>VZRM01006057.1:2087266-2136551 GCA_013397955.1 Grantiella picta
GGGGCAGTGTAATTTCCTCTTTTTGAAAGATTCAGATTGTCCCATCATGAGTAATTTATTTGGAACTGAATATTTTGGAAGACAAGAACAATCCTAGAAAACATTTTATGCATACTAGAATTTGCTACACTAGCCTGCTCTAATTTGCATGGCAAATTAATTAAAGTTTAAGATTTGCATACGGAATTGTTCACAGATCTTATAAATACAGCATGACTGTTCTTTTCACTCATCTCCTGCTGTCCAGTTTTTATGTAGTTGTTTTTTAAAATTTTAATATACTAAATATTTAAACAATAAAACAACAAAATATTAAGATGCTTTTAGTCTTCTTTCTCACACAGAGTGATATGCTTTGCCATAAACAAGATGGAAAAAATTCAGGACAAAATATTCAATAAACTTGCAGTACCTTTACACAAATGTGTGTGTGTGTGTGTGTGTGTTTACATACACACACGCTTGGTTTATAGCTAAAGTTTGTTTTTTTCATTTCTTATTAGACTAAGGTTTTTTGTTAAAGTTTTAAATGTTTTTTGAATGTGTGTAATTTATATATAAGTAGAAGGAAAGGAAATGCTTCCAGCCTGGTTTTGCCTGAATATATTTATTTCTGCATGTAAGTATCAATTAGAATATGTTTGACTAAACCCACAGTAAATATATGATTGATAATGTTACTTAATAATAAATAACATAATTATAGACATCAGGTTTATAGTTCCATAAATGAATAATACTACATTCATTGACTGTGCAACATTACATAGAGGAGATATTACATATTTCAAAATAATGTATGTATTTTAAACAAAAATTATAATATGTAATTTATATGTTTTAATTTAGCTCTCACTCAAAAATTATTTTCATGTTCCACCTTGACATTACTGTATTTTGAGAAAGACACATTACTTAGAGGGAACTTTAGCCACCTTGTCTTTGAACACAGGTTTATTTCTTCTTTGTTGGCATGAAACAAAGTAACATGCTTTTCCCTTAGGCATTTATTCTGCTAAATTAATTTTTGAAGTTAAAATTTTGAAAACATCAATACTGTACAGATGACTGCAAAATGCTCACTTCCACCACAGTTAAAGCTGTCACTTTCCAAAAATTTTGGGTCACAACTTGTTGAGCCTCAAAAGGCAAATACACTAACAGAATGATTACCTAATAGAATGTGAGTTCTATTCCGTCCTTTTAGACTAATTAGTACAATGGAGTTTAATCTTGTGAGGGAAAGAAGAAGAGACTGAATGTATGTTAAACCCTTGTATGTTGCTTGCCTAGAGAACACACTCCAGAAAGGCTTGATATTTTCTCATACACTAACACAGAAAGTGGGTGAAGGATCTGGGAAATAAAGACTCTCTTTCAATTAGTGAAAATTAACTAGATCTTCCTGAAGTTCAACATTTATATGCACGCAAAAGAGTTAAATATTGATATTTTAACTCAAAAATACATCCACACGTTTTATTAAAAAGTAAGTAGAAAAAGAAGAGAATACTGTTCAAAGTTAAGATTCCTTTGCATTCTTCAATCCATTACAGAGAAGCAGACAAGGAAAGAAACCCACAAAAACAATGAAAAATTCTAAAAATGCTTTGTATCTGTCCTTGTAAGGGAGGAAGGAGTTGCGGAGATTACTAAGTGAGAGTTTGAATGCTAAATTAGCTAGCTTTTGTAATAATCTTTTGGTAGTTTATATGTTTTGAGCATAAGGCCAGAAGGCTGTTGTGAGAGAAGACAGAGGAGAGTAATGCTCAATTTTAACAAAATAGATTAAAACAGAGTGAGAAACTAAAATACTTTGGTTAATCTAAGTTTGTTCTCTGACATTCCACTGTAATCAATAAAAACCTTGGACCTAAAAAGCAAGTTACAAATTCATTAACGTAAGTAATTCACTAAAGCAAGAGCCTGTCTTTGCTCTTGCGCTATGGTTTCTGTAAGAGGGATTTTGTAGCAACTGTACAAGCATTCCGTGAAAAAAATTAAGTTGATTCAGTGGCTCACAGAAAAAGAACTTAGCCAAAAAATCCAATTACAAAAAAGAGCACAGAAATATTTGCTAGAACGGTTGCACTGGTTTTGGCTGGGGTAGAGTTATTTTTCTTCACAGTGGCTGGTATGGGGCTGTTTTTTGGATCTGTGCTGAGCACAGGGTTGATAATATAGAGATGTTTTTGTTATTGCTGAGCAGGGCTTACACAGAGCCAAGGCCTTTTCTGCTTTTTGTACTGCCACACTGGTGACGAAGTTCGAGGTGAGTGGGAGATTAGGAGGAGACACAGCAGGGACAGGTGACCCCAGCTAACCCAAGGAATATCCCACACCTTATGGCATCATGCCAAGTATATAAAGTGGGGAGAAAAAGGAAGAAGGGAGAAGTTCAGAGAGATGGCATTTGTCTTCCTAAGTGACCATTACGTGTGATAGGGTCCTGCTTCTCCTGGAGATGGCTGAACACCTGCTGTCCTTGGGAAGCAGAGAATAAATTCCTTGGTTTACTTTGCTTGTGTGCACAGCTTTTGCTTTTCCTATCAAACTGTCTTCATCTCCACCCAGGACTTTTCTCAGTTTTACCCTTCTGATTCTCTTCCTGATCCTGCTGGTGGGAAGGAGCAAACAGCTGTGTGGGGCTTGGTTGCTGATTGGGGTTAAACCATGACAGTAATTCAGCATTTTAAAAAATGTTTCATGGAAGCTCTGGACAGTTTCATACTCCATACCCACCAAAACAATTAATAAACTAACCAAAATTTTAAAGCAGAATGTGTTAAGAAAATTAATTACACATATAGATGTAGGCTGTATGTACACATACAGATCATAGGCTGATCATGATCTATCTGTTCCAGTATTAAGTATCCTAAATTTTGAGCAATCATTTTGGTAAGCAGTATTTAAAGTTTTAAATATAAATTAGGTTTATTGGAGTATTTAAATTTTAAAATATAAATTAAGTTTATTGGCTTTGTTTTGAAAAGATTATTTGTATGGCACCCTCTTTATTCACAGTTGAACAATGGCACCCTGTGAGAATTTGTATTTTTCTATTTGTGAATATACACCTGTTTCTTTTCAGTACTTGACTGAAAGCTGATACAGAGATGTAAAGCATGGCTTTTAATAACAGTAAAATAATTTTTAAAAGTGTAGATCTTGCTGCAGTTAAAGGGAGGTAGAGCAATGACAAGCTTAATTAGTTCTGAAAAACAGTAGATTAACTTTTGTAGACTTTAAAGCTGCCATCTGAAGAGCTTGACACTTACCATCACAGCTGGGTAATGCATGATTCCACTGATGGTTTCTTTCACATATGAGAGGTTCTTCATCACTCAGTGTATATCCCGGATCACAGCTGAAGGTTACTGTGGAGCGGATATTAAAGCTGTTACCATGGCGATGGCCATTCACAGGAATTCCTGGGTCAAGGCAGGAATCTGATTCCAGAGTAACACCTGAAACACACAGATTTAATTTGGCTTTTTCACCTTTTTTTTCAGACAGTAAACAGAAAGAAAAAAACAAAACACAAAATGAGGAAGACAGAAGAAAGAGCCTCCAAAAATACTAGTTAGCCTTGCCTGAGAAATTATATGGGATATAAAACCCTTTCTCTAGCTGTTGTCACTAACTCACAGAACAGTTTCCCAATTTTAAGTTTCATAGAATAGAGAAGTCCAAATGAAGCAGAAAAAGATTGGAGCTTCAAAGTATATTGTGTCAATCAATTGAAAATACTGAAACAGTCAAAGCACCAGACCTCTGAAACTATAGGAAGCTATTACGGTTCAACATATGAATAAAAATTTTGCTAGTATATGAATCATATTTGATTATTTCATTTCATCTTTTAATTTTCTAATATTGTAGGACAACTCCATTTTCCTCTGCACAGTAATGATTATTTGATACAAAAAAGCAGTATAGAAAAACTACAATTGAAGAACTCACAAATTACTAAATTCTTACAGATGTTATCCTATGCATAAAAAAAAGGAAGACAAATAATATAGTTTAGACAATTGTATAACTCTTATCTGACAGAAAGAGCCTCTGGTAATGATGTCTTATAGGAGAGATTGAATAGTTTTTGGTAAATAAACCTGGAGCTATACACTGAAAAAGAAAAAAACACCCTGATATTATCAAATGAAGGCTCATTTACTGAGCACTATCCATTATGATTGTTGAATTTAATAATATGAGGAGCTATAAGGTACACACGTGAGGGAAACAAATAAATATTCTCTATTGAGATGACAGGAATTTCTTTTATTTTCTGTTAATATTTGTGGCGGGTTGACCTTGGCTGCCTGCCAGTCCCCCACTCAGCTGTTCTCTCATTCCTCCCTTCAACAGTACAGGGGCAGAGAATAAGACAGAAAATGACAAGAAAAAACTCAAGGGCTAAGACAAAGACAACGAGACCACTTATTAATGACCATCACAGTCAAAACAGACCCAATTTGAAAAAAAAAAAAATACTGCAAATGAAAAACAGACTAGGATTGCGAGAAACAAAACCAAAAACTAAAACACCACCCTCCCCATATTAGGCTTGCATAGACAGAGGTGGCTACGGGAGTGGCTTCTGTGAGAAGCTGCCATAAACTTCCCCCACATCCAACAGAGCAAATGCGATCTGGCATCAGGATGGTCCTGCTGCAGGTAAAAGCTGAACCTGTCAGAAATGGTGTTAGAGCCCCTGGGATAACATACTTCAGAAGGACACAGAAATCTGCTGCAGAACAACAACAGCCATAGAGAAGAGTGAGAATATGTGAGAGCAACAATTCTGAGACAACCAAGATCAGTGAGGAAGAGGGAGGAAGTGCTCAAGGCTTGGAAGCAGGGGTGCCCCTGCTGAAGACCATGGTGAAGCAGCTGTCTGACTGCAGCCCATGAAGGTCCACAGTGGATCAGATATCCACCTGCAGCCCTTGCAGGTGGAGCAGGTGGATGCTCAAAGCAGGCTGTGACCTTGTGGGCAGCCCACACTGGAGCAGGCTCCTGGCAGACCTGTGGCCCAGTGGAGACAGGAGCTCACACTGCAGCAGCTTGGCTGGCAGGACTTGTAACCCTGTGTGTGACACACACTGGAGCAGTCTGTTCCTGAAGGAATGCATCATGTGGAAAGGACCCATGCCAGAGCCATTCATTAAGAACTGTAAATCATGGGAAGCACTCACATCTGAAAAGTTCGTGGAGGACTGTCTCCTGGTGGAGGAACCCAGTTCTGGAGGAGGGGAAAAGTCTGAGGGATCCTTCCACCAAGAAGGAAGAAGCAATGACAATGTGCAATGAACTGACCATAACCCTTACTTACACCCTGTCTCCCTGCACCTCTCAGAAGTAGGAGGTAGATAAAATTGAAAGTGAAGTTGAGCCAGAGAAGAACGGAGCAGTAGGGGGAACGTGTTTTGAAGATATGGGCACCTGGGATCTAGCCAAAATTAATACACCACTACCCCTTTCTTTGGGAATTTCATGGTTTCTCTAAACACATCCTGAAGCTGCTGCTCCTCTCAGGTCCCTGTGCATCTCTGTTTCTGAGGAAGTTGTCCTCTCAGTTTACTGCTTCTACCCTGCTCAGTTTATCCAGGACTACCATATAGCCTTAGGAACAAAGTACGAGGAATCCAAAACTAAGGGAAAAATTGATTTATCAGGGTATAAAGTGAAGGGCTTAGAACTTTAGATATGAGAGTTGGAAGCAGGACTATAAATAAAAATATCATAAATAATGACTCTAGCTTTCAGAGAAATATTCCCTGTACCCTCCAGCTCTTCTTATATCTCACTTAGAATTCAGATTTGAAAGCTTATGATCTAGTTTTCATGAGGTAACCCTGACACACTTAAATTCTAGACGAATAAGTTTCTTCTAGACTTGACTGCATACCCTTAATGCAAATGTACTGTGTTAGCTGACACAGTGCATTTTTAGATTCCCTTTGCCTAGATAAAATTGCTTAATATAGTAATAACCCATTTAAGTCTATAATATTCTGTACTGTATGTACACTTAATAATTTTATCTGCATGAAATTCTAACTTTGATACACATTTGCTTGGGTTTTTTTTTCAGACAAATCATACTTCATATATTGAAATATGTTGGTGTAGATGGAGGTCCACAGCAGCGCTCTTAAAATTCCTTCCTCTTAGGGCAGCCTACTAACCCTGCCTAATCACATCAACTGCTTTGGCATTTTGAGTCACATAACAGGTAAACTCATCAGTTTCCTTTTGAAATGGTCATCCTAAATTACGTTGAATATGTTGTTTCACATTTTTGCAAAAAGACCAAAAGCTATAGCAAATTTATCAACTTCCAACATCCTGACTTAAGTAGTAGTGTTAAGTAAATAAAAAAGTCAGCTAGGGAACAGAGTTTCATTCCCGGGGAAAATATTCAGTATATAAGTTTTGGAAACAATGAACATAGCTGAAAAGAAGTATTTTTTCTTTGCTTCTTTGCACAAAGATTTGATTATTTTTCTTAATAGGAGATAATCTAAGATAAACTAAATAATGGGCAATACTGAGAGTCCTGACTAAAAAAAGATAGGAGAAATTCTGGCACAACAGTGACAAATTCGGTTGTAAAAAAGTTGTAAAGGGTTGACTGAGAAGGAGCACAGGCAGTAGACCAAGTCTACAAGCTGCAGTTCTTAGCTACCACGAACATGACATCATTACCATGCCTTCCCCCCGCCTGCCAAATCATACTTTTTCTAAACAAGTACAAACCTTTCAATGACTCCTTATGTGTCATATTTTCCGTGTTAACAACCTCCTACTCTTTTTAAACTGTGTCACAAACTGAACACAATGTTCTCCCTGGTCATTAAATGAAGTGAAATAATTTTTGAACAAGTCCTGTATAGAACAGTCTCTTGAACAAAAAAAATCGCCTTTTGGTTTTTTTGATGGGTAACTACAATGTCTAGAAGATTGAACTTTTTGCAATATTAGTAAATTTTTCTCTAGATTATATAAGTTCTGTGTGAAACCCAAATCTTCTTCTGTTGTACCCTATTTTGTATTTGTTCATGTCCCTTCTCCCTTCTCATTTAGGCTTAGCATGTTTCTTTATAGAATGTAATTGGGTTTTTTTTAGACTCTTTCTTCAGTTCATCTACCTTGTTTTGAATTCTAACCTTCTCATTCATAGTGATTGCTATAATTGTAGGTTGGAATCATCCTCAGAAATTGTAACTGTTCTTATATTCTTATATTGTCACTGTTCTTATATTGTAACTGTTCTTACATTCTTATATTCTTATATTGTCATCAAAATTATTAATAAAATATTTTTTCACAGCATCACAGAAATCACATAACAATTTAGGGTGGAAGGAACATCTGGAAGTGATGTAGTCCTACTCCCCTGCTCAAGCAGGGTGACCTAAAGCTGATTGCATAAAGATGGATCCACTTCTGGATTTTTAGTATATCCAAGTATTTTTAGTATATCCAAGGATAGAGAATCCACAGCCTCTCTGAACAACTTTTTCCAGTGCCTACTGGAAAAAGTTACTGTGCCTTATTGTACATTTATCATACTGTAATAATTTTATCTACACGAAATTTCTGTATTTTCTCTGAAAGACTTCTAAAAGGTTTATGAATGCCAGCACAGAACTGTCTCCTTCTCTTTCCTTTCCCAAACCTACAAAAGCAGTTAACCTGTAAAGAAAGAAATTAAGTTGGTTTGACATAATCTGTTTTTATCAAATATAAATCATCTATTTCTTATAATTTTTGTTTATTAGCTTGAAACTAGTACCTTTCAAGCCTGAATATAAAACTAATGTCCTTGATCCTTCTGGTCTGAACTTCTTTTTTCTTCTTCTCCATCCTTGCTTGGAAAAGTGTGTGCCCTTCTGAATTTTTCTTTAAACTTTCTTAGAGTTTTGAATTTTCAGACATAATTTTCAGTGGAGTGTTCATTCTTTCAGTATTTCCCAGAATGAGGAACCAAAAAAAAACCCACAAATACAAACAAACTAAAAAAACCCAACCGACCAATCAACCAACTAAACAAACTCGACCCAAAACACTTAACTGGGCAAGTTAGGAGATCAGGGAAATGTGAGGCATGAAGCATGCTTGCCAAAAGAACATAGATTAATTATTTTTAACCAAAAATGCATATTTCATCAGTAGTCTTACTTAAAGAATATTTTACGCACTTTATTAATTTTTTTGCTTAGATTCATAAGAGTTAATCCGCACTGTCTTGCATTAGCTATGTTTGAAGTGCCATAAAAAGGCTGAGTGACAGAAATTTAAGGAAGGGAATTAACAAATTATCTTCACGTCCTTCACAGTACCTTTAATGTGTTATGTATTTATTAAAGCTATATTACAGGCATATTTTAGCTTAATAGAATATTAATGCCATTGCAGATTCAACCTGCTTTAGCTTATATTGAACCTTTTATTTTAAGCAAGATTAAAATCCTTCTGCTTCACAGTGCAGTGATTTAATTTATCATCAAAGGTATGACTACAACTGGAAGATTTTTAAGATAGTTCCAAATAAGACAGGCATTTGAACTTCCAAAGAAAATATTCAGAAACTTTTCTTACAACTTAGAATTGAAGACCTTGTCTTTTACAAATGTAAGAAATGTGAAACAAATAGAAGTTCTGTTGTGAGATCTTTAAAATTAGTAACTTCTATAATTAAGCCTCCAAAGGCAATCAAAATATAATTTTCATCTCCTGTGTTTATGGCAGATTATTCAATGCTTCATTGGGTCTTTCTACCTGGTTTTGTTCTTTGAAAACACTGACTTTATTTACTGAGTACTCCCATGTTACTAGTTATTGCAACTACCTTCCCTCTGCCATGTACACAATTATCAATACAAGGTAAAGGATCAAATAAGGATGTATGTCAGACAGAGAAATGCTTCCGGAGCTCCTGAAATAGGGCAATTCCAGCAAATTCCAGTTGAGTCACATGAACACATAGAACACAAGGTAAAATGGAGAAAATTTTAGTTTTGTGAGAAATCTGGTGTGAGGTAAAAGACAGTATGAACAGTGAGGCTGTTATTAATTTAAGAAGCCTTGTGGAACAATTGCACTGACATAGGTGTGAAGTGTTTAGCAAGCCTTCTCTGTACAACTTTTTTTTACCATTTGGACATTCAGGACAGAAATTGCCTTCAAAACTATTTTCCACAGCATTCTCCTGGAGAAACTTACTCTCATGGTTTGGATAAATGTAATCTTTGCTGGGTAAAAACCTGACAGGATGGCTGGAGCCAGAGAGTGGTGGTGAATGAAGTTAAATCCAGCTGGCAGCTGGTCACTAGTGGTGTTCCCCAGGGCTCAGTACTGGGGCCAGTCCTGTTTAGTATCTTTATCAGTGAACTTGAAGAGGGCACCCTCAGCAAGTTGGGTGGGAGTGTTGATCTACTGGAGGGCAGGAGGGCTCTGCAAAGGGATCTGGACAGGCTGGATTGATGGGCCGAGGCCAACTGTATGAGGGTCAACAAGGCCAAGTGCTGAGTCCCGCACTTGGGTCACAACAACCCCACGCAGAACTTCAGGCTGGGGAAAGAGTGGTGGGAAAGGTGTCAATGGGAAAAGGACCTGGGGGTGTTGGTCCTCAGCTAGCTCAACACGAAACAATGCGTGCCCATGTCGCCAAGAAGGCCAATGGCATCCTGGCCTGTAACACAAATAGTGTGGCCAGCAGACTAGGGAAACAACTATGCCTCTGTACTTGGCATTGGTGAGGCCACATCTTAAATACTGGGTTCAGTCTTGGGCCACTCATTTCAAAAAATATTAAATGAGGTGCTGAAATGAGTCCAGAGAAGGGCAGTGAAGCTGGTGAAGGATCTCAAAAATATGTCCTGTGATGAGAGGCTGAGGGAGCTGGCATTGTTTAGCCTGGAGGAGCGGAGGCTCAGAGGAGACTTCATTATTCTGTACAACCTCCTGAAAGAAGGTAGTAGTGAGGTGGGGGTCAGTCTCTTCTGCCATGTCTCAATTGAAAGGACAGGAGAAAATGGCCTTAAGTTAAACCAGGGAAGGTTCAGATTAGATATTAGAAAAAAGAAAATTCACTGCAAGAGTGTTTAGGCATTGGAATAAGTTGCTCAGGGAGGTGGTGAAGCCACTGTCTCTGGAAGAGCTCAGGAGGTGTCTGGAAGTGGCACTTGTGGATGTGGTTTAGGGGTGATTATGGTGGTGCCAGGTTGGACTAGATGATCTGGAAGGTCTCTTCCAAGCTTGATGATTCTGTGATTCTATGATCTTCTCACTTGTGTCTAAGCAAAACTTTATACCAGCTACCCTTTAAAATATTTCTTTCACTGAAAGAGAAAAATGCTTCATTCACAGAGTCAATCTGCTCTGAAAGAAACTGTGTGACAAAATTTTTTAGCTTTGCTATGACTTTAAAAACTATAAACATTTTTAATATTCTGTGCAGGGGAACTGTATGTAAAATATGAAGATAATTTACTTGCTTTCTGTCATCTTTACTTGCTCAAGATCTAATCCAAGTTCAAGCTTTAAAGTGTACCTATGAATTCTAACTTTGACATTTTTTTAGACTACCCAGAGAAACAGCACTGAAATACTAGTGCCATGTGTGTTAGATATTAGATTTTTCAAATGAGGTAAAAAGTGAATATATGAATACTGTTCTAAATTATTCCATAATTAGACCTTCCTCTTTAAGAATGTATAGGGCAGATTCTTTATTACTTACTGGGTTTTTTTTAACAGAATAAAAGATACCCACCTGACAGAGGGCTTAAAATAAAACACAAAATTATAAATATTTAAGGACCATCTTATGAAACATAACAGCAAAATTTAGATCCAATAAAAACAGGGAAATTCAGCATCTGCGGGTAGCTCACGCAGAAACCTATCTACTGTTCCTTGTCTTTACATGATGTAGTGGCCTTGAAGTTTATCATACTATTATCTGTTCAGCCATTACCACCATCTCCTAGCCAAAGTTAAAAGAAACTCTGCAGAATTTCCAAGTTTAGATGTGGTTATAAAATATCTTTGGGCACTCATTCCAGATTCAGTATTACAGCAAATTTACAGCAATCAGATTAGTTTCCAAATAGGAACAACTGATAAAAGTGATATTACTTGGTTGGCACAACCACAGTAAACACATAAGCTCTCTTTATTCAGTAATTAAGTGAATGGCTGTACTATCATATAAAAACCAGTGTGACTTCAAACCATTTAATATACATAATTTTATGCATTTAATTTAAAAGAAAATGCTATTACTATGATTCTGTAGTTCACTTTGAGATATTATTATTAATTTATTTGTATATTTGACCCATCATAGATAAGGTACCAAAATCTGTTCAGCCCTGCAAAATGTATTTAAAGCAGAGAAAGGGAAAAAGAAAGTGAAAGTGAGAGAGATGATAGGGGAAATCCAAAGAAACCAAAAAAAGCGAAATATATTTTTACCCACAAGGGAAAATTTCTAAAATTACTTCACATTTGATTAAACAACTAGGTCCATAAGTATTCTGAATAACACAGAAGAACTCATGAAGAAAAATTTTCCAAAATTAATAGTCTCAGAATTACTGTCAGTACACCTTAGAGTAAACATTTTCTTCTTACAAACATATAACTACTGAATTTTATTTGTTACCATTTGTTTATTTTCTGACTGAATGTTTTTTTTCAAGATTAAATAAAAATCTATTCAAGAAATACCAGACTTACTCTCATAGTGAATTAAGAAACCAACACTGGAACGACTGTTGTCCGTAGTGAACAGCAGATACATATAATTCCCAGTACTGATGAGGAACTGGGGTGCTTGTGTTCCATGGTATTCTCCAATTAATGGTGATGAATTTCCTGGCCCATCTCTGACTTCCAAAGTATCATAATTAACTTCAGTCTGGAATCTGAAAAGGAATATGCAAGTCAGCTGGCAGACAGACAAATGATGTTATTTTCTTTAACTGTTAGAAATGCAACCCACTTGTAACTGATCAAGAATACCATACATAAAAAATTACATATCTACAGATCCATCCACATCTTACTGAGGATAACAATTAAAGGTTTCATGCATCATTTTCCTTGCTTTGTTTTGTGGTATCATATAAAATTCGCAAGGGATTAAATACACTTCAGATCAACCATATGACTGACCTTCAGAAAGATATTTAGTAGGAAATCTGGGTACAAAAATGCAAATTGTCTCAAACAAGATTGCATTTTGAAGATCCAAGAAGTTTTTTACCCTTGGGTTAAATATAGTTGGATACCCTAGGAACATCTTCAATAATATTCATTATTTCATCTCAATAATTTTATTATTTGTTATTTGCTACTTGGCAAATGTTGTTTTATATATAGTCAACAGTTTAATTTTTTTATCCAAAGATTTTATTCTAACATAGCTTGTTTATTTATATGTAATCATTTTTTTCCTATCAAATAAAGCAGTACAAAAATACTAGATTTAAATCAAGCCATCATGTTGAAATTTAGTTATAATAAGCATGACTTCTTAGTTCACTTCAATATGTCAAAAAAACAGGTAATATAGACAAGAATGGAAAGTAAGGAGACTAATGAGGGTTCATTTACAAGACAAAATTACTTTAAAATCAACAGCAGAGTCAATGTGTCTGTCAATTGCTAAACCACATCACATTTCTCCTGTTCATAATGAATGTCTATGTGTGTACTGTCATCTGCTACTAGTCCTTAAATCAAACAGCTCAAATCTGCTCTTTCTCTAGACGAGCGTGAACTGGCACTTTTTACATCAGGTGCTTTTCAAGATAGTCTGTGGTTATAACAGATTCTGACATGTTGTAGCATATAAACCATGCACACATAAATTTTCCTGTCAATGAAGTTTGTGCTATTACACAGATATCTATACTGGTCTAAGTATATTTGCATGCAAACTCAGTATTCTGATTTTCATCTTTCAGAAATGCATATGTTCTGAGATTTTCTTCCTCTATTCCCACAAGGCTTATTAGTTCAACTTCTGAGAGCAAAAGAAGTCCCTGCACAATACAATACTTTTTTCAAAGTGAATGCCCTTAGCTGTCTTGCCAATATGGGACACATTACTGGGTCTGGAGATAAGAAACTGTTTTCTTGCAATTAAAGAAAACTGCAAAATATTAAACACTCAAGAAAGGGGAAATGTATGTGACATTCCTTCAAAGTATAAATAAACTTATACTTCATTAGGCAATGATGGCAGAATGACCAAGCTTCCCATCCAGGCCATTATATTTTACAGACCAAATAGCATTGGTCTTTGTAAAAAACAAAATCTTCACAGACACATCAGTATTGCTAACAGCAAGTTCAGTTTTAGCAAGTATTTAGTATTCTTTCTAGCTCTTCTCTCATCGCTCCCTGAAAACAAAAGCACAGTCAGAAGTCAGAAAGCTTTCGTTTCGCTATCAGAGCTAATGACTGATGGGAAACTGACTTAGGCACTTCATTTCATTCCTTTCTCTTCACACAGAAAACTCTAGATTTATGGTGCTACCTACTCTATTTGGATCTGCTGGATGAAATCCAGATGATTGCTTTTACTGCTATCTAGCCACTCACAGTGTAATACAGGGCTTGCAGGTTTACTAATACATTAAGCTTTTTCAGGACCCATTTCTGGCAGTGAAATCAGCTAGCATGGAATGGCCTACATCCATACTATTAAATACATACTTTAGCCTCTCAAAGAAGGAGATACTATTCAGATTTCCTATTATGAATGGTTGCTTGCCCACACTAACTCCTGACCGCATTTGATAATTATTTGGGAGTATGCTGGTTGACAAATTCCAGAAGCATGTTGGAGACTATTTCAACAATTTAGCTGCATAAACACATGGGTTCTTGTGTTTATGCGTCTGGAAAGGCTTACTGATTCTATTTAATTTACCAAAATAGACAGTTAGAGAGGACATCACTAAAGTACTTGACAGTTTTTCAGTGCCCTTCTATAATTTCAGAGATGATACATTGATTTCTCCTGCAGCAGAATGATGAAAACAGACAGATACCACTAGGCTGGTTTAAAGACTTTATTTGTACTCATAATGAATAGACTCAAGATCAATAATTCAATAGTTCAATTATTTTGACAGTTATGTTTGTGAGGGAAACTAATTAGGAATAAAGTGCTCTCAGCCAGCAACTGCAGTTTTCTTAGCAGTATGACAACAATAGATAGCAAACCTTTGCTGGAGACAAAACATAACTCTTACAGCAATTGCTACTGTGACAATGATCTTTATTCCCAGTAGGCTCTTGCTCATGTCAAACTCAGATGTGAACTTATAATTCACTTGTCTGGGTTCTAGGGTTTAAAGGAATGAGTTGTTTTTTGAATCGGGTTGGGTTTGTTGTTCATTTTTATTTCCAGTCCTTGCATTTTCCCTGAAGTGATAAATCAAGGAAAGTTCCACATTGCTACGGAAAGTACCTAATTAAGAGTTACTTTTTGGGGTTTTAGTTTATCTCAATGATTATTAGCTTACTTATATTAGTAAGAGGTAGGATGTTCTCCAAATGTACATATATAAATTTTAAAAGACTTAAAGAATGCTATGTTATGCTATTCTTCATACAGTTAGGTAGGTTTTGGATAAAGAGGTTAGTTGTATAAATTACCAAATGATTTTTTATCAATATTCAAAGTATCAGAGATCTTCAAGGCAGCAGTTATCCTTCTACCTACCCCTTTCCTTATGACTTTAATCAATTACATTTAATTTTCTGTTACCCTTCCAAGCATTTAGGCACAATCAGAAATGCAAAATGTTTCAATGTGCAATAATCATAGTGTCACAGAGTCATTTACTGCTACTTCTGGAAAGTTTCTAAGGACTCTGGAAAGGCACATTTGTCTAGCAACATTAAAACTTCATTAGCTCACAAGTGAGATTATTTACATTATTAATATCACATTTGTACAAAGCTTCATTCTGTTAACTGAGTCTTTGATGCAAGTCATATAGCAAAGTATAAAAGGGTTTCATTTTCCCCAAACTAGACAAAAATACTTGACAAAAATATTTTATTTGTTGATTGACAAAATCATTTACTGATTTCTAATTTGATAATGTTCTATTAGACAGCAAATTCAGTTTTTCTTACAAGCAACAAAAAGGTTTTCCATGGAATTTTTAAACTGGTTAAAAGAGCCTTCATGGTGACAAAAGAAATTAATTTTACTGCAAAAGCAAGGTTATACTATTATTAACAAACATAACACTTTTAATAAAATTTATAATGGGATGTAGTAAAGTTACACAATTTTCTAAACCTGCCAGAAAAGCTCCATGAACCTCCAAAGGAAACTTCTTTGTCTACCAAAGCCAACGTGCTTAATGGTAGTATTGTTTTGCAATTGAAATAATTAGGGAATGGTGACAGAATCTGTCTGCTATTAATGCTACCATAAAGCTGAAGGAGATTAATTGTGTATCTGCTGTACTTCAAAAATTTTATGTGATCAGAATTCTCTATTTTGTATCAGGGTAAACTCCAAGTTCTTGATAATTTCATTTCAGTTCAATTTGTTGACAAAACTCTAAATTCTGTTAACGGAATATGTGTGCCTCTGCCTAAAATTTAGCAAATTAAATACTTAAACTGCACCACATGTCACAGGAGCCTGTGTTTCTCATTAATTTTTTAAGAAATACTGTCATCACACTGTTAAGGTCACAGGCATTCACATATCTGCAACTTCAGGCAATACATTTCCTTTCATGAAATGAAAATGCTCCATCTTATAATTAATACTGCTATTTCTATTTAGGAAGATATCCCTGAACCTCAGGCTTCTGATCATTAATTTATTAAAAAAAAATAAAAGCTTGCAAATAAATATAGACTTAAAAATACTATAAAGTCTTTAATGAGAGAAAAGCATCTTAAAATTCTGGAACTTCTGCTGAACGCAATGGAAGCAAACAACCTTTAGTTGTATGAAGTAGTATGATAGTCTCATAAAAACTGTTTGTAAACAGTTCCCATTTTTCTCCGCTATTTGTCATTCTCTCCATTGTCCCCAGTATGAAAGTATTTACAGTAACAATACAGAACAGGACTGGAAAACAATATGGTAAACAATATACAACCTCTTATAACCTTCTCCCCTGTATTACATTTTGTTCCTCTAATCATGTTTACAAAAATCTTCTATTTATGTGTTAGTTTTTATTTAGATTTCTTGACAAAGATTTACCAGACCTTTAGCAGCTCAGTGACCAGTGTAAGTTCAAAAAAGGTTGCTTTAAATGTCAAGATAGAATTCTTTTTTTTTCCTTATATATATGACGCATTACTTAATCTACCTGCATTTTGGTTGCCCAAACATTCAGTCTCGTGAGAATCTTCAGCAATTCATCAGTCATACCTTCTTTTTAATATCCTGAATAGTTTAGTATTATTAGTCTAATTTGCTCCATTTTAAGATCATTTCTGGATATATTGAACAGTTTTGAATATAGTAGAGATCTCTATAGAAAACCCAGGATTCCACTGTGAGACTTTTATCAACTGTTAATTAAGTTTTTATGAATGTAATATCCCTTCTTGTATTAAAATGATGCTTAACTCTTTTAATAGCTCTTTGCAAGGTGAAATGCAAGATATAAAACTTGAATTTTGAAGACACAGATGTGAGAGACTAAAATGGCTTAAACATTGTTAAAATCATTGGAGGACTTTTGCCCACTATAGCTAACTGCAAAGAAGCAGCTGTTTATCTGCAGCCATGAAAGTTCCCCCATCCCCAAATATGCCCGCCAAGTAAAATTTGGACTGTGACAGGAACTTGAGACAAGATAAAGGGGGTACTGTTGTCCAATCATCCCAAGTCTGGGAATGTATCCACAAGTGATACTGGAATCATTGGATCACAGAAACTAGATTAAACATTCTGGGGGCAAGCTGCTGATGTGCAAAGTAACCATTCAGGTGCAGGCTACAGTGGGTGTTGAGCTAGATAAGAGGCAAACCCCATGAGACTTCTACTGTCTTCTTATCAGTACTCAAGTGAACTGAGCTGTGATTACTCCCCTGCAGGAGAAGTACCAGGGCATTCACAGGAAGCCTGGAAGTGTTAAACTCTGCTGATGGGCCATAATGGGCCATAACTGACTCAACTTCACTGACCTAATAGGCAGCCCTATTCTCTTTATCAATTTGTCAAAGACTCCCTAAGTGTCCCATAATCCACATTATTACACCATCCAGTGTGAAATTCCCCATCCCAGGGGAGATACTTGGGCATTCCCACCTGTACCTGAGTGAACCTTGCTTCTCACAGGACTACCTAAAACTAAACTATATGACTGTCTAGAAGACACTCATTGAATTCTGACAGGCTTGGTGCCATGCCCATTTTCCTTGTGAGCTTGTTCCAATGACTGACCACCCTCTCAGAAGGACCTTTCCTTTATGTTCAATCTGAACTTCCTCTGCGACAGCATCATTTCATTTCCTCTTGTCCTGCTGCTGGTCACCATAGAGAGGAGATCAGCACCTCCCACTCCACTGCCCCCCAGCTAAGTTGCAAATTGTCATGAAATCATCCCTCAGCCTTCTTGAAGCTGAATAAACCAAGCGACCTCAGCCACTTCTCTTAAGTCTTGCATTCGAGATCTCTCACCATTTTGGTCAACTTCTGCACACATTCTAATAGTTTGATATTATATACACTGAGGCACCCAAAACTGCACACAGTACTCAAGGTGATGCCACAGCAGAGCAGTGTAGAGCAGGACAGTCATCTCCCTTGACGAGCCAGCTGTGCTGTGCTTGATACACCCCAGAAGATGGTTGGCTTTTTCAGCTTCCAGGGCACACTTTTGATTAATATTTAACTTGCCATTAACCCACTTCCCCAGATCTCTTTCCATAGGGCTCCTCTCCAGTCTTTCCAGGATTATAATAAAGACAATGTAAATACATTAGAAAGCTTTAATTGCCTACTTGAAGGAATAGTATTGTGAGTGCTGCAATTAAGTTCCTTTTTGTGGTTTGGCTTCTTAAAAAATATTTTTATTCTTAAATAATAAAACAAATATTTATGCTCAGACCTTGTTTCTTGTTTGACTTTACGATTCTCACCTGTCAAAAGTGATCTTAATGGAATGTCCTGGTCTTGCTTCAATCACCCATTCACAATTAAGTGAGTCCTTGTAATATCCTGGCCACCCTGGTGGCAAGATAACACCACTCGATGCTGTCAAATGTCCACCACACGGTGCTGAAAGAAAAAAAAAATGTGTATTTGTAACTTTCATAGCATTTCTAATATACTATATATTCAAAGAACTTGCAAACATCAATTTTAAATGCATAGAAACATGTTTAATGTAGTTTTAATAGTTTAATATAATGCTATGAACACTTTGTTTTCTGCAGACTCATAAGGCCTGCAACGTATTTTATCAAGATTTACTACTCTACACATATTTTAACACACAGAGAATGGCACTTGAACCTGACAGCCTTCCTTCTGTTGAAAACTACAGTATCTTGTTAAAAAATGATACTGTCTCATTATTTTTTAGATCCGGTATGACTCCACATTTACATGGAAACATCAGACAAATTGCTCCAAGTAATTATTACCATTGTACTGTGCCACTTTCTTGAGTTATCACTGAGCTCAGTGGAACTGGTAGCTGTGAATATTCCACTGGATCATAGAATAGTTTAAATTGAAAGAGATGTCTGGAAACAATCTAGTCCATTAGACCCAATATTGCTCAATACAACAGATTGCACAGAACCACGTCCAGTCAAGATCATGCTCTCCCTCTAAAGTCAGACACTCCCCAGACTCTCTGGGCAATTGTCCCAGCTTGCAATATAGATTTATTTAAGTATTCTATTACCACCAGCTGTGGGCCATCAGCTTTTATCACCTGCTAATGACTTACCCCGGATGACAGACAATGGGCCATCAGGGACCCACCAAATGACTCATGAACTTATCTCATCCCATTGTGAGATGCTCCACCCAGGAGGGAGGAGCCAGGTGTTCCCACCTGGATATAACCTGGCCTTGGAACTGGCTGAGCTAGCCCTGTCTACTGGGTTCCCAGAGGACAAGAGCTACCACTGGATCTTCAGCTGGAGACCAGACCTTCACAGGATCATTGCTTGGACTGAACTACTTCAGTTGGACTGCTACTGCCACACTAACCAGGTGTCAGGTTGTATCTGACTTTGCCAGTGCTTTTCCTTGTATTATTTAACTTATTTTTCATTTCAACCTTGACTTGTGATCTCCCACTGGTTTGTTTTCAAACCAATACAGCAATCTGTTTTAATGTTTCATCACTCTCACAGTGCAAGTTTGTTCTTATGTTTAAACAGAAATCCATATATTTCAGTTTCTGTTCACTGCTTCTTGTCCTGTCATTTTAAACCACAGAGGAGAGTCTAGCTCCACTTTCTTTAAACCATCCCATCAGTTATCTATACATATTGACAAGATCTCTCGAGTCCTGAGACTTTTCTTCTCCAGTTGAGACAAGCACAGTTCTTTCAACCTCTTCTTTTATGACAGGTGCTCCAAGTCCTTAATTATCTTTGTGACCCTCCACTAAGCTCACTGCAGTATGTCCACACTTTTTTTGTACTGTGGATTCCAGGACTGTGCACAGTGCTCCCAACACAGCCTCACCAATGCTGACTAGATAGGAAGGATCCATCATTTATTCTCAGCACAGTTCTCCTGCCTCTCTGCCAAGGTCCCTCTGAACAGCAGCACACACAACTGGTGCACCAGCCACTCCCCCAGCTTTACATCATCTGCAGACTTGCTCAGAGTGCACTCCGCCTCAGCATTCAGTTTACTTCTGAAGATTTTAAACAGTATGGGATTGACTCCTGGGCTACACCACTATCAATTAAACTCTGGTTGCACCTTGTGACACTGACTACAATTCTATGAGCCAAACAGTTGTCAGTTTTCAGTCCACTTCACTGTTTATTTCTCTAGTCCCTCCTTCCGTCAGTTTGTCATTGCGAATTTTGCATGACACAATGCCAAACACCTTACTGAAACTGAAAAAAAAATATCCCTTACTCTCCCCTCATCCATCCGACTGTTCATCTTAATGCAGAAGACTATTAGGTTGGTCAGGCATGATTTCCTCTTCATAAATCCATGCTTACTACTCCCAGTCACCATCATTTTCTTCATTTTTTTCTAGTTTCAGTTAGGACAGAGTTAATTTTCTCTTAGTAGCCACAAGAGGCAGGAGATTGAAGCTGTGTGGGCACACCTGGGCTGGTATTCTATACCACTCACACCATCTCCAGGGGTCAGAAGTCAGGAACTTCACTTCCAAGAAGGGGGCGTGAAGTGACACCGGGTGGAGGAAAAGTATGAGCATGGAGAATCTGGAAGGGCATTTTGTCTTGGTGGACAAGTGCAGAGCCCGGTTGGGTTGGTTGGTCAGGCAGTCAGTGAGCACTTTTTTGTATGTAAATCATCCTCTCTTGTATACTTTCGTTATTAATATTGTTGTTCTGTCTTACCTCATTGCTGCATTCAGTAAATTGCTCTTAGCTCAGAATATCTGCCTTTTGTCTCCCTCCCACAGGAGGCAGTAGAGTGGAAGGGAGCAGACAGACGTATGGGGCTCAATTTCCATCTGCGTTTAAACCAACACATATTGTTTGGAAATCGTTTCAAGGAATATTGCTGCATCACCTTTCCCACTGATAGAGATGGGAACTTTTAGCTCTTCAGATCTTCTCTCTTTCCCTTCTTCAAGATTGGAATTTGCTTTCTTCCAATCCTCAGGAATCTCCCTGGTTTGAATCAGCTTCCCAAGATATTGAGTGACCTTGCGATGTCATTGGATGGCTTCTTCAGAATTCATGGCTGCATCCCATCAGGCCCATTCCTGTATCTCAAATTTGTTTTAATGTTCTCTAACCTGGTCCTCCTCCATAAAAAGTTAGAAAAAATGTGTTGCAAGTGGGCTATGAAAATAACAGGGCTAGACAGGGAGCATTTTTTAGAGCAAAATCAAAGTACTTTGGAGCAGGATTAAACAACAGCAGAAATGACAGAACAAATTTAGGAAAACATGAGTCCCTTAAAAATTTAAGCTGTCATGGCACAGGGCTTTGGAATGTTATGTTTTACTAAAGGCTGTGGCACAGTCTAACACGCAAACACTTTCAAGGTCAGGTAAGTTTATCTTGGTATTATTTGTATTGTCCTCAAGAAGTCAGTGGTATCATTAGGATAAAATTCCGTATTTCAGTGCAGGAAATTTTCTAGTTTTCTTCTATTTCTCTAAATAGTGACAAACTTATTATGTCATACACAAGCGAATGGCAATATGAATTTGTGAGGTGTAAATTAATATGCCTAGTTTTGTTTCAATATTTTTAACACAAAAAAACTAATCAAAGAGGTGATTTGATTTCACTTATGACTTGCACTTGTCTCTAGGAATTTTTTCCAGATTTGAGTGGGATATAAAAGCAACCCACAAGTTCTGAAACACACCGAATTTTCTCTGAAGCAAAATTAAAGGCCAGTAAAATGGCATTTACCTTACATGTGTATAGTTCATGAAAAAATGAATTTATTCTATCGTGGGTTTTTTAATTAAATTTCATCATATTATAAACAAGAACAGTCCTAAGACCGTTGATCCTCACCTGACTATAACACTTCATGTACATCACTTACTTCATGTATTTCAGGTGTTGCTTATAGAGACTGTTATGTATACAAAGACACAGAGCAGAGCAACAACAAAAAATCCACAGATGTTCAGAAATCTCAGACAACTAGAAGCAAACTAAATCAAGCTTAGGATGCTTAGTCCATACTATAATCCAAGCCCAGAAATATTTTCATTTATCAAGAATCCACATCAGAAAGGACCATCTCCTGAATGTAACTACTTCCTTTTATAAAAGAAACAAACAAAAAGCAAAATCTAAAATTAAAAAAAAATCAAAACCAAAAATCCCCAAACCAGTCTATTAGTTTAATCCTTTCCTCATTAAAAACCAAGTAAACCTTCTACAAGGTTCAAAGAAAGGATAACTGAGTGGTACCTATGTATTTTCTGAAAAAGTAATCTCTGTAATTTTCTCTCTCTCTTTCTTTCCTTCAAAGTGCTCATCTTGCGTCCTTTATCTATGCATTTTCAACAACACAATTACACAAAGGTTACATTGAATACTTTAACAATTGTGTCTAGAGTTTCAAAATGATAAAAAAATCTTCTGATGAAAAACAATACCCTTTTCCCTGCTTTGGAGTGGGCTGGGTTTGCTCTAAGAATAAAAAACAACCCTGTTCCACTGTGTAACATGCTTTAATCAGGAATCTTTCTAGTACAACATCTAGGTTCACATACACTATTTCTAACAGACTGAAAACATGGCGGGGTTTCAGCACTTCTAAATTTTCTTTGAAATGCGCAGGCTTTTGAGAGCTGAGTTCTCAAACTGCCCAAATAACAAAAACCATGAAAGTGATATGATCCAAATCCTTTAAGTAATTGTAATAACACTGAAATTAATAAAAATGTGAGATTTTTACCTATTAGATGGTTTGGATTGGTTTCTCAAAAAAAAACCCCAACTTTTAATTTGGAGTCTGTCTATGTATCTATTGTTTAATAAAAGGTATACATTTTGAATATGTCTTTTAAAAAACCCACTTTAGTCATTTATTAAACACACTTGTCTGCCTTGCCTTTAGGACCCATCACTGTTAATCATAAAGGAATTCTTCTTACTATATTTCATTCTAAAGAGATCTAAACCTAAGTAGGGATCATCTTAGTCTGTTTATTCACCTAGGAAAGAAGAAGCAAATAAATTTGGAAATTTTTTGGAATATCATGGATAGTAAACATAGCTCTGGTTTTCACTATATTTCTCAGGATTAAGTGTACTGCAGGTTACTACATTACACACAGAAATTCAGGTATACTTTCATTTTGAGAAAATTAAAGAGGTAAATTTTCAAAAAGGACTTTCAAATAGAACCTTTATTTACTTTCTATGTGGTAGAAAAATATGTTCTTCAGTGTGTTACAGCCAAAACTGTTCTAGCAGTTACAAATCACAAATGAGTAATGATGGTGACAATCAGAACTTGAAAACAATAGCAACCAGATTTTTAGAATGCTAATTTATTCCAAGAATATAAAAGGAAACTATCTTGTTTCTATTACTGCACTCTCATTTGACTGGAAGAATGTTAAGATGAATAAATAACTTTAGGTAAAGCAGTCTTATTTACGTGCAAAATATAAAAACTAAGCTAAATTTAAATAGTGTCATTATTCAAACTGTAGGTGCAAGGTAAAGATTGTGCCCTTACCTTCACAACGTGGGACAGTGGAGCTCCATACTACATTTCCATCTTGCATAATACAGGTTATGGATTCAGAGCCTTGAGTCTTCACAAAGCCATCATCACAGTGAAAGGAAACAGAACTTCCCAGAAGGAATCTGTCTCCAAAGCGCCTCCCATTTATAGGAATGCCTGGGTCATGGCACTCATTCTGACCAAAGGCTGATAAAAACAGTAATAATACTAGTAATAAAACCAACAATAATAGGAATAATAACAACCTTCCCTTTAAACTTTGTCTTTTTTTTTTTTTGAGAGTATTTTTTCAGTTTAATACAGTAATACGCAACACATATTACATAGCAGTATATAACTCAAAGCATAGAAAATTCCCCAATAAAAAGTCAGCTTCAAATCCAATGACATTCACACACGTGCAACATAGCTGGAATTCAGAAACATTTTAGATATGTGTGGCTTAGATACACAAGAATCATTTGCCTAGATTTTCCTCTGGACAAAATCCAGCTCTTTTGCCTCTAGCATAAGGGAATTGGGCTTGTTCATCCTGAAGAAAGGGAGGCTGAAGGGAGCCCCTATTGCTCCCTACAACTACATGAAAGGAGGTTGTAGCAAAGTGGGTATTGGTCTCTTCTCACAGGTACCAAGTGATAAGACAAGAGGAAATGGCCTCCCCTTTTCTCTTCCTGCCTTTTTTCAAAGGACAAAAATTATCCCTTCCTATAAAAGCAAAAGACCAATTTCAATCTTAAAAAAGACTGAAATAAATGAATTCCAGATTTATGTGGGGAATATTTCTAAATAATGCAAGAAGACGCCTTGGCCACAAACACTATTATTTTAATTGACAAAACATAGAAAAAGTACAAAAGGTTTCAAAGACAACTTTATTGTCAATTAACTTCTACAACCTTAGAAGATAATTTCTTCAGCTAAAACTATAACCTCTAAATACGTAATGTCTACGTAATGTCTTTGAATGACTCATACAACTTTTAGGAGAGTTAGCAATCTACAGCAAATGTTAAAATGTCTCCTAAATGACAATGCTGTTACTAGAGATTTCTATTGAGAATACTGTTTATTTACATATTTTTATATAAACAAAATTCAGGGCTATCTGTAACCAGATATTTCTTAGCCTGGTTGCCCAAACAGGAGAGACTTATTTTCTCAGTAGCTCTCCATATGTACATTACTGGTAGGTCCACATTTACAACTTTTGAACTGGATGTCCAGCTGCAACTAAACTTTGTACATTTGAGAACTGCATTCTCAAAGATAACACATTCTTAGAATTCTTAGAGGAACAGTAGCCAGATAGAAGAATGATTCTAAATTAGTGTGCTCTTATAGGAAAGACTTCTGCATCAGTTCAGCTGTGTTCTAGACAACAGAAAAACCACAGAAGGTAACTATCACGTGTAACACAAAAAAGAGATCTCTATTCTTTGGGGTCTGTATTCTTAGATTCCACACCATTCAACTAGAAAAAACATACAAAAGCAAAGCAGGTTCCCACAACTATTTATTTGCATTGATTTTATTTGCATCCTAACTACTTTTTGATATTTCTATGTGTTTCATGTTAACATCTCAGTATTTGGGATCTAGGATTAACACCTTTGTGATCTTATTCCTGATGGTTCCAGAGAAGCATATTAAATTACTTCCACTGGATACTTTGATCTGAATAATCTGGACTTTAGTAACATGCTCTGCATTTATACAGTATGAACAAAAAAGACAAATACTAAATAATGAAGGGAATTCCTCAGTACTATCACAATTAAAATAAATAAATAAATGATAACAATTCAGATAAACTAATGAATACAAGGAAGACACCTGAAAATAGTGCAATTATGCAAGCATGACACTTTACTTCTGTGTTATAAATATGTTCTCTGTTTTCATTATTATGAAGAAAGCATAAAATTAGACATAAAATAAAAGCAGAAATTCTTACTTGTGTAAGTGATATTAAATCCTCTTCCAGTCGTAGAGTGATCTGACTGAAATTCAAGTCTTACTATGTGCCCACTACTAGCCAATTGAGAAGGGACCTCATTGCCAGAAAATGTGCCAAGAGGTGGTAAATCTGAAATCCCATCATCTTTGACTGTAAGGTAGTCAAACTGAGGTTCAACATCAAAGTCGTTGAAAATCAGATGGATTCTGCTTCCTGGCTCTGAGATAATTAACCAAACACAGTTCATATTGTTTCCATACTCCTCAGGATAATTTGGAGAAAGAATAATTCCGGATGGTGTGGTGAAGTTGAAGAAACATGAGACTATAGGAAAGAACAATAAGATTCTCAAAATACTAACTACAAACTTTATAATTGTTTGTATTTTTTCATTCTTGTGGAAAAAGAATGCTTTTGAAACCTGGATGTCAAAACTACTACACATGCAATCAGAAAACGTTCAACACTTTCAGAGCATTTCTCCAATACAGTGTTATTTTTTCCCCAAGTGAATCCAAGTGACTGCAAGACATTGCCATGTAGCAAATGCCAAAGAAAGCAAAAGTAATGCTTGATGCATCAAAATTTGCAAAAATTGGCAGGGGTATTCTGAAATAAAAATGATACTTCCAAATTGAAATTATTTTTTTCCCCAAAAGGAATATGCATTAAACTGAATTTAACAGTAAAAAAAAAATTCAAGCACAAGGGACAGTTTGGTTCGTAGTATAAAAAGTTCATACTGATGTAAGTAACAGTGGAAATTTAGATGTAACTCATTCAAGAACTCTTGAGTCTGAATTTATTTTATCATAGTTTCCCTTTGACAGCTTAGAGCAAACCCAAAAATGATTCATAGCTATCATCCTTTTTTAGTCTTTTGAGCCAATTTTCACAAAAACATTGCCTAACTGATTTCAGAGTCATAACCCTGTGACTGGTACTGTAGTCAGAAGTACAGTATATTCAGAAATACGAAGACTCACTGCCTATTACCTAACAAAAAGGATAACCATTATTCAGCTCAAATGTGTCAAACTGAACTCAATATATGTAAATAGATGCTATAGATTCCATGCTCTTTCATAGGGCATGTGCACATGTAACACTAGAGCATAGTAAAATATTCTGCTCTGTCAACAGAAATTGATATATCAATCCAAAGCAATACAGCACCAGGAACAAACACAACTTCTAACCTCAAAGGAAATAGCAGCTGAACTGTCTCTGTGCCTAGGCTTTACATGCTTTAACACACTGCAGCATTGCATAGCAAACTGAGAATTATTCCAGTCCAGAGCAATCTTGCTCAGCTTGTTAAGTCCTGTACCAACACAGCTTCAAAATACATATATGTCCTAACAGAATAGGACACCTCACAAAGGTTGTTATGCTTGTTAAATCCAGTACTGAATTATAAGAATCTTTTTAGGAAAATTTAATGTGATCTGAAGAACTGAAGTGACTAATATACCTGTGTACTTAATTCATTTTCATGCCTTTGTCGTATATCACAAAAAAAAAAAACCAAAACAAACAACAACAAAAAAAAAAAAACAACAACAACAAAAAAGTTTTAGCATGTGGATTTGCAGGCTGTTTTTGCACTGCCAGAATGAAATGTGTATGTGCCACAGTGTCCTTTTGAACACTTATATGCTATCAGGAATTGCTCATTTAGAGTCTAATTCAACACACATTTACATTAAGAGTGTTAAGTGGTTCAATTAAATATAAAATGAGAGAAAAGAACATTCTCAAAACAGTCCTGCATGATGTTCCATATAAATGAGCTACTGAGTCAACTAAAAACAAAACCCAAAAACCAAACTAAGACTGAAAAAGTCTTCAAGGTATTTTGAAGTATTTTTTTTTTGGTTAGTCAAAAATGCTACGAAATGCAAGAAGTAAGGTCAGGAAAATAATACGGAAAAAAATATAGTAATTCTTACAAACACAGCTGGGTTTGTTGCCAGACCACTGGTTATTTTGTTGACATGTAATCGTTCTCTCTCCCACTAGTTCAAAAGCTGCTTGACATTCAAAGGTAAGTGTGTCTCCATGCAGAAAACTGCTGCCGGTCCTTTTCCCATATGATGGAATTCCAGGGTCTCCACAACCTCCTTTCTCTATTTCTGAATATCGAAAAATTCAAATGCAATAATAAGGAAAATATATTTAAAAGCAATGTATATGTCAGTATCAGAAGCACTTTCAAAATATTTGGCATTGTGCATTAAACTAATATTTACAGCTGAGAATGAACTAGAGGTAAATGCTGTGAAACCGCCTCAAACATGACTCAGGATATAAAGTCCTTTCACGAGCTAATAGCTTGCATATCTGCATTGCTCAAAACAATCAAATACTCCTGTTTAACTGCATGACTGCACTGAATCACAGCATATTTGAAGGTAAAATTATAAAGCCAGTCTCTATCCTACCCATGCAGACATACTATTCGTAGATGGTTTTTTGGGCAATGAGGTACTAGCACTAAAGAATCTCTTAATTCTCACATCTGCAATTCCATTTATAAGTCTATTAACAATATGATTAAAAGTATATAATTTACTGATAGAGTAAATGGATTTCAGTTCAAAATAACTAAAGTATAATAAAAACAAAACTGAGGAATTATTTCTTAATCTCATACTTCAAATTAGAGCCATATTTTTCCCAGCTGCATTCAGCTCTGCTGAAAATAAGTTAACATTTTGGATTATACTTTAAAATATTCTCTAGGAGCTCTGCTACTTAAATTATTTAATTTGTATATCTCAAATCTACATAAACAAGATAAGGCTATAAAAAATTCAATTCTTATGAAATTTATGAATACCATGAGTATTAGGAAAGAAAATGTAAATATTAATTGCCTGTGATAGAATTGTCTTGCAAAATACTATACACATGGCTGCCCATCAAAAAATGAAGGCTCCATTTCTTTGCCATGAAACTGAAAGCACTTTTTTTAATTAACTTGCCTTTGAGCAGAAAAAATAACAACAAAGCACTTCTGATGCTATAAACTCTGTTGCTGAACATGTAATGAAATTATGTAAATCTGATTCAAATGAAAGTAGAGATAAAGTTCTTGTTATTTAAATATTTCACAGTTCAGTCCAAGGTATGAAATCAGAAACATTCAAGATAACAAGAAAATTCAACTCACTGAATAGTATTAAATATTAATATAATTTAACACCATTCAAAATGTTTGCTGTCAAATATTGTTAAATCTAGTAATAGATTTAGGCAGAAGTATGTATCTTGACACACCAACTCCAACAGAAATTTTAAGACACAAGATGACAGAATTATGGTGAAGCCAATCCACTATGTCTACACCCTTAAAGAGGTCATTAACAGATTGTTGACAGGCACATTAAGAAAGCTATGGCACATATTTTGAAACATGACAGGTTCCTCCAAGGGCTGGCACTGCTGTGCCTGATGTACCCGTTGTTTTTAATTTAAATAATTTTTCTTAACAGAAAGTTAGAATGTATAAATTAATAAAAACATTTTCCAAAATGGTCAGTAAACAAATACAAGAAAACTTTGGGGGAACAATTTATAAATAAAATTTATAAATAAGGATTCAAAATTACATATGCAGACACTTTAAAGTAGCCTCACTTGCCTGTTCCTACTGAGATACTGATTTCTACTGCCACAGAGTAGTACTGAAAACCTGTGTGTTTTCAGCTATGCACATCTTTACATACTGCATGAAAATGTGGGGAGCTACAGAAAATCAGAATATACATTTTAATCACATTCTAGAAGTTCATCTCCCTCACTGACAGCAGAGCTATAGCTAATCCAGCATGTGAGAATGACCATAAACTCTTGCCAAATGTTTATGTGCCACACACTCTTTTCAAAAAACCCTTTGTGTTTCAAAAATCAGGGCAATTCTGTCTCAGGCAGGAGGGTCAGACTGTCTGCAGGGCTTTGCAAAAGCATTGCTGAAGATTTATCCCTTAAAGAGAGCAACAGATGTTTCTTTCCATAGTCCACAGAGGAAGTAACACAGTATCTTTAAGTAATAAATTTACTGAAATAGAAGACAGACCAGGATGCTTTCTAACTCTCAGGCTATGTGCCCAAGACATAGGAAAGGCCTATAGATAAGTGAACTAAAACTTTTTAACAGAAATTACCATGAGTTAAGGTTTCTGGTGGGTAATTCTTTTTTTTTTTTTTTTTTTTTTTTTGGTAGGAAACTACTACTGCGTGTTTGTAGTCAGATCTGAGTGCTTAGTGAGGAAGGCAAGAATGCAGTACAAATTTAGGAGACCAATCAATTACTTTGTTATTCTTAATATATCACCCTTCACCCAAGAATGCCCAGTTTTCTTGGGGTGATATATAATCCGGATTTGTAAATATCTTATTTGCAAACACTTAAAACATGTAAATATTAAAAATATAAACACTAATTTCAGATCAAACATTTAAAAATACTTTATTCTTTGGAAAAAAGAAGTTTTAATAAGATCTGTCTCTAAAAAAACAATTTAATGATAAATGTCAGGTTCTCTCAAACACAATAGAGGGAAATTTTGAATCAAATTATTTCATATTGAAAAGCCAAATAACTCATAAAAACGTCAAAATTAATTATATTAACTTTTTTTCTTTTTAAACCTTCAGGGTCTGTGCTTGTTTGTTCAGCATAAAAACAAGCCAGCAAACATGACATATGTGTAAAACACTTTTAAGAGGATGTCTTATTTGCATTTTGACAACGGAAAGTTTGAAAATATCCATTCAGGTCTAGAAATCTACACCTTCACAAACCTTAAACTGAAGACTATATGTATCCCTAACAGTCAAAAGTTATACAGGCTGACAGAAAACACTCACTGTAGTTCACAGAATCATAAAAGGACCATTGAATTTGGGTTTGAAGGGGTCTTAAAGATCTCTAGTTCTAACCCCTTTGTCATGGACAGGAATACCTTCAACTTTGCCAAGGTTCCTCTAATCTGGCCTGGCCTTGAATATTCCCACGGATGGACTACCCACAACTTCTCCAGGCAACCTGTTCCACTGCCTCACCATCCTCACCGTAAGGAATTTCCTCCTAAAATCTAACCTAAAGCTACCCTCCTTCAGCTTAAAGCCATTGCCCTTGTCCTATCACTAAATGATGTTGTGAAAAGTCCCTCTGCAGCTCTCTTGTAGGCTCCTTTAGGTGCTGGAAGGAGCTCTAAGGTCTTCACAGAAAGGACTGTCAGGCATTGGCCCACGCTGCTCAGGGAGGTGGCTGAGTCACTATCCTCGGCAGCATTTAGAAGACACATAGATGTGGCACTTAGGGACATCTTTAGTGGTGGACTTGGCAATGCTGGATTAATGCTTTGATTCGATGACCTTAAATGATACTGTGACTATAGTAAAAACTACATTTCCATTATATGTATTAACCACCCAAAACTTAGGGAAGACAGAGAAGGCCAAATTAATGGTTTTGTAATTATGCATTAAGAATACTCTTTCTTTATAACTAGATCTAGAGCAGTAGGTGTGATTTGACTCCCAATGTTCTTCTGTCCTCTGGGATTCTGCACATATTTTTACTCCATTGTCCTTTCCTTCATTGTACCAGTTTGACTTGTACTGATTTGGTCGGTGAACAATTTTTTATAATGTTTAAATGCAGCTGAGATGCAGTGTGTGTATTGCTCCAACATATGCAATGATTATTCTGTTTCATCAATTGCTAAGATGCCCTGTACCAGTTTGCTAAAAAAGAGAAAATTTCAGACCAATTCAGCAGAAGTTATACTGAACTCTTAGAAAAATCCTATGGGATAGAAGATGTTCTTAAAATAACAAACATGAAAATAAAATGTATGCTAACCTATTTAGCATGGCAATTAAAGCCCTGTTCTTTTAGGATTATTCTGTGTACTCATTCAGTGTTGGACTTCTTTTGATCTGAGTTCTTAGAGCTGTGTGAACTTCAGGATGTTTGCACATAAACTCTCAAGCTCAAATTGAAACATAAGCTTCTTCTGTTTACCAAAATATTAATATTGATCTTATGCAATTGTTCTTGGCTTTCATGTACCCTCTTTCAGTAGCCTGGGGAAAGAGATTTTTCATCTTGTTTGTAAACTAGAAATATTTACTCAGTTTCAGGGAATATTCTTTCTTTAATGTTAGAAGAATGACAAGATTAGATTTCTGACTGTAAGATCATATTTCTCTGGATTTAATTGAAAGACATTTCTGTTGCTCTGTTTTCTTTCAAATGAAGAAATATGGCAATTCAAAAGTGATATTAAGCATCTAAATATGTATTATGACTACTATCTGAAAGATGTCACATTGCAATTCTTTTTTTGATGTAAAGGCTTCACATTACTTTGACTCAGGTATCTGAAATGTATAATAAAAAATTCATAGATTATAAGATTTTGCACTCTTACACTTATTATTCATGGTAGTAGTAATTTACTTCTTTCCCCCTTGTTACTAGATTACAAAAACACAGTTAAAATCTTAGTGTTGCTGTGTTTTCATTCCCACTATCCAACATTCTAGCTAAAACAATTAGTGAATAATCTAATCACTAAATCTGAATTTGGATACAACCAGAAGAATATAAATAATAATCTCACACATTAATAATTCAGATGCATAAATACAATTCAAACTAAATACGTGTTTTGAACCCATGTGAGTTGAGCAAGAATTAATTGTTCCAGATAAGAGATATACAATAAACTTCAAGTTTCTATCAGAAAGTTTAAGTCAACAGCTCTAAAAGCTAATTATTTGAAAATATTTCATAATTATTATCTTAGCTGTAGTCAAGTTAGATTAAGGGAACTGTGAACTGACACAGGTATACATTTGCTCAAAAAAAGAGAGTTTAACATCTAAACTTTGAGAGATCAGAAATATTCATGTTCTGTGTATGAGAAAACTGATCCTTTATTTCCTGTTATTCCTCATGCCTCCCTATGTTAACAGTCATAATACCTCATGCAGTTTAAAAACACAAAGGAGAAACTCTTATACAAACAAAACATTATACAAAGAGAAGGGATAGAGAGATATGCCCAGGATTGCAGAAGAGGACATAAGTAAAAGAATGATATAATATACATGATTCCTGCAATGAAACATAGGAACAACTACTGAAAAAGAAAATGGTAAATCAAAACTAATAGAAAAAATATTTCAGAGAGCACATAATTGGACTGTAAAAGTGGCTATTAAAGCTAAAATGAGGTTGGCCTACAGCTAAAAAGAGGATGGTCTTACACGATAATTTTATACATGATCACAATTTTATCATTATTCCAGTAAATTTCTTCAAAGAAATTTAACAGTGCAATTTAATATCAGTCTCAAAATATAAAAAGAGAAGGCCTCCTTCACAGATCATAGAGTTCCCAGCAGCATTCTAAGAGACTCTCACATTTTCTCTGAAATGTTTTGTCCTTGCTGTTATCAAAAAGACCACAGATCATATCCAGTAGATTAATTTTTGCTGCTTCCAACTTATTGCATACTGTATCAATATTAAAAAAACCAAACAAACATGACCTTAGAATTAGATCGATGAAAAAACAACTTTTCCAGGAAGTCAATTTAAGCTAACAGTTCACTATTGTAGCATGTGGGTGGCTTGCTGGTAATAATATCATCATATTGCATCTTATCTTGTAATATTAAAAATCCTTGAAAACAATAAAAAAATAAAGCAGAAAATAAACTTTACAACAAGTATGTTCAGTTTAATATTTACTGGGTACTTAAACATGTTATTACAGAATGCAGAAAAATAAAATGTTGGGGTTTTTAGAATCAAATTTACATGTCCAGGGTTAAATGCAGATCAAATCTGAACAGGGGTGAGGAAGAAGCTTTTTGTTACTTGTTGCAAAAAAATGTATGACACCTACTAACCAAGTAATGATACAGCATGTGAAATTCATTATCAATATTTGTAGAAAAAATAATTATAGGGAAAAAAACATTATTTTGACTTTGCAGGTACAATGATAGGTTCTGATTTGACAGCTAGGGCTCAGGAACAGAAGCTCTGGCATACTAAAGATAATTCTATGAAACTTAGAGCTAATGAAAATGTTAAGAATTGCTGGGAAAGGAACAATGAAGACAGAATAGTATTCTGACCTCACACAAAAATCTTTAAAAAATTTATTTCCATGTTGAATTTTACACATAGTTCTTCTGCTCTTCCATTTAAAAAAGGCAGCATCAGAACCAGAGGAGGAAAACAAAAGATCAAAGTTATGAGGAAATGAGGACCAATTAAATAAACTGCAAACCTCTTTTTCTGGGGAGGTGAAATACATGTGTTCAAAAAGTAATTGGACACATACATGGAAGAAAATCTCATGGAGAGACAAAGAAGTACTTGAGGCATGCATCATTGGAAACAGAAAATATTCTATTTCTCGATTTATCATTGCATAATTCACCATTTCTTCCCTAAACACCTATTACTGTCAAGTATCAATATGCTTTTGGTCTCACTGTAGATTTTTACTCTAATATTTTGCGATAAGGAACATGATATTGTTCAGATTATAGTGTTCATCTTGCTTTAGTACCAGGAGTAGGGTCTTGTCTGCAAAAAGGACTGAGCAAAAGTTAGCAAAAAGTAATTCTGTGGAAAGAAAGTTAGAATGTTATGGAAAATTGGAAGTACAGGAAAAAGGAAATGCAGCTGCCTCAGAAATTATCAGAATAACATAAGGGTGAATATTGTGAAATGGTGAACCATGCAATGAGGCAGAAGGCAGTAACAAAACTTGTAGAATTTAAATTGTCATTAAAATTAAGAGAGAAAAATAGCTAGCAGGAAAGGAGAAGGAAGAACAATTTCACTTTTCAAGAAAAAAAATCCTATCTAGATAAAAAATGTTTAAAAAAATTAAGTGAAGGGCAAGATTGGAAAAGAGCAGCTTAAGGATCATTTATAAAATGTAGACACATTCAAGGGAACAGGGCCTAATTAAATTCAGTACTTAAACTGAAGCAGTCAATGAACTATTAGCAATTATCTTCAAGAACTTATGGAGAGCAAGGGATGTCCCACATGACTGAGCAAGGTCACATGTATTAACTGTCTCAAAACCTGGCGAGAAGAGGAACCAAGGAATTAAACAAATATCTCTGTATATAATCTGTCCCCTCAAACTGGGAAAATTATATGCTTTATCTTCCTTTACAATGAAATACCCTTAAATATCTATCTAAAACTATCTTCAGTCCTGATAAGAAAGACATGGGAGCTGTCTAGAAAAGAAAATCAATGAGCTATCAATATTTTTAAAGTACTAGCAATTAATTTGTAATAGGATTGTAAAGCCAACACTGATCCTAAGCAGAGTAATGGAACTGCCAACACAAGACACTATTTCTAAAGGGTTAAAAGACAAAAATATAATTACCAGTAGTAAACACGGTTTTATGGAAAATTTGCCATGTCATACAAACAATATGTTTTCCAGATTATAAACTCGGATTACACAATATATTTGGACTTCTTTCAACCATTTAAATTAGTGACACATGGCATCCTAATTGAGAACTGGCATCATAAAAATTAATTTAGCACACATTAAATGGATTGTAATTGGATAATTACAGAATTTTGAAGCATAAATGTAACTAAAGAATTATCATTAGACAGTAGAACTGCTTCAATTAGCTTAATAGATACTTTTTTTTGGCCCAATACTAACAGCTTGTTACACAAATATTACAGGAAAATAGGTAAACAATACTATTTTCATGATGCTTTAGCCTGACATATATTATAGGTGTGCAGGTCTTCTTGAGTATAAGTACCCACATAAGCACTGCTTTTTCTCGTACTCTTAAACCCTCCCCAAAATCTCAATCCTATGGCAGCTGAGAATTTTGTAAAATAAAATTAATGTTAGATGGGAGGACTTTATTTTCCCTGGGTATCCACTTCTGCACCTTACATTGGGTGTGCCTCCTCTTTAAAGAACAGGAGTGGTAAGTATAGTTCCACAAAGCAAAATGAAAGATTTAAATCATGTGTGGGATTTGCTGGATCTTTGACATTGGTATGTTTCCAATGCAGGTTGCAGAAGCAGTAAATGCTCAATTGAAGAATGTTAACTTTGGAAGCAACCAAATGTACCAAAATTAATACAGTGTGGACATCCAAATAATTTCACTTCATTCTATTTCAGTAAAGGGGCTAGAAGAATGAAGTATTGCTCTAAAAGTATTCTTCTGAAAAAAGAAAATAAAAAGAGAAAACATTACATTCCTATATTCTGCCCTTGCAGGACAAATCCTGCTCTCCAGTGTTGGACTCAGTCCAGCAACTTCTAATGTTTTTTGGCAATGCAAAATTTCCCCAAGATGTCAAAGTTGATTAACTTTGATTAACTTTGAGACTTCATTGCATGGGTACCCTCAAAAAAGAGAGAGAAGCTCCTGTTGTTATGTGTATCTTGTATGTTTTGATTATTTTGCTGTGCCTCCATCCTTGTTGGCTCCTGTCCCCTTGGCCACCCGAGAATTTTGGGGTGGGATTAAAACAAACTTTCCTTCTCTTTCCAAAGATGCCGATATCGCCAAGGCTTAACAACAAGAGCTTTTTCTTCCTTAATAATACACACTTTCTGAGGAACATAACCTAACACAAAACTACTCTGCAGACAAATAAAGGTAGTCTCACAGCTTAGAAATCAGTCTGGAAGCTATTCCATATAAACATACCAAAAGAGTATATACTCATATGTACATGTAAATATTTTTTAGACATAGTATACATACAAGAAAGCAAACAAACAAATAAAATTTATGTGGTTTTTTTTAGTGAGAGCAATTAAAAAACTGACATTTCATGAAAGCATGTTAGAGAGTCTTCATGAGCAACAGCTATCTACTTGACTTGGCATAGATAGATTGGACTCCTTAATCTTAAAATTCCATTCAACATCTTGGTTTTCCATTTTCACACCCAGAAAAAGGAAGGAGGACAGGTTGCGTTAAGATGGGGGTTTAATAGTGTTGGTTGTTTTGGTGAAAAAAGTCTCCTTCTGAATGTTGTTTGTCTGTTGAGGTCAACTGCACAAACCTAAAAACCCCAGCAAAGTGTTACATGGAAATTCTGTGTCTGTTCTTATATAATAAAGCTTAACTATGGCTTCCATAGAGTCCCCAGGATCCAATTAAAATCTGTTCATCAAAAAAAAAAATTAAAAAGTATTTGACAAGTACAGTGTTGTTTTGGTTTGCTGTTTGTTTGGTTGTTTTTTTTTTTCCCCAAACAGCACAAGGGGGAAGAATGTAAATTTATATCTATGGTGTTCCTATCAAGTACGTGTTCTGGTAAAAGCACATACAAATGTCTATACTATACAGAAGCAAACAGACCAGGTATACTCAGATTATTTTATATGCTTTCAGTCTTGGTGGATTAAAAAACAATCCAAATAAATGGGTTGCACCCACTTTTCTTGAGCATATTTTGATAGAAATTAAAAAAGGGAATGAATTGAAATTAGGAGAAAAAAATTGAATGTTTTCTTTGACATCCAATTCTTGCTAAAATCTGTTAAAATTCCTATTCCTTTCTCTACATATTGCTTTTACCAAAATAGCACAGGAGGAACCTCTGACCATGGTTCCAAGCAGTTAATTTGATTTTGAACCAAGCTCAAGATGATAGTATTTGGAAACATAAATCCAGCAAAGTTGAGATGCAAGCTGAATAAGCTTGAGAAATGATACTCACCAAAACTCAGTAATCTTTTCTACAGTAGCAAACTGTTTCTCACTGACAGCACATTGTATACAGTTTCATCTGCACATATACACCATTTAATGTCGTTCATTACTTTTTGCACTTACAAACCTTCACTGCACAATGTTATATAAGCTATGTTCTGAGAACACTAAGACTCCATATTTAAGAAGATCCATTTTCTAGTAAATGTTATTAGTTCATTATTAGAATAAAATTGTTTTCAGAAGTGTTTAGATGCAAACAGAGCATCCAAGCACACACAAATACTAAGATACCATTGTAGCTTTCTGTTCACCTAACTCAGCAATTCCCATATATAATAAAGAATCTGAATGGATCTTATTTTTATATGCTGCCATATATAAAACAAAGAAATCAAAAGCACAAAGTCTGAATTTTTTTCTTGATAATGCTTCACATTAGGAAGTATTGTTTTTCTCAAATTTCATAGCAACATAAAAAAGAGCCATTATTTACTCTGAATAACAATAATCCCCTTTAACCTAAATTGGTAATAAAATGACAGCATTATAAAAAGGCTGCTCTAGAGGATATGCTGATTTTGCAACCAGTGGAGGTGTTAGTATGTCACATCAATTTCAGTCAAAGTGTGAAATTTATGCCTACCTATGAACTGAATAGATAAATCACACAGTTGTTGAAAGGATGTGGGAAAGACAAGAAGTACCGAAGAACTTGGAAGAACTCTTTGTTGAAAGAAATGCTCTTTATAGAGGATCTTAATAATAGACATCTGTGCGTCAGACTTAAAATCTTCAATTGTTGCTTAATATTTCCCACAGATATTTTTTTTAGTAACAACTACCAGTATTAACTGTGTTTTCAATAATATTTGAGATTCAACTATAATTTTCCAGTTAAAATCATGTGACTTAGTAATCAATAGTGACATTTCAGAAATCCAATAAATGCTATCATTATGGCACAAATGATGCAAAAACTGTTTAATTACCCAAACCTGACCATCTTTTGTCTTTTCACGATGCTAGCTACTAAAAGAAAAGCATACCAATAGGAACCAAAATCCTAAAATTTACTTTAATGATAATAAGCATCTAGCTTAGCTTAAAAAGATGGAAAAATGCATATGAACAAGAAATTTCAGATCTTTTTAAAATCTCAAACACACGTTAAATGAATCTACTATATAAAAACATTGTTATGTGAGTTGTGCAGAATTCCAGTACAGCATTTCTAAGACACCAGTTTTACAAAAAAAGTTTATCACACTACACTATAAATCAGCAGTGGTGGAGGTGGGCTACAGTGACAAATACAATAATGAGGACTGCAAGGATTTGGATCAAATGCAATGAAGGCAAAGGTTTGCATGGAGCACACTGATGTTACACACTCTGATGGTAAAGCACTGGGCAGACAGCTGTGTCTATCCTGATCCTACAAAGAGAATCTCTACTTCCCCTCCCCTAAACCCCGGGGGTTTGCATCTCAGCTAGGAAAGACTGTCCCACCAGCTCTGGACACTCAAAGGAGATGTGGAGAATGTCTCGCCTTTTTGCCCCTGCTGGGCTTAACCTCAACACACACACAGACACAGACACAGACACAGACACAGACACACACACACACTTCCCTCACTAGGAAAAGAACAAAACTAAGGACATTAAAACCACACCAAAGGACATGTAAAAGGACTCACTTAGGTGTACCACTGCCCTCAGATTATTGTGATTTAAACCTCCTCAGAGGATTTGTATTCTTTCAAAGAAGATTAAGTTGCAGTTATGAAGGTTCAAAATGTCACTGAAGGAGAGCTCTTACGTAGGGATTTAAGGTAGATTACTTAGCTAAATCTGTATTTTAAATTTATTGTACCTTGTTAATTTTAACATTTATGAGCATCTCCTTGTTAATGTAAGACATTTTCAAAAAATAAAGGTAACTCCCATTTCCAGGGCTCTATCACTGGTTTTCATCAAAAGAACACCAGCTTTTATAGCTGGGTGTATCATAAAAATCAGAACACGGTCTTTATATATAATAACACTAAATATAAGATAAATTATATTATTTTAATAGTTTATGCAAAACTTACTGAATTAATTTTGTGGTATGCAATGTATTCTCATACACATACAAGAAAATCACAATATGAAACATTTTGGGTAACTTTTGAGGTGAAAGATTATTCAGATTCTTTGAAATTATACTAAAATGTGAAATCCACTTTATATATCTATAAATGCATATACATGTATTTTTAAAATGGCTGCTATAAAGACTTAACTGGAAGCAGGATTTTGTGTACAGTGTCTCAGGGTCACTTTATCTTTTTCTTCACCTTGTAATATTTCTTTAATTTATCAAGCTACCCTGTGTTGTTTCACAAAAAGAACTATTAGTATGCTGGCATCATGCATATACATGCATAGAAAATCCTGTGAGAGTCAAAGTCTGACTCAAAAATTGTTATTATTTTTTAGGTTCCAGATAAATATTTGCTTTGAGAAAAACTACAATAATATTGCATTTTTCCTTAGAGAAGCAAATTAAATATTTATCACTATTATTGAAACAAAGCCTTCTCTAAAGTTTATTGACTTCAGGCATAGCTACACTTCTCACTGCTCATTCACATATGTCTTTAGTAGGTATACTTAAAAAAACCGTAAATATTAGAATTTTTGAACTTGGCAGTGTTAGGTTAACAATTGGACTCAATGATATTAAGGGTCATTTTCTACTTAATTGTTTCTATGACTCTATCAATACAGGCCAATGTGTATCAGTCATCATACCATTTAATTAACTCTTTCATTACTGTTGGAAAAAGGTTGGTTACTTAAAGAAACATAGAAAGGAAAATAAAGCTTAAACTAAGTGTCACCACTGGCAGGACAACATGAACAGCTGATTTATTACTCATCAAAAATCAAGTGTTTGATTTTTTTAAAACCACAGAGCGAGTATCATTCATCAAAAGGTTTCAAAACGAAAGGGCAATATAGTTCTCATGGTTTGAACCTTGTAGCAAAAAAATACAGAAAACTGGCACACTCTGTAAGAAGTACTCTTATTCAAAAGAAAAAATCATGAACAGCTACCTGTTGCTGTTTAGCTATGATGCATCTTTCTGTCTGACAACCATTTGCAGAAACTTTACAAATGCATGGAAGATACTTAAGAATGCCAAACAACCTCAGTTGCAGATATTAACAGGAAATTCTCAGTATGTCACCCCTTTAGGAATTGAAAAAGGTAAATTACTAAAATAGAATTATTTTGGCATAAAGAGTGAAAGGACAATCTTCTTAATAATGCCAGTGGACAGCCAGCTCATGGTTCATACACTGTGGTGTTTTCTGTATTTAAAAAATGTGAGAAAGTCTTAACTGGGAGAAATCTGTTTCTGTTTACCTAAAATTCTTAAATTGTTGTACAAAACTTTCAAACTGAGCTGTATCTGCTAAGAAGCAAAGACTAGGATTTATGTTTCAAACACAACAAGGGAGATTGGCAAGAACATTCATCAGGATTACCATTCCGCATGTTTTATGGTATTCTTCTGGGAAATTACAAACTAGGATTTCAGGTATGTCCCTTGCATGGAAAATACACTGAGGTCTTTCACAACCTTACTAAATACCCAGGTAAAAGGAAAAATTATATTAGAAACATACCTAAAACTTATGGTCCATTTTAATAATTTCTTTACTTTCTAAACAGCTCTATTGCTGAAATTCTGAAAGTTGTCTAAACAACAGCCTAAATATTGTAATTTTTTTTCTTTAAATAAGTTTCCTTCTCATTTTCTTTGTTAAATTTTTTTTTTTTAAGTAGCACTTTATACACAAGTATTCAGAGAGAAATGTTAGTGGGTTTTATCATGAAATGTCAGCTGTGAAATACATAATGTAATTTTGTTTTAATTTATGAAGACCAGTGGAGTGACACCTGGTCATCTTGGCTTCAATAAGAAAAATTGGCATAGAAAATAATTGGAGAGGATTTCAGTATAGATCCTTTGATACACTTAGGTGTGGTATTACAATATATCCCATTCTTCAAGGACAGAACAATTTACATTTCTGTCCTTTTCAGAGAAAAGATGCTTTCAGAGGATTCTTTTTGAAATGTATTAAACCATTCTGTTAAGATATCTGGGATCTATAACAGAGAATGAAGGATTTTCAAATACAGTCTATAAAATAGCTTTTTTAAAAAAAGTAATGTTATGTTCAAATCATTCTTCAGGTTTTTTTTTTTTTAGTATGGGTTAACATCTTTCTATTTTAGCAATAATAATGTGGTTCTAACATGGTTAAGAAAGTTTGTCAACAAAGTTCATGTTGCCTGTAATGTCTTGCATTTTACTTATTAATAATGTACTTAAATATAAATAATAAAATTATTTTTGTCTTTATAATACATGACAACTGATGATGACTGACAGAAAAATATCAAGACACCTATTGTATTTTCTAACACAGTAGCTGTTTGTCAATTTTCTGGATTTAACAAACTAATATCAACACTTGTTTTATCATCTGTGTTTCCATAGGTCACCTTCCATTGCATACAGTGGTACAGGTACAGTGCTGTTCCTCTGTATTCAAAACTCTTTCCAGGAGCTATCTTGACAGGACCTATGTCTGCAATCTTTCTTTTGGAGAACTGCAGTCTACAGTCCAAGAAACCCAATGATTAAGCCAGACTAGAAAAATTTGAATAGCGAAAATATAGAGAACCCTACATCTTTCTGACATTAACATGTTTCTGAAGGTGAGCCAAAGAAGACGCAAAAGAATTTGGGAAAAATTGTCCCTCCCTTAATCCCTCAGGCAAATTGTAAATAGGATTAAATTTACTATTCATACACCAAATCTGTTATGCATACCAGTTCATTTTACAGGCACCATTTCATGCCATTTTTAGATAGGCATGCTAATAATGTAGGATAGGTGAATTACATCATTACAATCCTCCTCTTAATATTAAAGTGAGTTAAAATTCAGTTAATGTAATATTTTTCCGTAGACTATGACACTATTTAAATTAATGATATAAAAAAAATACTTTACTCCAATAGATACAAAGTTAAGATTCAGTCGATGAGCTGTAAAATACAACCCAAGAGGGTGAGGAATCATGTTCTAATCCTGAGCAAGACTCATGACTTTTTAGGAAAAAAATAAGGCTGTCCTTTACTTTGTTTCTACAAAACATGTATAAGCCATCAAAGACAAAGACTGCAGTTTGCCTTCTTTTTATCTAACTGCAATCACAAATTCAGTGTCCTTGAGGTTACATGTCACAATCTACTAACTTTCTCACAATTAAAATGAAATTCTATTATTAGACAGGTTCTTTGACTGCTAAACAATAGGAAGGAGATTTATTGAGGCATCTTGGGACACGATAGAGTTTTATGCGGTACACTTAGCCTAAAGCAGGAAATTAATTGAGAGTGCAGATGGATAAAAGTTTCATCAACAATAAAAGATGAGAAAATTCTAATAAAACTAATGAGAACATTGAGATGAAAGAGAGAAAAAAAAAGTTACAATTCACGTTTATCTTAAAATGTTTACTATACTTTTGAACTTGTAAATGTTTCACACTTTAGAATTCTGAAATTCTTGCAAAACTAAAGTAAACCACAGAATAAGTCACAAATGGTTGGAAAACAAGACTGAAAGCCAAAATCCAACCATCAAATGATAACAATATACTTCACAGAAGAGATGTTGCTACTACTGCAAAATGCAGTCTATACTTCAAGTGTTTTCAGAAAGTCCCCAGAAGTAAGAGGATGAACTCCATAAATAAAATATCTTCATTGCACAAATACAGAAATGAAAACAGATGAATTTACATTAGAAATACCAGAAAGAAATTATAGAAGAAAAATAAATCAGCTGATATATAGATATAGGTATAGATGTAGCTTTAATTTAAATTTTTGACATTTTTCATATGGATACAAGAAAGTAAAGTTCATAATTTTGGTTTGAGGAAACAGTGTAAAGTGTCAGATCCATAACTTGTGCCAACACTCTCTCTCCACTACATAATCACTACTTCCATTTAATGTATTTCACAAATGGGTTCCATAAAGAAAGACCCTAGAAATGACACAAGTACAAAAGATGAAACCATGAAAGAAGGGATGAGAAGGGGAAAGATTAATTTAGATAAAGAGAATGTGATTGTACTCATGCAATAAAACATACTCGAGCTGTGTAATTATACAGGATTGATGTGTAGCACAATGTCTTAAGATTCTTTAATGTCTTAGCCATAGAAGGGCTCCAGGCCTGCATCTGCTTTTTCATTCACAGCTCTGTAACATCCCACTTAAGCAACTGTGATAGTGTTTCAAGAGCCTCTGTGATTTTCATTGCTCTCATGTGGTTATTCTCAGGGCCATGGACCTGCAAAACTCAGTAGTGTTGGTATGGAGGATTCTCATGGGAAGCCACTGCCACCCTCATGAGAATCACCCCTTCTTTCTCGTCTTCTTCCTTCTTTTGTTGATTTCAGTTCACATTAAAGAAAACCAAAACATGGTGCATAAAATAAATAAATAATAATAATTAAAACACTCAAATATTATCCTGCAATGTATGCACATGGAAACTTAAACTATAAATGTACAATAGTTGATCTAATTAGCATGCTCCAATCAGTACCGTGAGTGGGAATAACCAATAGTGAGCTTGAGAGAGTCCCAACGAAATACAATGCTAGGGAAAAATCATGGTGGAAATACAACCCTAATAACTGCTATGATCACCACCTGCTTTAACACAAAGACCACTAGCAGAAAAATATTGGTGTGGAGAAGCAACACCATTTTTCCTGGCTGACCACTGGGGAACAATTCCTCTTCTTGTTCCTTTCAACGTTCACAATACATCACCAGACCCTACTTCTAAAAACTGCTCAGGCAAGCATGTCTTAATGTCCTTAGTTCAATAAAAGTATAGCTTGCTAAACTTGAAGTTAACACCTCTGTAACTTTTCACTTTTTATTTTGCCTGTTTTGGTATTAAAGCAGTAAGTTAACTAGAAATGAAGTGAAACACTTAGGGTACTTCAGTTTATGGAAAATCTTTAAGGCGCACTCCCACTCTTCCAATTCAGTTGCTTTCAGTTACTGAACAGTGAAAAGCCTCTCAGTGTTTTGCGGCATCTTTTATACAAAACTAATTTTGACAAGATTATTATCAAATCATTTTCATCATATGTGCCCATAAGGAACTATTGAAAATAGTATCAAATGTTTTCCCTCATCCCTAAGGAAAACTAATTAACATGGAAATTAACAAAAAATGATACCATATGTTAGTAAGAAAGAGCTCTTTCTAGCTGCAGGTATATGCAACCTATTAAAATGGAAAAAATCAATACATGCATGCATAATAAGAGATATCAGGTATATATAAACAGAATTAATCAACTTCAGAAGGTACTGAACTTCACACAGTCAAATAAAATTAAAGATGTTTATGTTGCAAAGGTTCTCATTTCTTTGAGACAGAAGCAACACAAATGAGGCTTGGGTAACTTAGATCATTCTTTTTCAGTTAAATTTCCACAATTCTATACTTCTTCTTAATTTCAACAAACATATACAATATATCTGTTCTGTTGTTTTCATTACATACTAATTTTAACTTAGGTCTGTGAAGATTCTCAGTGAGGCATGAAAACAAGTTTTAAAACTCCCCCAGTCTGAGAATATTAACAGTAATGTTTGAAGAGTATCCAACGTGATACAGGTTAGCAGAATGTAAAATTTAACACTTTTCACATATGATAGAAATTTTTAGCTTCTATTGACCTGCCAGCAAAAAGTATCAGAACAATAACTTTCATTTTCACTTGCAAATATTTTTAGTTATTTTGTAGGTGTTGGCAAATCCATGTCTCCTTAATAATTAATTGACAACAGAGACAGTATCAAAACTCTAAGTTTGTGAAAAGACTAAATAATGATTTGAAATTAATTTGTTGGGGTATAATGAAGTAAGTTACAACGTAAGTTTAAAACAGTTAATTTAGCTCATACCTTGATAAACAGCTTTGAATCCTGGTGAGCCAATGCTGTCATCAGATTGTAAATGAAGCCACATCTGGTTGCTCATGCTCACAATAAGATCAGGAACACTAGATCCAGTGAGTCTGTATGTAAGATAAACAGCAAAGTCATTTGCAGAGGCATAAATTACTACTATCACTACTACTGCTACTACTACCACCTCTACCACTACGACAAAAAACAGGCTTTAAACTATTCACATCCTACTGTTCTGATCAGCTGTTTTTTGATAAAATTAACTATTCTATACAAAATAGAACAATGTGAAGTTATAAAAAATATTTTGAATGACTGCACTCAACAATGATTAAACACTTCTAATAAAGCTGTTCCTACCTAAAGCTTCCTTTAAGTAGTTAAGCTGTAAGAGATGTGAGTGACTGTATGAATTAGTTTTCATCTATTTAGATAAGCATCATTGTTCTGCCATGCTTTGTAAGATTGAAGGAATTTGCTTCACATGACTTATAGCCTATGTGTCTAGAACTTAGTAAAATCACATCTACTCCATTCAAACAACTCACAATGATCTCCCAAATTTCAGGGTAATCTGCTGTTTCTCACACACTAATGTGTGATAGCTATGTACAAATAAGTACATACAAGGCAAATTGATGAATCCCACCATAAAACTTTAGTGCTTCTCAGTAATATCACTTATACATCTATAATTCTGATACCAAAAAGTTGTGTGTCAAAAAGAATCATTAAGAAAAAGATTGCTTCTTAATTGTGAAAAACTATAGAATCGGGTTCTAGTCCTGAGCAACCATTCAGATCCTGGTGATAGCTATTCAGTTTTACAAAAAGCAGTGGCAAAAGTCGCACACAGAGAGCAGATGCAAAATCTCGCTATTTAAACTGTTATCAGATACAAACCAAAAAAATTGTCTTTCTTCCAACCCTCAGTCTTGATTACGCATAACAAATATGGTAAGTGAGATAAGTAAAACTAATACTGTGTCAAACCGAGATAAAATGTCCCAGAAGCATAACTTCTCAAGAAAACAGTGAATTGATTATTCCACAAACATATTTGTTAAATATAATAAACCAGATGTTAATACTATTACAAATTTAATGCAAAGACATAATGGAAGGAGAGGCTGAGCAGAAACAAGGTGAGAACAGAGGAATCGTGAGGCAAGTTATAAGAATGCTCTCTGTCTTCCATCAAGGTTATGAACAAGAAACTGTCTGTCCCATGTGTACAATGATTTGATATTTTGAAAATAAAATTAAAAAACACAATCCTCATGAGTGGAATGGCCTTACTATTACTACTGGACATCCACCTGGAACTCCTGCTACTTTGGCTGAGTTTCCTGTAACATGATCTGTAAGACTTCTGGTTATGACCTGTCAGTAAGTAGTTGATTATTATGACACAATAGGTACAGAAAAAGAGAAAAAAAAAATCCATTATAGCTCAGCATATGCAAACACACAAACAGTGCTTAGCCTGGATAAGTAAGGAAATCAAGACACAGTGATATGCAGCTAGGTTGTTCATTTGACCTGTGTAAGAATGAAAATAAAGCAGTTGCTTAGTCTGAAAATTGAGCTGCTTATCAAACTAATTAGGAACTGTACAGGTTCAAAGAGATGCTAGGTTATAGTCAGAATACTGAATATTCTCTTGCTGATAAAATAATGATTTTTGATAAAGCTGTGACATTTATTTAAGTTAATAATACAGGTAGCCTAGGAAAGGAAGATACCTCACCAGACAGTGAGTAATATAAACAAAAGTAATTTAGGAAATGCCTGCAGAAATAGATATATAAAGAAAGAAAATGTCAAGATTACATATACATTCAAAGACAACTGCAAACTCGTGGCTTTTTCTGCAAGAATTTCTCAATGGCTATTCAGATGTGTAAAACTACTACATTAACAACTAACAACTGTTTAAATGGCTCTCTTTATACTCAGTAATCTGATTATTGTATGAGCCCTTCACTGATAGTTTCTGAACACAGATAAGATGACCCCTGAAATTCTAAATCTTTGTAAGATGGAGCACTTTCAATCTATATAAATGTCTCTGCAGCATGCAAACAAAAAAAAGGCAAAAAAAACCAAAACAAAAATAAAAACAAAAACAAAAACAAAAAAACCAAACAACCAGCAAATAAAAAGCTTCAACTGAATAAGGTAAACACATCAAATAGAGTCATCTCCTTTCAAAATGCCAGTGGCTGTCTATAGATGGTAGATATGAACCAGCCAAAATAGAATCACTTCCTCAGATTCACATCTAGGGCATTTAGGAAGAGGGCCAAGACTTTTGGAAGGTGAAGGGAAGGAAGTGGGAGAAAATAACCCCCCCAAAAAATGCAAAAAGCAGCCAAAAGCAGAAATCAATAAATAGCAAAATGGGGCTTTTGTGGTGGTGGTAGTTTTGTGTCTGGTGGAGCTTTTGGAGTGTTTTTTGTTTGTTTGCTTATTTCAGTTTTGTTTGAGATTTTTTTGTTGTTTTTGCTGGTTTGGTTGGGTTTTTGTTGCTGTCTTCATTTCATTTTACTCCTTGAGAATACCTCTGTATATAGAACTATATCCTTCAACAAGGAGGATGGCAGATAGGGTAGATAAAAGGTAGAGGGGATATAGGTTTGTCTACCCATACATGCTGTTGCTGACTCTGACGCTTTGTCCCAGTCTGTAATCACTCTAGTATCAGATCATCTGCAAGTTCAATATCAGAGACTTGCAGACCAGCTATACAGGCAGATTGGCTGGTGCCAACCTCATTTCGTGTGGAAACAAACCATCCTCAGTTATCTCTGCTTGAAGGAAATTAAAAATGTTGAGGTAAACTTAAGCTAAGCTTCTCACTACTCCAAACAGATCACAGGTCAGAAAAGGCAACTCTAAGAGAAAGCAAATTTTTGCAACAGTTTGCTCTCTGCTTAGTTATCCAAAAGAAGCCAGATCCAAGCAACTAAGAATGATCTCCAGGACCAGAAATACTGGGTTTTTACCAATTATGAAAAGACAGGTTGTTTTCCAAGCCTCCATTAAGTTTCCAAACTTAGTAGGAATAGAAGAAAAGGATAAAGGTTTACTAAAAAGCATTTTACTGCCATGGATGATTTTACTATGCAATGAAATAGCTGTCATAAGCAACCGGGTTTGAATTACTAACCTACAGTTTTTTCTTTGTATCGGAGGAAAAAAACAGTTTTCTGTACAGGGAAAGTTGAAAGATTAATATTTTCAGGGAATCATTAAAAAAAAAAAGCTTTAATGTTACAGCTGCAAGAAAAACAAATCATAGCATTAGGAGGCAAAGCAGACTTTCTAAAGCAATGTGTTAGTTTAATATACAAGTATTTAAAAACAGAAATCAGGCCATTGCAGGAAACATTCTGACTGATAAGCTTCAACTCACATATAATGATCACTAATGATTTATTTTGCAAGGGTAGCCACTAGTTCTAGCCAAACTCTGTTAAATATGAGAAATAACTACATTCAAAACTTTATAACCAAAACATATTTAGATAACTATTAAGTCAGTTGTATTACTGTTTTCCAGAGCTAAACATCTCAGCATACATAATCCATGAAGATTACTATATTTTCCAACAAGTAAGGATTCCAGATGAAGCAATTGTTAAAAATCATAAAACTGACTGGAATATTCCCCTTTAATTAATTAAGCTGTTGGTGATTAGGTTTTTAAAAAGGTTTACTATAAATACTAAAATTAAATATTTCAATAAATTAAAACCCAACAGATCCTTAATCAGTATGCCAATTAAACTGTCATAGAAATGCATAAAATTGATTTGAAATAATTTGCTCTTCATCAAAGTACATTGGGTTTTGTATAATATCAGTGCTATCACTCATGAACTTAAATTACTTTTCCTAATTATTTTCCCTATTTCATAAAAAAAAACTTCTTCTTTCCCTTCCTTTTTCCCTTTCCTTTCCTTTCCTTTCCTTTCCTTTCCTTTCCTTTCCTTTCCTTTCCTTTCCTTTCCTTTCCTTTCCTTTCCTTTCCTTTCCTTTCCTTTCCTT
>VZRM01006057.1:2136610-2461476 GCA_013397955.1 Grantiella picta
TATTTCATAAAAAAACCCTTCTTCTTTCCCTTCCTCCTTTCCTTTCCTTTCCTTTCCTTTCCCTCTTTCTCCCTCTCTCTCTCTTACTTTCTTTCTTTCTTTTAAACATCAGTATTCTTTCACATTCCCCTTGGGCAGTAAGGCTACAGCTTTGAGGTTATGCAGGTAATTGCTAATGGATGAGAGTTTGGACATTATAGAAGCTTGTGCTAGGACGGATCACTTATGTCTCATGATCGTCAACTCCCTCAATCTTCTTTCCATAAGGTATTTAAAGGTCCCCTATTTACTGACCTGCCTCTAGCCAGTTCCAGTGTTCATAGGATGACTGGCTTATAGACATCCTGGCACCACTGAGCTCATGACAAAGTTTGAGTTTTTTTACAATGTTTAAATTTACAATAAAACCCCCAATAAAGAGGTAGTTACTACCTTGAGAGGTTTAGCACCTGAGAACTGGAAAATTTTGCATGGGGCTAAGGCTTATATGTTGAGATAGGACAATTTTATATCAAGCTGAAAGATTCAAATACTTAGAATTAGGTTTGAGTTTAGAAAGATATTTATTTTAGCACATTATGTTCAAACTAAATCGTAAAAGCTAAGAAGTTTTAGAATCAAATGCATGAGATTCCACAGTGATATTCTGCAGCATTTCTGCATAAATACTGGCATTTAAGTCTGCCAACAGAAGCCTGAAGAGTGTAAGAAAAACTGTATTATTTTTTAAGATATCCCAAGAAATTTAGAAATTAAATCTAGCCAGAAAAGTTTTTGCTGTAAGCGCCTTTGTTCTCCCGGGATGAAAAAAAAAAAAAAAAACCTGCAAGGTGCTGCTCAAAGCTCATTAAACGTAACAGATGTTACTAAAACCAACTAATAAAAAATTTTGCTAAGAAAACGACTCTGACATTTAGTTTTAAACTTTCTCATGATAATGTACTCTACAAGTGGACCTAGTGTTTTATGAGGGATGTTACTTTGCAATCATGGAAGACCTTTCTGAAAAGCAAGAGAAATTATGCATATCTGTGATGCTGTTTAAATAGAACATATTCCATAATGCATGATACAATCCAGTGTTCAGTAACTTCAAGAACACTATCTCAATAAAAATTCAGATTCATTATTAATTATTGTGAGACTATAGTTTCATGTTTGTGCCTTCCCATATTTCCAGTGTATTTCAGTTATTAATCATTTAGTTTCTCAGATGATTTTTAGAGTAATGCCGATTTTGCAACCTAAAAGGCAGATAAATTTAATCTCACAGACCTCACTTTCATCAAACATAAAATTTACAGCAAAGATGGTAGGGTCAACATTGTACTATAATCCTAAGTGATAGGCTGTGGACTTGTATGTTTAAAACAGTTGCTATTTTAGTAAAAAAAATATACTGAAGAAATGGTTAGAAGCACTGCATGTCTCCAATAAGAACACTGTACTAGTTCCAGAAATGCCAGTGAGAGATTCAGAAGGGGATGTTTGCTACAGGATCTTTAAAGTGTTACTAATGTGAAAAAAAGTTATAGGAGGTGATGTTATCATGGGGTGCTGTCTTCTTAAGATAACAAAAATAGCAATTAATATGAGAAAATAATATTTTTGATTTTTTAATTTCCGTGTAGTCATGGAAAATAAATGCGGAAGAGGTAGTCACAGGCTAAAGGGCTTCAAATGGAAGGGCAAAAAAAAAAAGAAACTTGACCATATTTGATATGTAATTTTAAACGAGTGCAATTTGACATATGAAGTATGCACAGTGTAGCAAACAGAATTAACAGTCTAAGATAGCAAATTTGCTACTTAAAGACTTGACTCTTAAGGAGTTCTGCAATCTCTATGAGCAATTATGTATCCCAATTCAAAAATGCAAACCCTTTTGTCATAGTTAGAGGTAGTTAAATCACCAGAATGACCGTTGCATTATACAATTGGTCTGCATTACACAAGAAAAAATAAACTTAGGTGTGGAAATCCATTCCCAGTTCATGTTTTTCCTGTTAGTATAAAGTGTAAGATCTCAAAACAGGTTGTTGTTGTTGCTGGGGTTTTTTTGTGGTCTGGCTTTTCTTTTTTCTTTTTCAAGTATTCAAAATACAGAATTCAATTTACTCAGTTACAGCTACGTGGTATTGCAACCCAAGAAACACAAGCACGGTGCAAATAATTCAATACCCTTTAAGCCAGGGTTTTCTAAGAACTCTGATATCACAGTTCAGGAATTAGCCATTAATAAATTTACAAATTCATAAACAAATACACATAATGAAATTATTGTCCTTGGATTTGTCCCTGAAAAAATATTCTAATATTTTAAAATAAAATTTGTCGGTGTTAAGAGCACCCATTTCTTATAATTAAATAAAGGAAACATTGCAATTATTTATATGGATTAAAAGCCCCTCAAAATATAAAATTATCATGAATTCTTTTTATCAACTGTGTTAAATACTGTCTTTATCCAACAGATTTTTATGTAATGTCAAGTTATGTTATTATGACATAAATGCTACTAGTTTCTCCTATTTAGTCTTTGATAAGTTCTTAACCCTGTAATTTTGTTTTGTGTTTTGTGATCAGGATTCATATGATGACTTAACCCTCTAAAAGCTATAGCCAAAGTATCTTGTAACCACAAGCACTCATTATGCTGTAAGAAAAAATGAGTATATGCAACTGAAATGAGATGGTTAAGGTAGATCAGATTAAATAATCTGCACAGGGCTCTATTCTTTCCATTGGTCCAGACAGTATTGAAGAGCTGCATATTAAGAGAAGTTATCTAGTCTGGATTTTTCCTTCAAAGTTATCTAAATTCCAACACTTTCAATACATTACATTACATATTTAAATTTTCATTAAAATCTTGTACACAAATCCAATTTTAAATATACAAATTTTGAAACTAATCAATGCCTTATTTATTTTACACAAGTTTTATTTTCTGTTTGCTGAAATCCAAGCCTTTTATTTTTCATTCCCTAAATTGCTCGTGAATAATATTAGAGTTATACAAGTAGTTATTGTTTTTTAAAGGAAGCCCTAATTTTTTTCATTCAATTTGCAGGTTTTAGTCCCTAATATTAAAGCCTAGACAGATGCTACTAGGGATTTGGAGTGAATTTTTTAATGAACAATGTTCTTTGACAATACTTGAATTTTAAGCCTACATTAATAAACAAATTGCATAAATTAAAATTGCAAAGTAGATATAACCTGACCTGGAAAAAACAACATAACAGCAAATTTCCAAGGAAAAATTTTAATGTTCTGTACTTACACATACAACACTGTTCTGGTATCACCAACTTTCCCAGCATCTCCAACAGTAAGAGTATCATAGCCTCTTTCCAGTTCAAACTCTTCAAAAGCAAGCTTTATGACCTATTAAAATTAAATAACTCCGTTATTTCAAAACATACCCACACATTATCTGTTCCATTCTTGAATTGCTTGGCTACTAAAAATCAAGTCATAAAGCAATAATTATTTCAGTTAGTCTTACTTTATTTTATTTTTGAAAGATTCCTCAGAAGAGCACAAGTGCAGAAACTTCTGTGTTTTCTAATACTTAGGTGGAAGCCACTGCCATACTGCATTAGAGGTATTATATACTCAGATGTCAGTCACCTCTAACTTGTGATAATTGCGCATTACTGAAGTAAAAAATATTTTCTTTTTTTTAAACTGTACTAGCTGTTTAATAATTATATAGCTAGTATTGGAAGTATATTAAAACATTGTTATCTGTTGAATTATACAATAACAAATTGCATGTATGAACTATCAGTTCATAAAATGATGGAGGAGGCTGGTGCACAGAAATGCAAAAGGACAAATTTCCTTGCATAAATGACTAACATTAAACTGTGATTCCACACAATGTTGAGTTATGAACTGCCAAGAAAATTACAAATGTACGTCTCAGAATTCTTTGAAAAGGTATTTATGAAACTGTAATTTTATAAGATAAAGTATGAAAATGGACTTAGTTTTATGTAAAAGAATACTCCTAAGACAAGCAATTTTATTAGAGTTTAGTGCTGGCGAGTGGTTGCAGCTGATACATACGTGTACATATATCAGGACATTGTACCTTTCTGTAATTTGAAACAAAGGCTTCTGCAAACAACTTGGCATGAGAGTGCAGACAGTCAGTGATTTTCCACAAAATTATTCATTTTATCTTTATACTAACTTTTGTTGATATCCCTGGGTACACTTTCAGACAACATCAGCCATTGCATGTAATGCAGTTAATTTTTCTTCTGTTTTGTGGATAAAATCAACACTTGGGTCAGATTTGAGCTTTCAAAACAAGCCTTATTATGCTGTTATTTTGGCAGCAACCCATGAAAAAACTGTTTTACATCCACTTAAGTTTATTTCTATGTGGCCATCAAGGCAGAAATCATCTCAATCAAATTTTAGCCCTGTAAAAAAGCAGCATGCAAGCTAAGTTAGTAATCTAAACTTCCTGAGTACTAAAAAAAGAAAGCCAGCCCATCTCATTTCTCTGTGTTTGAACTGGAAAAGCCAAGTACAATGAACCTTAGAGAGGAATTTACACCGCTAGAATGGGTAATCTTCACATTTTATTGTGTTGTTTCTGTTTGTAACCTGAAGATAAGCCTACAGGCAGACAAAACCCAGAGCCATTCCCTCATCTGCTAGGTGGGTCACCTAAAAGCAGATCAGGTTGGACCTGCCTTTCCTAAACCCTTGCTGGTTGGATCTCAAGCTTCGGTTGTCCAATGTTTCAATAATCAAACGAGTTTCAGGCAATATGCTGCAGATAAAAGAATACACATTTCCATCTGCTCCTAATATACCTTCTAGTATTCCGAGATTATACCAGTGGTTAACATGCAAAATTTCATCATTAAACCAAGACTAATAAAGACATAGTAAAGCAAAAAAATATGTAGAAGCATGAAAGGAGAGTTGCTCCTGGCAAGAAAAATAAGTGTAAGACTTTTAATGCAATTATTATTACATATGGGGGAGGAAACCTGATAGAATATTCCATGAAAATACATGGTAATGTATTATTTAAATAATACATTTCATTAGACTCACAATTTTTTTTAAACTACAGTTTAAAAACAAATATGGATGTTCAACTCTTTAAAAATAAAACAAGCTAGGAAAAAAAATAATTGTATATAAACCATAAATGACAGTTTTATGGCTAAGCATACAGGAAATGTCACAAGAAACATTCATTTATGGGAAATATACTGTGAAGATATATTACACACTCTTAAAAAAAAGTCTTGTTATCTTAATTTCCATGATAAATGTTATTATATGCTAACACATACAATCTTTTGGAAGGACCTTCAACTGGTTGAGAGTAAAGAGGTCTAACTTCTATTCCTTCAATCTGGCTCACAAAAACTAAATTTTACCACGTAAACAGTGGTAAACCACGTCTAATCACTGCTCTTTTCACAGGCAGTGGACAGAAAACGGCACTTTTCTGTCATAAAATCTCCTGAGTTAGAAAGAACCCACAAAGATCAATAAGTTGAGTTCTGGCCCTGTACAAGACAGCCCCAAACACCACACCACATACCTGAGACCACTGTACAAACATTTCTCGAACTCTCTCAGGCTTGGTGCTGTGACCACTTCCCTGGGAGCTGTTCCAGTGCCCAACCATCCCCTGGGTGAAGAGCCTTTCCCCAACATCCAGCCTAAATCTCCCCTGACACAACTTCAGGCCATTCCCTCAGGTATAAGGATTGAATAATATCACAATATACCACAAAACACCACATATGTGGTTAAACAATATTGATTTATAAATGGAGGGAGGAAAAAAGCAGCCCTGAGGTGCTTATACAGATTCAATTTTGTTTTGCAATTAAAAGTTCCAGTAATGCTAATTTGATCATCACCACTACACATATGCTTAATATGAACCAAATAAATGAAGAAAAGAATTAATTTTCATTTAGAAAAACTGGAAATGCAAAAATTCCTTCCAAACATATTATATTTATTTCTGGATGATCAGTTACATTCTTCTTACAGAAGAATGATCCTATGTGCTTTCTGAAAGGTATGAGACAAAACTCCCTTATAATCAATTCAGAATGATTAGTTCTTTCTAGATAAATAGACTGTGAAAACAAGAAAAAGCTTAAAAATATGAGACACTGAAGGAGGTACCTGTATGAAAGCTCTGCAAGTGTATTTCCTGTCATCATTACTTTTTCATTCAAAACATTTTCCTTTATCCTAGATATTCCCATACTTTATATTTCTGCTGGCATAATTGCTATTGCATGCAATGGATAAAGGTAGCAGACATAAAAGAAATGCCTGTATGGACACTCTGCCTGGAAGAAGCAATAGGGCACATGGCAATGCTACATCTCCAAGCTGAGCACACTCTTTTCACTACTAATAAGACCTATTTTATTATTACTGAGATATCTTAGAAATGTATGCATTCAGTAGAGTAAATAGAAAGTAAAAAGTAAGAGCAGTGAATTTTAAGATGCAAGAAGACATGAGAACTCCCCATAAGATGTCTCTTATATTTACAAGCAGATCGAGCAAACAACTTCAAAACAGAAAAAATGTACTAGTAAAAAATGTCTTATTCCGCCCCCCCAAAAAACGCCAAACCAAACCAAGCCAAACCAAAACAAACTAAAAAAAAAAAAAAAACCCCCCCCCAAAAAAAAAAAAAAAAAAAAAAAAAAAAAAAAAAAAAAAAAAAAACAAACAGAAAACCAAACCAAAAAACCAAAAAGAACTCACAACAAAAAAACTCCAGGGCATGCTCGAAGGAATGTCTCTTAAAGATGAGAAAATGCAATAAGACAATTTGTTTCCTGAAAAAAACTACAGTACCATACACTAAGATCAGGGAAATAGTCCTGAACATCCACGATCAGAAATTTTAATAATAATTTTAATAATAATTTTAATAAAATAAATAGGAAATGTGTTAGTTATAAAGGCTTTTTATGAAAGTTGTTCGCAGCTGTTAAAGGCTATTCCAGTTCACTGACATACTAGCTTCAAATATAACAGTATTTTCCTACTTTGCATCTCTTCCCTGTTTCTATGGTAAAAATTGGAAGTAACATGAACAATAACCAAAATTTTTGGACTCTGTCATTTCTTTTATGGACACTTCATGCTTAAAGGGATTTGAAAGCAAAAGCAAGCATTGCTATAGACACAAACACGGAAATATTGCTATAGTCTTTCCAATTCCTAAATACTGTTTTTTTTAATTTCTAGAAGAAGGGTGCCAGATGATTAGAGCTTTAAACTAGGGTTTGGAGCATCCTTTTCCTTTAAAGAACAATATAATATTGAAGCACTGTCAAAAGATGTTACCAGTATTAGAGAACATATACACAAATCCAGCATTCTTAAAACTTTCAAAACCATGCTCTTTCCCTAGCCCACCCCTCCTACAGCAGTATCGCTTGAAGTCTAAAGAGTCACTGTAATCATGGCCACAGTCCAGAGGAAGAGGAAACATAAGAAATTGACTACAAATGATAATAAAAGTAGGTAACACTTACGCACAAATTTTATGGATGATTAATTGTGAATGATGGAATAACGTTTTTTCATATTCCTTTATAAATCAAGTTATTTGTTTTTCCTCAAAACCCTTAAAAAATGTAAACCATTTATCCCAGCAGTATTAGTCATAATTTGGCATAGGTACAGCTCCAATTAATAAAATGCAAAATTAATAACTCATAACTCCCAGGCTGAAATAGGCTCCAACCAGACAAAATAAACTTTATGCTAAATAGAAGGGCCTGTTCTGTAAAATTTTAATTCCTCCAGTCTTTGCTGAATGACTGCAAATTTATTTAAAACACTTGGATTATTCTGTTGATTATTTTCAAGAAATGTTGAAGGCTTTTGATGCTACCATTATCCAACAATTGCAGTTACTTAAAAAGCAATTATAAAAAGAAATTTGCCTATTTTTCAATATTGACATTATAATTTATATTTCTCATTCTCAGGAATTTGTTTTCCTTATAGCCCCAACTAATGACTTGAAAATGAACCTAATAACCACACCTTATAGAAATTAAAGAAATATAAGAAGGAAATAACAGTAATAATATATCATATAATAGGAATAATGTAAAACAAAAGTGCTGATGCTGTTTAAAAATAAAAGGAGGAAAAAAATTGTAAAATTACAAATAGCAATAATAATTTAAAAATCCAACAGTATGTTTTATAATGACTATCACCAGCTAAGTGCTCCATGCCTGGAACATTTCTCAGGTAAGTAAACACAGATTGTTTTTCCCCACTGATTGTCTTTCTTCGGATTGCCAATATTAACATAGATAATTTCAAATGTGCTTGCCACATCCAACACAGCTCATCCTCAGCAAGTTAATTAAGGTCAAATAACTTGAGATCTTTTAAGAAAACAATAAGAACAATCTTAAGAAAAATCAGTTTATTTTGTTTACATAGTAAAAGTTAACAAGTGATTTGACACTAATCTTAGACTACACCAAAGAATTTTATGATGATGTATACAGGCAAAAAGAACGGACATAAAGTGGCTAGAAACTAAAATTATAAGAAATAGATAATTAATTACAAAAATGAGAATAATATAATTCTTGATACTATGAAGAGTCATTTTTAGTGGGAGCTGTTGATTATGTAAAATAGATCTATAACTAATCATGTAAAATAGATCTATAACTAATCATGTATTTAAGGAATTTAAATACCTCCACAGTAAGGGAATGAGCACATTTTTAAACACAGTATTGTTTCTTCTGTAGACAATCATAAAAAAAATCCCAGAATGATGATTTCAGAGTTAACAGAGCTGCCACAATCTGTTACTCAGTCAGAGAAGCAGCTTGTTGCCAAGTCAGATTTTAATCTTCAGCTATAGTGCCTAAACATGTCGAATTTCTTTTAACCATCTTAACCACTGAAATATTTTCCTTCTTCTTTTCAGATTGTTTGGTATGTATACAAATATGTTGCCACTTCTAAGTACACAGAATAGCATACCAGCATTAAAGTTTAAGTTTTAAGTCAAATACCAAAGCTCAATGAATGTTTCACATTTATTTGAGCCATATTTTTAATTAATTATCAATCAACTTGATTTAGGTTTGAAAGATAAAATTAAAACAAAAAAAAGAGCAGAATTGCAAGAGGAGATAATTATTCATATGTTCACACTAAAAGTTGGAAATTTATCGCTTTTGGGCAATTTTAGACAACTCTCTGATATAGCAGGATGATCTATTTCTCATTTTCTGCCAAAGGAAAATGCCAAATATATGGCTTTAATTTTTGCTCCTGCTGCTGCTCCAACTGTCAGTAGGAAACAAATATGGAAATATAAGCCTTAAAGAAACACTATGCCATTTTTTAACTGAATGGAAAAGAAGGCAAAAAAAGCATGCACCTATTACTGTACTTACTTGCCATTCATGAAAAACAATTCAAACTGCGATTATTATATCTTTGGAAATCTTTTTCAAAACACTTTAAAGAAATATTTTTAGATTTGTTGTTCAAAACAAGGTCTGAAAATACTGTTCTTTAAATTTGAAAATGAAAAGCTTCAGCTAGCTCTTGCTAGTAACAAATTACACAATAACTAAGAACATATGAATTACCAGACAAGAACCTTGACTTAAATAAAAGCTGAGAATATAACTTATTAAAAGGGCACATCAACTTTTTTGCTCCAGAATTTTAAGCAGGAGAAACATACCTGGTTTACCACATTTGACTGTTGTCTTACTTCCTAAAGTCTTTAAAGAGGAGGGTAATTTTGTTATTTAATTCAAAGTGCATATGAAGCTTGATAGAGCACATGAAATAAAGGGTACATGAAGAAGTGTTTAAGTATCAAAGATGCACATGCATCTATACACAGACTATTCTCTAGACAGTGCCCTATGTGGAAATTCGAAGTGCTAAATCTCAGCTCTACTATTGTGCAGCCCTTGTAAATTACTTACTTAACATATATGGGCATAATTCCTCAAGAATTTTCTGACATTTTAATTCATATTTAAACTTAATGTAAAACATGAACCAAAAATGACAAATATTCACATTTCAGAAAATTAAAAAAAAAAATTCTAATGAATTCTATGTGTCCCAACTCAAAAATCATTGTACAATATTCACTGAGGGAATTCAAACAACTTTGTAATGACATGTGGGCCAGTGGAATATCCTGGAAATAAAAGTAACAAAATAACAAAGCAGATGCATTAACGACCTTAAACAACAAATTAACCACGGGAAATCCCATATCCTTGTAACCAAACTAAGTAGTCCTAAGTCCAATATTATCTTTTTGGCTGAACATGTTGGGTAAACCCTTTATTTCATGCATTCTAACACTATGAAACCTATTTTAAAGATAATTTCCTTCAGTACTAACCACCTGTCAACAGCAGCAGAAAGGTCCATAAACACCTGCTTTCTTTGAGGAGCACTTAACTTGTTGGTTTCTTGTTATTATGGCATAATAGTTCCAAGAGCACAAACCATTTTGTTTAGAAGGGCGACATATCTTGCCATCACACCCTACGGTGCAAAAAGGCAATTGACGTGAATACTGGAAAGCCTTCAGAGGTACAAGGAAATGCCAAAATATTTAGGAAATGCCTCAGAAAAATACAATGTGACACTGAAACATAATTTGCTAGGAATGTATACAATCTTAGAGTTCAGCTACTGTTTAATGCTATTTAGAATAGAGACTGGAAATGTCTGAGCCATGCTAAGCCAAGTTAGAAACACTGATAAAGCAGGTGTGTTACTGGGCTAATGGAAGGTTGTATTTGTGGAAATTAATTTTTAGAGGAAAACTAAGCAGTATGTCAGCATACAGTGTTTCTTCGTGTTAAATCCTGATATCCACACTCAGATATTTTCTGTCATAAAAGATGTCTTTGAATCTTGCCTGAATTCTAGATTCTAGTTCTGAATTCTATCCCTCTAGAAGGATATGGATTTTTCTGTGTCACACACGTTAGCCTTGCTTGCAACACCCTGAATACCTGAGCATCTCATACAGTACCAGACACTTGAGGATGGACAAATGAATTGAATCTCTGGTGTACTGAAGTGTTTGACATCATAAGAAAAAATGTGCTTCATATAGAAAAACCTCTTAATTAAAATGTTGCAACATATAAACTGTTTAGATATACATTTATACATACAATTTTTTTTAATATATATACATGATTTGAATGAGAACTATGGCTGAATGTATAACCCTGTAATAAAAGTGCAGTAATATTACATGGACATTGCATTATCAGGACACCAAGTTTTTGCATAAATCTGGATGGTTTTTAGATAATGTTATACACTACAAAGTTTAAATATATTGAAGTTAACTTCATTCTGAATAAAAAGATGCAAATAACTTTTTCTTGTGCTTACATTATGAATAACAAGGATTTATTTATTATGAAATTTTGGCACTCATGCTAACAGATTAACTTAAACTAACTTTGAAAGCTGCATCTTCTGCAAAGATTTTCTTCCTACTCTATTTTTAAAAGATACAACTACATGCCTTGTTGGCCCAAGTGTACTTTTGAAATAAAAACCAAATTATTTTCTGAATAATTCCCTGTATTATTACTATTTTTGTAAACCAAAATTTAATTCAACCTGCAGTTTACAAAGTAGTAAGAATCTTAGCATGCGACATTAAGCTTTGTAATTTACAATTACATTTTTACATGAAAAAATAAAAACGAAAGGAACTATAAACTGCAGGAAGGACCCACATTCAAGAAGTTTATGAATGACAACTATTCCAAGAAGGGGACCCTGCAATAGAGTAGGGAACAAGTGTGAAGAAGGAGTGGCAGAGAGGAGCTGTTAACAAATTGCCTGCAACCCACATTCTCCACATCCCTTCACCATTCAGTTAGGAAGGATGTAGAAGAGTTAGACTTGAGGAAAAGTTCTTATTGTTGTTTCTCACTATCCTACTCTAATTGTCTATAAATTAATCTTCCCCCACATTGGGTCTATTTTGCCTAATTGGTGAGCAATCTCCCTGCCCTTACCCTGACCCATGAGCTTTTCCATCTTATTTTCTCCCCCTGTCCTGATGAGGAGGAGGAGCAAGAAAGCAGCTTGGTGGGCATCTGGCAGCAGATAAGATCAACCTACTGCAACTATATAGGAGAATTGAAACATTAAAATTACTTCTAATAAAATCACTTACAAAGATATTTGCATTAAGCTTTAGGAAATATTAATCTCTTATTAGTGATCATGGTGGAAAAACAAAATCCTTCCTACCAAAAGCCATAAAAATAATGATAGTGATGACAACACATACATTTTGAACCTTGTTCAGCAATGCTTCTCATGATTTAAATTTCCAAAACTAAAAAGCACAACATAAAACCTAATTACATATTTAATCTTTTGGGTAATAAAAGTCTACCTGCCTCAGCTTTAAAATCTAATCTCCCACACCTGAATGTACTTTCTCAAATCCCATACTTATGTTGAAAATATCCCTTGCATCTCGGTGATAACTAATATATTTATTTTTGACCTGTGCCATGAGGTTTATATGTATTAAGAGAAAGTGGTAAATATGATTGGGTTTAATGATTGCAGGTCTGATTCTTATATAGTCTACCATGGTTTTATATCTCTGCATCTGTAAGCACTTAAATAGAGCTGTTCTTGACCGATATTGTTCTTGACTTGATAAAAAATATACTAGAATCAGTGAAGATGATCTCTGGTCATTAGCATCAAAACCATATGGCAATCTGCTCAAATATGCAGGTAATAGTACCCCATAAGAACACATTTGGGCAGAAGTAATTATTTGGGTCTAATTCAAATTATAAATGGGTAAACAGAACTGTTTCTGTCAGTTCACAAAGACATCATCTGTAATGAATATTCAACAAAGAGATTATGTAAAAATGCCATTAAAATGTAAAGAGAATAGTAGTTACGGATACATGCAATTTTCCCTCTGCAGTATTATATTACTTAATTTAAAATCAGTGTAGAACATACAAATAATTTACTCCAGAAAAAAAAAATACTCAATAGCAAAATGTGCTGTCAATAAAATAGTAGGAGAAAAAGGAAGAATATCTTTAAAGACACATTTCAAAGCCTTTTGGGACAGTTTTAAATAGTAGTTTGCTTCCAAAGATGTGTGCTCATTTACTTTCTTGTTCAAATTCTTGTCAACATAGAAACATGAAGATATATTGGCCAGAATATTTAATACAATATAAGCCGTACTTCAGACAAGCTGGCCCAGTGACCAAGTGAAGCAGCTTTTAAGATACAAGAACAGTTCAGATTTGACTTGCATGTCAATGAAACTTGCAAACCAAAAAGCCTTAGGTGGAGTTATAGATTTCCCTTTTTCCTCTTTTAGCTAATTAAAAGCCCAGTGTTCTAATGTTCCTGCAATTTCTTCTTTTGTTTCTGTAACGAAGTATAGGCATTTCATGCATTTATCGTATTTAGTATAAATTCTGACTCTGCCATTATATAATTTTATCTCAAAGAGATGAAGAACAAGACTCTGCATTGCAGTTTACGGGGCTGGAGGAAGCATTTTGATACATCATGTTCAGGTTTAGTCTTCACAAAACAGATCTGTTTTGAGCAACAATAACATCATTGTATCAAAGCGCTTGAAAAAACATTATAAAACTGCGTCCAAGCACTTTAGAACAAAAACAAATCACAAAATATCCTCAAGGCTAAAACTACTTTTTAATACTTGACCAAGAAATGGTATTAGGTCTTTAAAACTGGAAATTAAATTGAAAAATATAATTTTATCATGATAGAACAAAATTTAAAGTGGAATAAATGTTCTTTGACATCTTCTATGCTTAATAACATATTGGTGACCTTTTTTGCCTTAAGACAAGAATTTATAGCAATACATGTAATATGGACTTTGTTATCTAGGATAGGATAGGATAGGATAGGATAGGATAGGATAGGATAGGATAGGATAGGATAGGATAGGATAGGATAGGATAGGATAGGACAGGATAGGCTTAGCATAGGGGTAGACTAGAATAGGAGTATAACGGGATAGAATAGAATAGTGTAGATAAGGGTTTGGTAGAACAGGTAGAGGTAGAATAGAATAGAATAGAGTAGAATGGAATGGAATGGAATGGAATGGAATAGAATAGAATAGAATAGAATAGAATAGAATAGAATAGAATAGAATAGAATAGAATAGAATAGAATAGGTCAGTAGAAAGATACCTACAATAATAATCTTGTCCAGTTGCCTGACCCCTTCAGGACTGACCTAAAGTTGACTTATATCATTAAAGGCATTTTTCAAACCCTCTTAAACGTGACAGGCTTGGGGCATACTCTAGGACCACTTTAGGAAGCCTGTTCCACTGTTTGGCCACCCTCTTCGTAAAGAAAGGCTTCCTGATGTCAAGGCTAAACCTCCCCTGGCATTGAACCATTCCCATGAGTCCTATCCTTGAATCCCAGGGAGAAGAGCTCATCATCTCCCTCTCCACTTCCCCTCCTGAGGGAAGGACACTCTTAAATGACTAAAGGAATACTAAAAGGTCTATGATGTGACCTGTCCAAATCTGTCATCAATGAAAATTAATAAAAGAACTGTATTTAGGAATCCAGGCACAATTGCCTAGGCACCTTGAAAGAAAAATATGACAGGGGAGAGGCTCTGTAATGACGTCAGGAAGAAGATATTTGTTTAACATTATATCAGGTTGCACAAGTTGTTTTATCATGAAAAATCTTAGTGATTATGACTTTGAAAATTAGAACTGTAAAATTGACGTGGATTTTATATAGCTATGTTTTCTTTCCTTTTTAAATATGTATTTGAAGTACAAATTAAACAAAATTGCTTCAATATGTGAAGCAAAGGGCTGCCTCCACCATATAAACCTTCTTTCTACAAAAACAGTTGAAACATTCCATGAAACAAAATTATAAAGAGCAAGCTAAAAGATGTTTAGATCTTCTGATGTTTCATTTGCATGCTCTCAATTAAAAATAGTATTTCACTTATTTATTTCCATCACAAAATGTTTTATATTTATAGTACAAAGAGTTTTATTATTACTTCAGTTTCGTGAAATCACAGAACTTTACAAAACCAAATTAAGAGCAAAATTATGAACTCAGATGTACCCCAACATACTTAAAAATCCAAACAAATACAGAAATCAGTCACAGCCACCTGAAAAACTGTAAGCCGTGCAATCATATAGTACCCAAGGTTTGTGCCATGCTGTGTGACATAATGCAAAATTTCAATAATTAAACTTTTTCTTCTCCTCCCCAGTTGCTGAAAAAAATTATAGACAATTTAAACAATCATGCTGGCCTGTAAAAAACTAAAAGAAAATCCATCTGCCTGCTGTTGATTCTGCGGGATTTGCAAATTTTTTAGAATTTAATGAGATGATGAAAGGAAATTTGATTACAGCATGGGGCTTCCCACCTTCTAATTATTTCAACATCTCACAGGTTTTTTTATGACTAAAATTTGACAAGGAGTGCAGCGAGAAGAATGGCAACTTTCGTCTCTGCTCAGGAGGTATCGATTGTTGATGCAAAATACAGATCATCTACATCCTCAAAGAGATTGACACTCATATGAGCTGAAATAGAAACAAGGTTAAATGCATGATAGTCACTTAAGGCACAGATGATTGGAGAGCTGTTAAAACGTGTAACTGTAGATGAAAATATGTAAAGCAGGCATGAATCAAACCCATTGTTGACATGTAACTGGATTTGTGTATGAACAATAAAGCCTTGAAAAACATACACCTGCTCCTTCCCACTGAGATCTATGTTCCTAACTGTCTCAGTGCTCACTTGAGATATGGACACTGAAAGTGTATTATTAAATGCAACAGATTTTCAGATACACATAGCAGAAAGCAATTCTGGACTTCAGAATATAACTAATTAGCATCACCAAATACAATGGCTTTTCCTACCTGTACAAATAAAAAATCCCACATAGTCCATGCACACTAACACATGGTCACATAATGGATACAGACAGACAAATATGTATAACAGCTTCATTAGGTCTGGGGGGGTTGTTCATTTTTTACAATGCAGTAATCATTCCAAAATATATTACACGTGAATCAGTATTACGACTCCTTTCTGAGAAATAAATATTTGCTGTCATCCTTTAACTGAGACATACAAAACCTTATACCCATTTAATATATGCTGTGAGGGAAGCAAAAATCATTAAACCAGTCACTTATTTATATTGTAGATGTTTTCTTATGTGCGCAGTAAGTTTAAATGTACCTGCATACTAATAAGTCACAATAAAGCCAACCACCACTAGAATGCCCAGTCAGTCTCAGAGAGTAACTCTCCATTACAAACGACTTCACTGCTCTACTCTAGTTCCCTAATATCTCATAACCAGATAGCCTTGTGATGCAGTATTGCCATTCCTGGTAACAAGCCACAGTATTTGCACTGAACTTTCAAGGCCTCCAAATTGGTGGTGGTCGTTAGATTTCCCCTGTATGAACTTATGGAGAGTTGCAGCTTTGTTTTCCTTCATTTCTACAACAGTGATTTCTCTTATTGACCAGGTCTCTATGACTAGCTTGATTTTATCTTTGCAAAGTACAACCATAGTTGTATACAGATAGCTATAACAAGGTGTTATTCCATTAGAATGAGATATTTATGACTTTTACAAGAGCTATACCCCACAGTTATAAACCACTCTTCATATGTCAAGAAATGCAGACCTGGAGCTGACAAAACTGGCTCTCAGAGTAACAGACCAAAAAAACAGTATCTAATACACATAAAATACACATATATAGTAAATACTGCAACTTCTGTATGCACTATTCTTTTTCTCTAATAATTGGATGCATACTAATAGTATTTCTTGAATTTAGCTGTTAAGATCTCTTACACTAACAATTTTTGCCTTCACTTAAATATATTGTGCGCTTCCTTTTTGTCTATGAACAAGATTTTTTTTTTTCTGATTTACTATTTCGCACTCAGGAGTCCTGAAAATAACAGTAGATACAGCCTTAGCAAATTAAATTTTACTGTATTTCTCTAATATCTATGGCTTAATCTTTACTTTCATTTTTATTGTACTATGATTAATGGCGATGACCACTTGCATTTCTATAGCAGAACAAGCTTACAAACTTCTATAAATATCAATACTTCTAACATCTCGCTACCATCCTTATAGTAAATGCCTTTGTCTACAAAGGTAATTTTTAATCTGATGTGTTAAATTACAAAGGTAATTTTTAATCTGATGTGAGAAGCTGTAAACTGGCCTTTGTCTCAAAAATCTGTCTGTCATTTAGTCACAAAACTGTTTTTCCTCTTTCCTGTGTCTTAACAAAGACATAGTTGGGTGTACCTTTTAAAAAGCTTAATCCAAATAAGATATGTTTTGTTTTTTATAATTATATGGCCTAAATGTACATGAAACAGTAGAATTGCACAAGCATAATTATCATGACACGATCTATTGCATTTTGAGAATAAGGGAACTTTTAATCAGAATCATTATGACTAGATATGGCATACCTGAAATCACTTGGAAACAGAAACTAACTTCCAGTACCTGATTTTTCCATTCAACAACTTACTATCTAGAAGTATTAATTTCCCCACTAAGAGTATGCACGACTCAATTTTTCTTTTATTTGCATACATACACACAGACATATAAACTTATTCCATTGTCATGATCCTTGATCTATCTGTATAACTTATTTGGATTTCAAAATGGATGAAAACTTGAAAGAAATAAATTGAGGGAAAATATAAATTTATATTTTTCTTTAACTCGTGACTTAATGCTTTACAATGAAAACTGCCACATCTACCTCTATTATAAATCTATACCACTTGGCAAATTTGGTCTTTGTGATAAGCCGATAATAAAACTCCTGACAAAGTATTATCAACTACCATCTATCCAAATAGCCAATTTACTCCAATACACTTCTGCTCCTGTTTTTCCAGATGTTGTAAATATAAATCAACAAAAATTTTACTATATTAAAACCAAAGTCTAAAGTCAAATTTGACTTAGTCTCTTTGGATTTCATTTGCATATATTTCCTTGGCACTTATTGAAAGTCTTACCACTGCTTTCCCTTTATTCCTTTTAATGAGTATTTTTCAATAATTAGTGTACTTATTTCTAATTTGTAACAACTTTAGGCATTTAAAATATACTTGTACCATGTGCCAAACAACTATTATAAAAAAATTAACATTTCTAAAATACTTCTTTTGGCTAATCTGTTTTATCAGATCTTCAATTTTTTTTCTTTTCTCTTCCCTGCACCTCCCGCTTGTACATTGTTCATGAAACAAAATTATTGTCATTATTGCATGTAAACTGGCACTGCCAGTACTGTAAGCTCTATTAGTAAACACAGCTACATGTGAAATGCAGTTTGGTTGAGACGATACTAGCTAACATGTTTAAATTATTAAAGTATCATTACTTTCTCTTTGTGTTTTAAGTCTAGCTGGAGATAGGACACCCTTATGGTTTCAGTCACAATAGTTATTAGATCTGAGCTGGTCCAACTTCTTGATGAGTTAGATATCTAATAACATTACTTAACTGCTGATTCTTCAGGAAAAAGAAAAAAACATGATTACTTAAAGACTGTTAGTGGGATTTTTTAATTCTATTTGGAGTTAAGTGTTTTTAACTTCAGATTTTAAAGATGCATAACGACATTTTTAAACTGTATGTTAATATTTAAGTTCCTACACTGGGAAGGAATGCAAATACACAGGTTTAGAAAGCAACGTGATCTTAAAGAATTGGTGAGACTGCCTTACCAACAAAAAGAAAAAAAGAAAAGAGCAGAAGAAATGTGTCATTAAATAGGACATTACATTTTGAAAGGTGTAATGTACTGCTCAGTTACAGAATGAGTGACAGCTAGTCAGGTAACAGCTCTCTCGAAGAGGATCTGGATGTCATAACAGAGCACTAGCTGAACACAAATCATAAGTAACCTCTCTGAAAAACTCAGACATCTTAAAAGAGCATACATCTGTCTGCAACAGATGGGGAGACATTTTTTCTCTTTAATCAACATTTATGAGACCTCAACTGCAAAGCTGTGTCAATTTGACCTGAATCTTCAAGAAAGATATCAACCAACCAGGAACTATTTACTTTTAAAAATATTTATAGTTGATATAATTTAGTTTTCAGAAACATAAGTGAAGGAAAAGTATGAATCACATAGGTATTCTGTTTGTGTTTCCGAATATTACAAAGCAGCACGGCTGTAATAACAATACAATACTTTTGGACTAAAATGATACATCTGCAAAATTTATTTTGGAAGGACTTTTGTTATGTTCAGTTCTTGAATAGCCTGGCTAGTATGTATGTGTTCAAAAGTGATAGATTTCAGGAAATGTAGAAGTATCATGTAAAGCTGAAATCCAGCACGTAAGGAAGTTTTTATTTTTTGTTCCACAGCCACAGGTCACGAGGAAACTGAGCACAAAGCAGTTTTGAAAATAACTTCTTTTTTTTTACATTTCAGCTGTTCTGCTCTGCAAATCTTCTACAAGCTGCCTTCATGGCAATGTCCAATATGCTGAATAAGAAAGGTGAAAAGCTAAGATGCTAAGACACCACTATGAAATCTTCGGCATCAATTTGTGCACAAATTAATCTCTATCCCTTCTTAAAATACAAAATAAAACTGGAGGCAGACAAAAGCAATTATGTTTAAAGCTGGTCAGTCTTAAAACAAAACTAAAAATAAGTCAAGTTTATCTCTGAAAGAAAATACAGAACAGGTGCCTGATTTCTGCCAAGCACAACTGAGTTCTGATAAATATGTAGCCTTCTTATCTCTCTAAAATCTGAACAAAGAATAAAGAAATTAAAATATGTACATCTCACTGGTGAGAGCAAATAATTTTACGCACTGATACTAAAAGGACACTAGTAAAAAAATAAAGAGTAGAAATAGAAAAAATTGTTAATGTCAATTTATTTTTTGCTTGGTACCAGAACTCCTCCTCTTCCTGTTTGGTTTCCCCTATCATTTGCTTTACCCAAGAGTTAGTTTGTGTCTAAAGGAAGAACTCAATACTGTTAGTAACATGGTCAAGAGCTTATAGTGCAGCTCGCATTTCCCTGTTTTTAAGAGACATAAACTGCCAGTAAGACTGAGTGAAATGAAATAAAATATGTCTGATGCCAATTCAAAGTTCAACATTTGCTTTTCTATCACAGGAAACACTATTTTTACATGTAATAATTTATTCAGGAAACATTTCAAAATGCAGATGTGACATCATAAAAATTTATTCTGCTTATATTCTTGCCCTTTAATCACTTTTTAAAAGAAAAAAACCAAGGTTCTTTATGAATTACAAATCCAGATAACAATACTAAAAAATAAATACATTTGAGACTACCCTAATGTTATTAATTCTAAATATGGATCTATAATGTCATTTCCAGCCTATTTGATTCTCTCTTTATCACTATCAGTGTCTATTTGGTAGACATTTTTATTAGCTAAATAAAAAAATACTTAAATTAAATCTCTGGATATACTGTGCCTCCATAAAAAGATTATAGATAGGTTTAGAGAGTAAGACATATTCTAATGATTTCAATAAAAGTTTTACTGGCATATTAATTCTTTAGCTGTTTTGCATATTATTTTGTATGAAAATATATTTGAATCTGGAGACAATCTGGCAGCTGTAATAGGACTAATTTTATCTTTCTGTTATTAATATTCAGGGAGTTTTATTTAAATTAATTTTTTTTTCTTAAGGAAAATCCATGACAGAAACATACATTACAGACAAAAAAGTGGGAAATGATAGCACAAAACATTTCTTAATATTCCAATATATTCTGTATTATCTAGAAAATTGTAGTGTAGTTTTGTTTCTATTACTACAAACTGTCCGTTGCTACTCAGAGGTGCTACAATCAAAACATTTGTTGTAGATTTTCTTTTTGTCTCTATTGCTGTAAAGAACAGCACTTCCCTTTTTTATTAAAAACATTTTTCATTATGTGATAGCAAAGATATACTAAATACGTGAACCAAGGGCAAATATGAATATGTAGAAGGTCTCAGAAAATGCCTCATGGAGATTAATTCTGCCCATTATGGCTCATTGGGGACCTTTGGACTGTAATATTAGCATTTTTAGACTGCACCAAAAAAAAAATTGTACTTTTGTCAGAAAGATCAGTATCCTGAATGTCAATAATTCCCATTACCTTTTTTCTGTCTCCCTGTTTCACTGAATCTGATTCAAACCCCACCAGTCAATGACTGCCAATAGAAGATTTCTGTGAAATAAATTACAAGCCACATATAGACAGATCGGTTTTCTGCCTCCTGTTGAGACACTAGGATTCAGCTACAACTCTGAGGAAGACTTCCTCAGAACTTCTGAGTTTAGAACACTAATTTATGAAACCAACTACAGGTTCTCTGAATTCTAATGCATGCAGAGAAGCGGGGAGAAAGAAAGTAAAAACTTCATCTGTATAATTTTGAAAGTTTTTAGACCCTAACGTGTACAGAGCACAATAAAGAAAATAATAGTCAGTAGCAGTAGTAGTAGTAGTAATGTATCACTGTCCTAATGGTTGACAGTTATGCCTATATCTTTAATATTATAAATTTTGTCTAAGTGATTATTCAAGCAGAATAAGAAGGCAGGGTAGTTCTTGAAGATGAAGTTAATGAGTTGTGTTTCAAACTGACATTTAGTTATTCACCATAAAAGGATATGTTGGAACAGCACTAGAAGGGTCAAAACCACTACACAAATCTTTGATCCCCATATGATGCTGCCCAACAGTGAACTTAAAATAAAAGTTGAAGACAATCTTTAAATATTCAAATCATCTCTCTGAATATCACTCATGTCTATTAAAGCTGTAATATAATTTTTAAAACAACATGACCTTATTATTCTTTCTGTTTGGAAAGATAAATCTAATTACTATAATAGCTTTCTAGAATAAAAATATTCATTTAGTATCCTCAAAATATTCTTGATTTTAAAGTACTCATTTCTTAACTGTTTGAACAAGGAAAAGACCAGACACAATTAAGTCTAAATAGCAGCAGTAAACTCAGCTTAGTGAGATATTTACAAGTAAGAATTACAATTACTACATAATGCCGTATTTCTATGGTAAAAATTTCTTAAAACTTGTAAAAAATACTTTTTTTGGCCTTCTGTTTCAAAATTCTGTTCATATGATCATACACCTTCAGGAATCATAATTAGCATTGTACAGGGCCTAAATGAAAAGTTAACATTTCTTTAAAATAGTCTATAAACATCCTGTTATACTTAAAATGCCACAAACGTAAGCTTGATATTTCTTATGTCGGTAGGAACGGAAATGAATGTCTAATACCTGAGAAATTTGTGAAATGCATATATGAGCACAGAAAATATTCCCAATGTTGAAATCACTTAGGTTAATCAGAGAATCATTTAGTTGCAAGGGATCTCTGGAAGTCATCTGGTCCATTACCCTGGCTGAGCACAGGTACAACTAGAATTATAAAACTTATTATATTTCAAGGGATTATACTAAATTATCATAAAACTAGCACTGTAATAAAAATGCGACCTTGCTCATTATTTAACCACATTATTGTAAATCCAATTCAGGAATTGTATTTTGATTTGCCTAATTAAAAAAACATGGATTTAAACTAATTATGCTGAAAACACAGTCTCTTACCAATATAGGTGTATTACAAAATCTTTCAAAGCTTAAATGGTCATCAAACTTTATAAAAGAATTCTTCATGAGTATCTTTGAGACAGGAACCCAGAGACAGATACACTTGGCATATCCACAGGACTCAAAAAGTGACAAAAGGAAAGATATAACCAAGTGAAAGTAACCGCACAAGTGTTTCTCAAGATCATCTAGTCCAACTGTTATTCTAGCACCAACAGAACCACCCCTGAATACATTCCCAAGTCCCACATCCAGGCACCTCTTGAACACTTTCAGACAGTGACTCCACCCCCTTCCTGGGCAGTTTATTCCAATGTCTAACCACTGCTGAAGTGAATGTTTGGGGGGGAGTTTATTATCTAAACTGGACCTTCCTTGGTACAACTTCAGGTGATTTCCTCTTGTCTGTTCCCTTCAGACGTGGCAGAAGAGACTGACCCCATCTTACTACAACTTCCTTTCGGGTAGTTGGAGAGCAATGAGGTTCCTCCCTAGTCTTCTCCAGGCTGAACACCCCCAACTCCCTCAGCTGCTCCCCACAGGACTTGTGCTCCAGACACTTCACCAGCTCCATGGCCCTTCTCTGGACACACTCCAGCACCTCAATGTCTTTCTTGAACTGAAGGCTCCAGCTCTGGACAGAGGACTCAAGGTGTGGCCTCAGCAGTGTCAACTGCAGGGGGACAATCACTGCCCTGGTCCTGGTGGCCACACTGTTGCTGATACAGGCCAGGATGCCATTGGCCTTCTGCATCACATGGGCACACCCTGACTCATGTTCAGCTGCTGTCAACCAGAACCCCCAGGCCCTTTGCTTCCAGGCACCTTTCCAGCCACTCTGCTCCCAGCCTGTGCTGCTGCACAGGGTTGTTGTGACACAAGGGCAGAATCTGGCACTTCACCTTGTACCTCATACAGTTGACCTTAGCCATGAATCCAGCCCTTCCAGATCGCTCTGCAGGTCCTTCCTACCCCACAGCAGATCAAGACCCTCGCCCAACTTGGCATCATCTGCACAATGACTGAGGGTGCATTCAATCCACTCATCCAGATTGTTGATAAAGACATTAAACAGGACCATCCCCAATACTGAATCCCAGGAAACACTAATGATGGGCCACCAATTGGATTTAGTTCCATTGACCACAACTCTCTGGGCCCAGCCATCCAGCTAGTTTTTCTCCCAGTGAAGAGCACACCCATCCAAGCCATGAGAAATGAGTTTCTCCTGGACAATGCTGTGAAAGATGGTGTCAAATGTTTTGCTGAAGTCTGGATAAACAACATCCACAGTCTTTCTCTCATCTACCAAGCCGGTCACCTTGTCATAAAAGGAGAACAGGCTGGTTAAGCAGGACCTGCCTTTCATAAATTTCTAGTTGTTCTGTATCTGCCATGTGATGGCACTCAAGATGATCAGCTCCATGACCTTCCCTGGTATTAAAGTCAGGCTGACAGGCCCATAGTTCCCTGCATTGTCCTTCTGACTCTTCTTGTAGTTGTAGATGTAACGATATTATTCAAACTCAATGAATTTCATAGAAAGAAGACATGTCCAAAAGATGTGTAATACAATCTTTTAAATCTCATTTTTAGAAGGAAAAAAAAGAAAAAAATGTTCAAAGCAAATAGAAATGTGTTGCAGAAAACAGTACTAGGGATTCTAAATCTATATAGTTAGCTAGTGTAATTTGAAAGTGTAAGTAGAAGTGTAAGTGAAAGTGTAAGGTAAAATCCTCACATTGCCTGGAGAGACAGAATTTGTTCAATTTACTGAAGCAGAAGCTGGAGGCCAGGGAGGTTTATTTAAGGTATAAGAAGCCTCTGGTGCAGTAACTGAAATGTGCTCTAAAACACTTAAATGTAGATCTTTACCCGTTTGTGTCTAAAGGTGCTTTAGATAATTGACCTTTCACTACTTTAAATATAGCTGAAAGAGTTATTCATCAGACTAGCAGTGAGGTGTCTGCTTCAGGACAAACAATTACTGCATAGCTTTCCCTGGTTAGAACTGTTTGATGAGAAAATGAACATGTATTTTCTCTTTAGATAACGTCTGAGCAGAAATGCTACTAATTCTATAGAGTTAATAATTGGCTAATGTAGAAAAAAAATTTTAAGCATTTAGTTTTCTACACATAGATTTCCACATATCATAGCATGCATGCAATACTTTTTACTGAAAGATACTGTAAGGCAAATATAATCTATCAGTAAGTCTCTTTAAAATCACCTAATTACAGAGAAAAACACTATAGACATAAAATATTTCAAAATATCTAAGCTACAATTAAAAAGAATGATCATTCAGAAGGCTAACTTGACAGTCTGAAAGCACAGAGCAATACTAAGAATTATGCTAATTGTGTGAAAGACTGAATTAAAACATGACACACATACCCTGCCAGTGTGCATACTCTACCTGTCTTCTTTGTCTTGGAAAAAAATAACTAAATGAACCAACAAACAACTAGAGAGTAGCACGAATATATTCATAACAGGCAATGTTCTGAGTAAAGCAGATTCTGAAACTACTTTGTTGTGTGCGATTTGTATTTGAATTTCATGAAGATGATATAAAATCTTAAAAGGACATTTCTGAGCCTTCATTTGTTTGTCCATTGACCCAATCAAATCCTGCATGTAAAAAGTGTCTGCAAATGTCAGCCTTTTCTGTGTGTTATGATGGTTGTACCAAGAGATTAAAAATACATTCACATCAAGGCTTTGATCAAGGGTGCATCTGCTCTTACTGTGCTTTGATTTGCATCACAGAGCAGTCTCAAAGCAGGTAAGTTCATCTCTTTTTGCATAAAAGTAAGCTGGAAGGTGTTCTCAAGCCAGTAACAATCATCCAGCCTAAAGAAGGAGAATGAGTCCACAATAAAAACTCTGAAATACAAACAGTGTTTGCTCATGCCCTCAGCACTAATTGTTTTGCAGTATAAAGCTGCTTATAGTGCACCGTACTACTAATGCTAATGTAAACATAGCCTAATTTATTCTCTTAGGGCAACTGAAGGCAATACTTGGATCTTGTCCTATCTCTCTTTCATTTTCCCATCCACTGAGATTCTGTCCATGCTCTGCAAGTTTCTGCAAGATCTACAAATGAAGTAATGAAAGGTGTTTAATAGCAACGTGTTTTTCATCTATATTTAAAATCCCTAGATTTGACTTCTAGAAACTTCTGGGTGTTGATTGAAAAAATAAATTAGATTTTTTAATCTTCTTCACTTGTACTTTGTAGCCAGGTACTTATGCTAATAAATAACTATGGAGAATGCTGCTTAGAAGAATGACTTCTGGAGAGAGGCTAAAATCTGCATGAACAAAACTCTCCATCCCAGTCTCTGAACTCCATGAAAACAGAGGTCTTGTGCTTAGCAAAACAGAACAGCCATAAGAGAAGAATCAGTGTCTTGGAGTCCAGAGAAAATGCAAATTTCTTATTTCTACAGCTTCAAACTTCCCGTTTTACATGATCTGTCATTGTATTCCCCTCATTTCAATACCAAATTCAAAATGAGAACCACTTAGTGATGAATGAACTCCTCCTAAGATGTTTTCCTTCTCAGGCAGAAAGATGAGTTTCTCTCATGAGCTGGTTTCCATTTTAAACTTTAATAGCAACTAGAGTGACCTACATCCCTTTCTTGCAGTGAAGCTTCTGTTTATGCCTCACTTCAATCCTGAATGCTTTACCATGGTGCACAGGTCTTTGCTTATACATATTTCAGAAATATGAGTAAGTAAACATTCCAGTGTTAACTTATTTAAATTACTAAGCTCTTCACAAGGTTAAAACTATTTTCTTTCATTGTAATGAGAACTGTTACCACTGATGGGGATGAGGAGGAAAGTCGTGTTGTGAAATCTGTCTTTTCACCTGCCATTTTGAAAGGAAAGGTAATGATCATCCTAACAGGTGCTTTCTTTTTCTGAAAGGCATGAAAAGCTAAAAAGGCATGATGACCCCCATTCTGATTTACTTTTTACATAGTAAACTGCCACTGATGCTTTAGGCTCCATTTTTCCTTTTCTCAGCAGGATAATCGAAAGGAATGAAATGCCTTTCCATGTCCTGGAAAAGAAGCTTCTTTGCCGTGCCCCCTTCCTAAAGCTGGAACTTGTCTACTCCTTCCCTCCTTCGTGCATCAGTGGAATTACTACACAGCTCTTAATTCAAATCTGCTTCCTTTAATATAATAGAGGTGTTACTATAGCTACAAGACATGATGAAAGGTGCAAAGATAAGACCTTTGAGAGCACAAATGTGTGAACAGCTTCATGAAGACATATTAACCCCTTAAACAATTTACAATTAGTAATAGAGAAGAGGATGCCCCACATTGACAGTCTCTGAAGACCAAATCTGTATGTTGTTTTGTGATTTGAACATTTTTTTGTGATTAAAGTCTGTGAACATGATCATGCAAGGACTATTAAAATAATCTTGGAAATACATGAGTTTTAGGCTACATGATACCATTACAATTACTAAAAAACACTCAAAAATGTTTTAAAAAAATAGATCTTGTTTTATCCTTTAAATCCACTAGATGGAAGAGTCCATTAAACGGAAAGTGAAATAAAATAGAACTCCAGTTACTAAAAAAGAGGTAATCCAGTCTATGATCTTTAACAAATTGAGATTGATTACTAGAATTGTTTTATCTCAACAAAGTCAGATTTTTTTTTACAATGATAACTTGATCAGATGTGAAATTTCATACAGCATTTTATATTCCTCCATTAATACACAGCTTTTCAAAATAAGAAATTTTAAGAAATTTTGTCGTGCACAAAGGTTATTATTTGTCATTAAACGCATCAATGTCTAATGAGGAAAGGCTGAGGGAGCTGGAGTTGTTAGTCTGGATAAAATGAGGCTCAGAGAGACCTCATCGCTCTCTACAACTACCTGAAAGGAGATTGTAGCCATGTGTGGAGTGATCTCCCAGGTAACAATCAATAGGACAAGAAGAAATGGCCTCAAATTGTGCCAGGTGAGATTCAGATTGAATATTAGGAAAAACTTCTTCACTGAAAGGGTAGTCAAGCAGTCAAACAGGCAACCAAGAGATACTGTTGAGTTAGCATTCCTGGAGGCATTTAAAGATGTATAGATGTGGTGCTTAGAGACATGGTTTAGGGGTAGGTTTGGCAGTGCTGGGTTAACAGCTGGACTCAAGGATCTTAAAGGTCTTTTCCAACCTAAAAATTTCCACAATAATTTGAATAATTAGGAGGACTTGCCAAATTGTATTTATGTACAAAACCAACAGGAAATACCAGTATACACTCACATGGAAACAGTACATTTCTCCTTGAAATACATGCAACATTGAAAAAAAATAATTGCCAGTGTTAGAATATTTTTGAACACAGATCTGGTTTTACTTATGAATTTACTGAAATTCAGCCATATGGCAAATAGCACTACTTTTCATTTAACCAAGTATCATAAAAACAACAACCAGTTTTCTCTCCAAACAATAAAGAGGCAGAAAACAAGAAACATAATTAGTATAGAATCACAATAAGATTTCCTACTGATATTTGCTAAATTAATTTTTTATTATTTTAATTGTTACATTATTTCCAAGAGTCTGATCAATAATCTCTTCTTCTTTCCACAGAGAACTGGACTAAGCTCCTCCTGATGTATGTGAAGGCACAACTTTTGCAACGTCACCAGTTTATTCTGACTCAGACCACTTCTAATGTATGAAATCCACATAGGGTCATCACATGTAAGAATCTGGAAAGGGAGAATCTGCAGCCCAGTTATTCTACTCTGCTTTGCACTGATGAGGTCTCACCTTAAATACTGTGTGCAGTTTTGCACACCAAAATATGAAAAAGATATTAAGTTATTAGAGAGCGTCCAAATGAGGGCAACAAAGACGGTGAAGGGCCTTGAGGGGAGGTCGTGTGAGGAGTGGCTGAGGTCACTTGGTCTGTTCAGCCTGGAGGAGACTGAGGGGAGAACTCATTGCAGTTACAACTTCCTTGTGAGGGGAAAAGGAGGGGCAGACACCGATTTGTTCTCTGTGGCGACCAGAGACAGGACCTGAGGGAATGGCCTGAAGTTGTGCCTGGGGAGGTTTAGGATGGATATTAGAAAAAGGTTCTTTACCCAGAGAGTGGTTGGGCACTGGAACAGCTCCCCAGGGAAGTGGTCACAGCACCAAGGCTGACAGAGTTCAGGAAGCGTTTGGACAATGCTCTTGGGCACACTGTGACTCTTGGGGATGGTGCTGTGCAGGGCCAGACGTTATATCTTTGTGGGTCTCTTCCAACTTAGGATATTCAATGATTCTGTGATGCTGAAAAAACATCTTTCTGCTACAAACAGGAAACTAAAATAGCAAGGCCTATAATCAAAAACTGATACAGAGGGACAAATCACACAGTTTAAGGCATAAATCTCTTTAAAAAAAAAGTATTTGCAACAGATATTTATCTGGAAAAAAAAAAAGCCCAAAATCTGAGCAAGAGTAGAAAGCAAACCTGCAGTGACATTATGTCTTTTGCTTTATTAGCATTTATTATATGAATGTACTTTCCTGTGGTTTTGTGAAACTGTTCTTCCTGTGAAATTGTGACTAAACACTGTTTCAGGAACTCTGGTTTATACTGCTCAAATCCATCATGAAGGCAATGTGACAGCACAGAAAACTGCAAGGTTCCCTGCCCTCCAGCCAGCATTCTTCTCTGGTCTCTTTACAGAAGAAGACCTGAATTATGCTGCAAGCTCTTCACTTGTTGCCTTTCCAGTGAGCCTGAAACAGTGATAACAGTCAGCTATTAAATTAATGAAGAGTAAAATGTTGAGATGATTGCTGCATGAAAAAGGGCTGGCCAACCTGACAAGCTCTGTCTAAGCCATTCTTCCCCCAGATACAGAGATGAGACCAGTAACTGAACTCAGCATTTTCACTGCAAGTTCTACCTTATAACAATACTGGAAAATAAAAGGAATGAGAAAAAAGTCCTTAAGCAAGTCACTTCCTGTTGAAAACACCCGACATTATTGCAAAGACAAATTCTGCATAGAGTAACGACTGAAGATGTGATAAGCACTTGTTATTTTCTAGTAGTATCAACTAGCATTAAGCACTTGTAGATCTGACGTGTAAAGCCTTTTCTCACTTTATAGATGATATTTTTTAACTTTATAGATGATATTTTTAGAAACATAGAGGGGCATGTTTTAAAAGGGTAGTTAAACATTTGATCTGCATACTGTTGCAAGGATTAACTATTAAGAAAGACTGATATACACCCTAAGGCTCATGAAACTCAAAGGGATTTAGACATTACCTGCTAAATTGAAAGCTATGTTTAAAAGGCTGTGTAAAGAGTCTGTTACCTATGCTGTAGACCAAGTCAATGTTCAAATACTAAAGCAGAGGACAGGAGGGGCTAGGATCTAGGGTTTCACTACGGTGGTGCTTCCTAACTATTTTTATAAAGTTATACAATTCATCAAGTGCTAATTTTTTTTTTTTAGTTTTTTTTCTAACATGTGGATGTCTATCCACATCTTTCTTGGCTCAAGTAGCTGACAAATCAGCATGCTAGTCTGTGTTCATCCTTTCACAATATACAGCAGGTGTATTAATGCCTGCCTTGTTTCTTGCTGAGATCACACTTCATGACTAAAGCTTTTGTCTGTTTACTTCAAAGTAGCATTACATTTGTACGCCATTTTGTGCTTTCTAAACAACTACAACCAAAACTTTTACTTCACATTTCCAAAATTTTAAAACATTATTTTGTTAGGCATTAGCACCCTTTCATATTAAAAACAGATATATATATAAAAATTTACATATATGAGAAGATCACTGTACACCTCTCACATTAAGCATTGAACATTCCAGCCTTTATTTACTTAATGAAAGCCAGGAGGAAAATTTTGTCTTAAATGGGCTACAATACCCTTTGAGGTATTTACTTTGAAGACAGAAAAACGCTAAGGAAGTCAAATTAATTTAGGCAGAGCACTTAAATGCTTTAGATTATGGAGGCACCCTTGGAGTGCCCATGCTATCTCAGTTATCAAATCAGCTACAGTGGGTCTAATTTACCACATGGCAGTTTGAAAACCTTTTCATTCTATAAAAACTTATCGCAAACCCTGTTGTATTTCCAAGACTAAGAAAAATTCCAGCAAATAGAATTACATCTATCCTTCCCCTTTAACACCATCTTCCTGAAATCTGCGATATGCACATCTTACAATACATGTGATGATTTGGTCCTCCATTTATTATTCCCCACAATAGTTCTTTACTTAATAATATGACGCTACTGTTTAGTAATACACCAAAGTGAGCCAATTAAAAGAAGTCCTGACACAGATTTATTATGTAAGTACTTGGAGGTTTCTATTTAATGTGATACCAACACCAAATCTATAGTACTGCTAAAGTAAAGTGACAGGGACAGTAATAATTTTTAAAAAATACTAAAATATTTTTAGAATAAGCTGACTTTTCTTTTCCTATATATATACACACACTTCACTCTGCAGTCTGTGAATTTCTCAGATTTTCCTGTAATTCGCATGTAAGTTTTCAGCTGACATTTTCCCAGTAGCAAAAGCACCCAAGAAATTATCTACCAGAGAAGATAAATGGTGAGCAACACATACAAAGAACACTGACCACTCATGTTCAAAGGCAATGCAAATGAACATGCTCTGTGAGGTAACACAGAACTGTAGGAGCCTAAAATATTCTGCAGCACTTGTCTACTTGTGCAGTAAATGTGGGTTTATGGCACCCTCATTATCAACTACATCAGGCTGCACTGGGTCTGCACAAAGATATTTAATGTAGAATAACTGAAAAATTAAGAAAAAGATACGCAGGGAACAAAAAGGAAAAATAAATATAAGCAAAGAATCCAAGGACATTTTTCAGGTATCATATACTCTCTGTAGTTGCAGACACTCCAGGAAAAGTTCCTACACATAAACCTTGATATTTTTGATTTATAAATACGACAATGTAATATTGAATAAACCTAATAGTTCTCAGCAAGGGAATGACAAATAACTTGTAGAACAAACAAGACAAGAAAACTATGTGGAGATTTCATTGTACGATTTTTTTAATATAGCACCTGAATGTTCTTGTTTGATGCATGCTGCAAGGAGTACTTCCTGTTAGAAAAAAACTCCTGAATTAAATGAGAGAATAGTAATGATTTTATGTTGTGCTATTTATTCATTTGTACTGTGCTAGTGAAACATTCCAATGTTTATTTGCATGTGTATATATGTGCAAAAGTAATAACAAGTACATTGATTTGAATTCGATACCATGTGGAAAGAAAGAAAGTGTCTTGTATTTAGGTATATTTAATGGCTATTCAGCCATGGCTCAGGAAGACTAATTGTTTCTCTGGTAATAAAGTTGTCAGAATCCTTTTTACTATGAAGAAATTGAGTGTAAATTTTTTTTTTTTGGTGGAATAATATGTCACGACACCAACTGGTATGTTGGTATGTTGAATAGTATTACAATTACATTAAGAAACTATGGATAAAAACCTATTGTTTCCTTCTGGTTAAAAAGAAAAGTTAACATTTCAGCTGGCCATTCTTTTATCATTTTTTAAGCTTCATCTCAATGATGAAAATCATTAGGATACTGTTTTTGTATTCTGTATATAAATCTTTTTCTTTCTGAAAGTATAGACAATGAAAAGGAAAAACAACTAAAGATAAACAAGAAAAAAATATATTGATGGAGATCAAAACAAGAAGAAACTGAGGCAGACCAATACGAAAGGACAAATCATAGGGGAAGAAGGAAGTGATGGAGGACTTCTAAGTGCATGAGCACTCAATAAGTTTTCTAAGAAAAAAGATGGAGGCAACAACCCAACTCCCAGCAACATGTGAAGTATGTATATGGCAGTGACTGGATAACAATAAATGCCAATGATGAAAGTGAAGCCGTTGTAGATGATTTTTTATGGTTTTGTTTTCCTGCTTTTTAATCTTGAAAGACTATCTCTGGTAATTGGAAAACAAAAAGGCATTTACATGTTGAACAGTTTTGCAGGGGGGTAGGGTGTATTTTTTGAGTAGGGGATTGTTTTAGCTATAAAATAAAAAATTCAAAGAGGAATAGCATGGTTTTGTTTTGCAAGATATATGCCAAAATAATGCAGAATTTTTCAGATATACAGTCTGGATAAGTGTATGAGAAAGGCAAAATACTTCTGCTGCATTAAGTATTCCACTAAAGAGTCACAATAATGGATTTATATAATTCTGACCCAAGCAGATACAGAAGAAACATATCACAGTGAAAATATTACATATTGCTCTCTTTTGAAAGGATCCTCGACCTGGTGTTAGAACATGAAGAAACAGAAACATTAAAACTTTTAAAATGCCATACCTTTTCGGATTTAACAAAATCATCTTGATCATTTTGAAGGTTTTGATTTTTGGTTTGTTTGTTGGTTTTTCTGTTGACACATTTTTTGGACACTGAATCTTTTGTTTGCCTAAAGTATTGCATTACCATCTAAAACATTCCAACTGTCTATCTGAATTACAGACTTATTGCAAAATCAAAGACCATATCACAGCAAATATACTGCTAAGTCTCCTTCTTCAGCTTTTCCATTCTTTCATGTCTATACCGCTATAGTTTCTTTCCAGAAGTCCTACCAGTTGTTTTTTTTCCTCTCAATTGCCATTTCCAACTCAATATGTCATACTTAGATCCATATGAGGCTCATAAAATGCACACCCTACAGCTAAATCTCAGTGCTGTGAATCTATCTGATATCCCAAAAGCAAATATGAGATACTAAAGACAGATAAGCCTCAGTAGTTAGTCTCCTTTGCTCAAAAACAGCATGGAAGGAAGGTCAGAGGGAAGGTAAGTAATCAGAAATAACTGTCAGCCTGTATTTGTGATAATGGCCTTATGAGGGAAAAACTTTAGTGTTTGGTGGTTTTTGGCACCTAATCTTAGAAATCGTCTGAAAAAAATAAAGCAAATACCACAGAAAATAACCCTAGAAGCCTTAAGATTGCTCCTTCACTTAACTTTTCTTGCCAAAAAGGAAATACAGTACTTTTCTGCATGGCAGGACGCTTTCACCCTGAGATGAGTACTGATCCCATGTATCCCTCTTCCATCACTACCTCCATTTTAAAGAAAGCAAGAATCAAAACGTCTTGTAATTAATGCTCAAGTGAGACATCTAAACTCAATACAGGAAGTGGTTTTGGTTTGAGCTCTTAAGTTTCACCAAAAGACTCGGTCTCAGAAATAGATGTATTCATGTAGAAGAGATTTTCTTCAACACTTTTAGTTAAATCTGGTATAACCCCACTCCAAAGTGATGCAATTTCATTCAGCATATGGACATTATGGGGCCCTTCCCACTCAATCTGTGCAGCATATCCTTCATCCAAAGTAGCATACTTTCTTCCACCCCACCATGTACAACCTAAACCTTACAGGCTGACATTTTAAATGTCTAAACCCCTTTTGGTTCTGATCCAGTAAAAGCAAACAAAGCCCAGTGTTGATTTAGCTGATCAGCCTCTAGTGGACTGTTTTAGGAGGTGAAGCATTGAGTTGACTCTACTGATTATTTGATAGATGTACTTCAAGTATAATTGGAGTTCAGGCATGTAGTATTCATATGTGCAAATCAAATTTAATTCTAAATGTCTTCAATGTTGAAATAGTGTCTTTTGCTCCACTCCTACATCTCACTCACATGATGTTTTGCAAGGCAGAAATACCAGCATTGTTAATAAAAATCTTAATATTCCAATAAGTATAGACAAAACACTAAACACATCACATATATAATTTTTAAAAATAAACTGTTCTTGCTTTTGCACAATATATGTATTTTTTATAACAGCTGTTTGTATATAGAGCTCTGTGTAACAATTTATGTACTTGAATTCAAATTGAAGATGAACATATACTGTAGTGAGTCAGTTATATATAACATGATTTTTTCAGTAGGTTTATAAGTACATTTTGCACATTATACTAAAATATATAGACCCTTTTGTTTGTTTTGGAAATGTGTTGAAGACTTAAATAACCAAGCCTACCCAGGAAGTCTTGTACAAGATTTTAAGACATTGGAAGTTTAAAATGTCATCCTTATACTGCAACAAGAGTTTTCTCATGTAAATGTTGTAGCTGTATTTTGTGTTCCAAAACGGTAATCCTCAATGATGAAAAAACTAAATAAACACACAACACTGTTTCAAGACAAGAGGGAATCTAAACAGTGTTTGTTTCTTTCATTACTAGAACCTTAATAATTCTAATTTTAAACCGTATGAATTCTTTGTCAACGATGGCATAGCCCCCTAAAATCAAAGATGGTGTTCCAGCAAATGAAAAATAAAAAAGTTTAAATTTAAACATGCACATTCACATATGGCACAAAATTCAGTTTTAACACTGTATGAAAGAGAAAAGATAATAAAAATTGCTTTGATTTTCCACCTGCCACAGGAAAGCACTCTTTCAGAAAGATCTTACTGTATTTGTACGATCTAAATGGCAAAGGATGTACAAATGAGGCAATCCTAAATTCACAGTGACTTTCCTTCACTCTACTAAATCGATCCTAAGAATTGTGAAATAGTAATTGAGTAAATAACTCGCATGAGCCTTACATTGCCATTAATACACAAAGTTTAGTGTAAGTAGTTTTTATATCTACATATTTTTGATTGTCAAGATGTCCGAAATACAAAATGCTGAGGTAGACAGAGAGGATGAATTCCACAGATAAAAATCAATTTTAATTAATCCAACTTCATACAAATGAAGTTGGTTTAAATCCAACTTCATACAAATACCTGAGAGCTAAGACCCATAAAACTGTATGTGAAGTTTCCCACTCTCACTATAATTAATTCCAATGTCTTCAGTTGTGGCAATTGCAGTGAGTAACTTTTACTTTGTAAAGAAGAAGCAAGTTGCTAGGCTCAAACAAATACTTAATATATCTGTGCTTTGTACTGTGCAGAAAGTACCGCCTTCAGAAAAAAAAAAAATCCTGTAATTGAGACACAGTCTTTATTTACCAGGTCATTAAACTTAGCAATATTGCAGCCCATGGCAAATCTAATATACTGCCATCAGCAATCATTCAGGAAAATATTGGGCAAAATTAGGTATCATTACTAATGCAATAATGCCACAAATCTTGCCCTCCAATAGACACTGGAGCTTAGAAAAGGAGCAATGCTACCATAAAACAGTGAAAGCAGCAGGAAATCCAAGGCACTAAGTATCCACAGTCTGGAGAAGGAATTGAAACAGCAAGGGGCAGAGGCATGCTTAGTACTTACTAAAGAGATTACACTAAGTAAGAAAGGGGTAACAGAACAGATTGGCAAAACCTCAAAAGATTTCAAAGTAACTGATTCTAGAAAGTTGTGAAACTGCGTAAGAGAAGAACTAAAACAATGAAGAGTTGTCAAGAATTACAGCATGTACTTGAAACAGAGTCAGAAAAGCACCATAAAGTTGTATTTGCAAGTACTAAAAGGCCAATAGATTACTCGGTAGGATGCTGATCAAAAGCTACAATAGTTGGACCCAGAGGAAACAAATGAAATAGTTAGGGAAGAAAATCAACTCTTCAAAATAAGCAAGAATACCTTTGTACAGGAGAAGATTCAAATTTAGATTTCTGTGTTTCTCAAAAAGAGGCAAATAAATGTTAGAAAAAGATTTAACAAAAATGATCTTGATATGGTTGGCTAAGTCCTGGAAATATGCTACTGTCTCTACAAGGTGCTGAAATTTGTCTTCCTTTTGAGTTGGAATTAAAAATCTGCCCCCACACCAGCACCAGAAGGCAAAACTGGAAAATGTGTCCATTTTTTAAAATTTATTTACTCTTTAAAATATTGCAGCTTATTATGTTTTTGGGTTAAGTTTTTTAGGGTTTCAGGTTTTTATTTGTTTTGGGATTTCTTTGGCAGGAAGCCTCCAAAGAAACCTCTTTAACTATATCATCCTCCTCAAACCGCAATGAATGTTATATTAAGAGAAAACATTGTCTGATCTTGTAAAATTCCACATGCAAACTAAACTGATGAAAGGCCACGAATTCACTTTTAAAGTAAGTCAGAAGTAATTTAAAATACAGAGTAACAACATGTCATGAACTGTCTGCCTCCTTAGAAAAGAAAATCAACAGAACCCTAAGCATTCTGATAAATGTGTTCAAATCTGCCAGTCAAAATTGCAGACTCCTCAATGTAATCTTAAAATCAAACGTTCAAGACACAGTTGAATTTTCAAGAGTTCTGTCACCCATAACACCAAGAAAAATTAAAGGTGAAAATCTGCAAAACTTCCAATGTATCTTAAAATAATTTAATTGTTTTGGAAACTTGAAAATTTCAGTCAGATAGTCTATAAAGTAAAAGGATTTTCTTTCATATATTTCATTAACTGAAAGGGTATGTGTTAACTCTAGATGCAGTTGTTTGGGGATAGAAATCCCAGTCTTGGTAAAGATGATGCAGACTTTATGTGAAAGCAACTTAACAGTACTGCAAGCCTCAAATAAGTCTGATTTTAAGACTTCACATTTACAGTTGTTGTGCTCCTAAAGCAAATACAGCCTTTCCAAGAGACATGAAAATAAGAAAATGTCTTCCTTGGTTGCACTGCTACACAAATCCAAAATCAATAAAAAGACAACTCAAATGCAATATTGCCCAACCTGTCCAAAACTCAAAAGACTTTCAAGTTATGCCTCTTTTCCTCATGCTGGGATTATCAGTAACAAGTGTGGATTTTTTTCTGAGTGAAAGCTCCAAATGTACTCAGACCTCTTAACTTTGAACATAACGTAAGTGAAACTCCTCCTCTGTATTCTTATGTCTGATGAGCTAGCAACCTGCCCATAGAACACTATTTAGGAGTGCCTTTTCAAGTCCAGTGAACAGAATAATAAATTAATCCACACCAATCTCCTTAAATTTTGCACCACTACAATGCTAAATTCACTGAGAAAGATATATTGTATCTTTCTGAATGAAAGAGAACTTGGACATTACTGTAGTAGATGGGGGTTTACTGTTTTTCATAGGTAAGTCTGAGTCTCCACAGAAAACATTGGACAGTTTAATAGCGTAGCCAGTACCAATTTTTCTATTATTATGGTTAAACTTTCTTGTAAGGAGATTGCATCTTCATTTTATTATAAATATGAAAAACACTCCTTAATTAAATTCTTGAAAAGTCAAGGAAAAAAATCAAAATGAACTGAATAAAGAAAGCACTAAGATGCCAATATTCTCCTCCATTTAATCCACATTTTTTAATCCACATTTATATTTTCTCTTATAAAAATATGCTGTGTTTTTAAAAATCACCATATTACTGAATATAAATTGGAGTAGATTAAATTTTCAGGCATTTTCCATAATTTAAATGTGTTTCTATATTTAAAACCACAGTTATTTAATAATTTCTATTAAAAATTAAATTTATTTATAAAATGCAATGATTTTAAAGTCAAAGGTCATTCCAGGAAAAATATTCGCTTTGAATGCCTATTCTAAAGAAAAAATATCAGTTCAGTCTGGAACTAAACAACAGCTCTTTCTGTTCAGAAAGAAGTCCCACTACAGTAAAATCTTTCTCAATGTGATAGTTTTGTACTTTTGCCTGTTTTTCCTGCATATGCATATCTTTACTGAGGCACACTGAATCCTCCTTAAGAAAAAGTGAACTTAATTAATTTTGCAAAGAAACAGTATTTACACTACAACAATATGCTATGAAAGCATGCAGCAAATTTATCTTTTCTGCAGCAAAACATTTTCACTTATTTATGGTGAGATAAACATTTTTTCCTTAACTACTTTAAAGAAGTCAAGAATACAGTCTTCCAAGATGCTGCATAAGAAATACATGGTTTGTAATTAAGAAAGTACAAATAGATAGTACATTCTTTGACATAATGAAATTAATTCATTCAGCATTTCACTACATAGAAGTACAATACAAGTAAAATACTTCTTTAACTTCTTTTTTTTTTTTTTCCCTACAGGTAAGGAGTCTCTGTCCTTTACTGATTTTACAGAAAACAGTAAAAGTATTTCATTATGACCACTATCTTATGCATAATTAGATGACTAATTTGTAGTTGTGTATTAGGAAGCATTATTGAAAAACAGTTCATTGAAAAGAGAAATTACATAGGTAGTGGAACAACTAAAAACATCTGTCAATATACTTACATGTAATGTCCAGTTGTTATGCCAAGAAATGTAATGTTAAGATTCAACAGTGAATACATATCAAGACACATAGTCAAAAATTCACCATTACCCTATTTAGCAATGTGGAATTTTGATTATGTTTTTTTGTATTTCATTAGAAAATGTATTTAAAACTTGAAAATTTTAAACTAGACTTACTACTCTGAGTAGACATTTTCATATATATTACATTTTCTTCCCCCTAGTGACCAGTGCATTTTTGTGTTTAAATTAACATACAGACTTGCATATGCTCTTGCATTTGTGCAATTATATATGAAACCTTTTTTAGACACTTGAGACAAAGATAAAAAGCATACCTTGTCTGGATCAGTTGTTGTAATGACCCACACACAGTGTGCATTGTCTTCATACTGAACTGGATAATTTGGTGATGTGATAATGCCACTCGGTCCACGTAAATTAGAACCACATGTTCTAGCTAAAATGATAACCAACAAATCAGATTGCTTTAGATTGGATGCTCTGTTTAAAATAATATTACAAAGTTGCCACAGCATTAGCAATAACTTGCCAGGTAAGTATTACTATGCTGATATATTCCGTAACAATCTGCCCTTAAAGATATTTCAGCCAGACAAAAAAAAATCCTGAATGTTTACCTACAGAGGAAGAAACTCGCACTTTGCAATTAATCAGCCCAATAATTACAATACTTTGGTTTTACTTTATGGAAATTAAATTTTCAAAATTGTCTTATCAATATTCTGTTTAGAAAAAGATTTACCCCTTCCAAATGGATGGAGGGAGCCTTCTACCCATGAGTAGGAAGGGCCAGTATGTGCTTCCCCCTTCATGATTTCCCCATAATTTGGAGAAACACATGTATCACAATATTTATGTAACAGTAAGTCCTTAACCTAAACATAACCTTCTGTGGTGTCTTAGCTCCTTACACCACAGGAAATATAATTATTAAGAAAAAAATATAAAATGGTTCTGGGCAGTATGTAGTCTGACTTTGGTAAAGCACAGATTTAGTTGTGAAACCATCACAATCTCTCTGTCACATGCAGCAAATCCAGCCAGTGAACATTTTGAAAATACATTACTTAACAAAGTCAGTTATCATCTAAAGTGCATTAAGGATAGATTTTTACAAAAATATACAAATTTCTCAAAGTACTTCAGTATCTAGAAGCATTTAAAAATATTTAAATGTATAATTTCCAGTGACACAAATGGAGTTACATAAGTCAGAAAATTTCAAAATGCAACTGTCATGTTTATGGCACTACAGCACTTTGCCAACATGCTGAACAGAGAGTCTAGATCATACAGTTTCTAAGTACTTAGATACAAATCTCAGAATCTATCCATATAACTTCCATTAACTTCTGATGTAATTTAGACTCTTCAGTTACTTAAGCTTCACTACAGGCCAAGAGGAATGACTAGATTGTTTAAAAACTTGGTCATTCTTTTTCTGAATATTCGAATAAAATATCCAACATATTTCTAGTACTTTGGAAAATTCCAGTTTTCATCTTTCTCTGTGGCTGCCTCCATTCTGAAGCATGAAATATGAGCATTTCTTTACTTCACTACTGGAAGGAAGCCTGATCTTCTCCATGAATAGAAGTGTGACTAGCACAAATAGGAAAAAAGGTACTAGAGGAAAATGACTCTCAGATTTTGTATCCTTCCATCACAATATACAACCAGAAAGTGGTCCTTTGTTACTATGTCCCTTGTTACGTTAAAGACTAGACTTTCAGGACTCGTCATAACTCTACCAAAAGATTGATTGAACTAAGACTCAGTTTTCTGTGAAAATGTCTATTTATGTATGCAGGGAGACTGGAAATAGATGATCTTTAAGGTCCCTTCCAACCCTAATCATTCTATGATTCCATGTTTATGACCAAAATTGTCTTAATAGCCTCCCATGAATTTAACTCAAGTTTCAGACACATCATGTAGAAATCTTCTGTAACAATCCCAGTAGACACCTTAAAAACCCCCTCATCCACACAGGAAATTCTGTGAAAGCATCATTTAGCAGTTATTAACAAGGTGTCTGTACCTAACATGGAAAAAAGTCATAGAATCATAGAATCATTTAGGTTGGAAAAGACCTCTAGGTTCACTGAGTGTAAGGGTTAACCTACCACTGTCCCGTCCACCACTAAACCAGTCCCTAAGTGTTACAGAACAACTAATCACATTTAAGTATGCCACTGTACGCTGCCTACTAGCAATACAGAAAGCTTGGCACATTGCTGCTCTATTTTAAGCAACCGATATTCTTTTAATTGAAAGAATGACAAGAGCAGATTCATGGGATATGAAATACAGGACATTTTCTTTGTAGTAACTGGTAGAAAACTATACCTTAAGCACCATAACTAGCAGACAATTAATATTTATTGGTTTATTTTCAATTCCTCCTGCCTAAAGTCTGCTATAGCAGAAACTATTCCAGAGATGCGACATTGTAGCAATACAAAAACCAGTTTGTCCCTCCTCTAGTTATCCACAAAGACAAAACGCTAAGAAACATCTCAGTTTCAGACAGATTTTTCAGTCAAGTTGTTACTCTTTCATCTTTGTCCTAGTTGAACTAGATAAGGTTAAGGGGGGGAGAGGGCAGGGGAAGAGGGTGAGGCCAAGAAAGAGGTACAACTGAAATTTAGCCCAGAGGTGTGTTTAGGAAATGGGAGTTATTGCAAAACATTGAAGAAAGATGTAAGACAGCCTTGTATACTGCTTACAGAAAACAGGAATGGATCACTGTAAGGTTTTTGTGTGGAATTCAAGGAAACTGGGAACATTTACATTAGCACCAAGCAGTTTCTGTGGCCTCCCATCATTGTGGCCTGTGACCCAAGTGGGGTGGGCGTGAAGCTGTACCATCACCACGGGAAGACCCTGCTGCCCCAGGGCCCCTGGGACCCCAGCCACTGCTGTGCCCTTCCAAGTAACATCACAAACTTGCCAACAGTAACATGGTTCCTGTGACTATTCATCAGCTTCCTAAATGCTGAGCTTTGTTAACGACCATTCTGGGGTAAATGCAAACATCAGCTTCTTCAGTTACTCTTGAAGCCATAAAGCCCACGGTAGTTGCACGCAGTTTATCAGCTTTCAAGTTTAGCTGATGATAATTTAGAAAATGTGATAAAAACTTATTTGCCTGTGTATTTTATTATTAAATTATTGGTGCTCATATGAGCACCATGAATACTGGCATCTTGAAGGGCAGTAAAGGAATTGAGAGTAATACAGACTGCAAATAAAACTCACATCTTTCACTCCCTACAATCCACAAACATGCACATCATAATACTGACCAAGAATTACACACCATTCAGAAGCATAGCACACGCATAATTATACGCGTTGGATAAAATCTAATCTGGCAGCAGGAGAAAAAAAATTGGAATTACAAAATAGCTAGGTAATGAAAACTTTTTAAAGAAGTATATGAGTCTTATACAAGTGAGATTATGTTTTAGCTCATTCTAGAACAAACAAAAGCTTAAGTTCAGGTATTACAAATCCTCCAGTGTTTCTTAAACAAATATAATTTGCTGCCCTATAATTTGTAACTCCATTCAGAGGTAAGGTTTTGTGTGTACAAGAAGTATCACTTTGATCTACCACAAAATGACAATAAACGTATCTCTAACAGTTTGTATGATTTCTTTTTTCTTTTCCAATTAATGGTGGTGGTTTGCCCTGCTTTTCCTGGCTGGGTTGTCTGGTTTTAGGAGAATATAAGGCAAACACATTTCAAAGGTCAAGACTCTCATTGACATGTAAAATCTAAATGTGCAACCTGAAATAATTTTTCTACTGAGATAAAAATTTCTGTACCTAGAGATGCATTCTTTATTTTTCCTATATACTTCAGTTCTGATGAATTTTGGCAGCTTCTATTTAGGAACTAATTTAGAAAAATTTAACATAGACCTAACTAATTAATTCTACTGAAGTGAGTTTATCATGACAAAAGGAAGATTAACCGAAATTAAAACTATTTAAAGGAAATTAGCTCCCTAAATTGATACTCTTCCTACACATTTGATTGTATGCTTCAAGCTACATAAAAATCTTTGTGTATTTATAATCATATATACACATATACATGAGAAATAGTTCCCTTTTTTAGTTTGCTTGGTTTTGAGTTTCATTGCAGCAAAAACTATAAATAGCCTTTCCAAACTTCATGAAAAATTCCAAAGAATAGCAGTTACCTCTGCAAATTGGCCTGTGGTCACTCCAGGCAGCCAGTGTATCTGTCACTCTCTGACAAGTGATGCTTTTAGAACCTTGCAGCACATAATTGTCTTCACAGGAAAACTGTACACTTGCACCCACCCTAGGAGAAAACAGGGAGGGGGAAATAAGATGGAAGGAATTAAAATATATTTCAATATCAATGCCCTCAAACAAATACAAATATTGCCAAGTGACAATATTCCAAGATCCAAACAAAGAAATTAAGTTGCAAAATTCTACTCTGTCAATATTATATTCATAAAAAACAACTTGTACTCTAGGGAACAGGTCTACTATCTAGTTTGCCCACCTTTTAAGGAAGTAAGGCCAGGAACATAAAACAACTGTGATACTATGTTTCTTCTTTTACAGTATGAGTTCAATGAATGCACAGATATGTATTTTTTTTAAAAAATATATGATCACAATTCTTTCAGGCAACAGAACTTACTGAATAATTTCAACAACACTACATTCTCTCAAATGAGAGAATAAGCAATTAGATATTGCAATCTGTCAACATGTACAACCAGGAAATAATAATTTCAGTCAATGGCAATAATTCATTAAATATTCCTGACCTTGTTGAAATTTTCTGTTAAACATTATGCTAAATGATAAATTTTATGACTGAAATTTGACTGTTGCACTTCTAACACTGAGATGTGTCCCTTTGGAATTATTTATGCTGACCAATCATTATGCAGATTTTAAAAAAACTGTATATAGTTACGGTCTACATCACAGAGAGTTTTTCTGAACAGTATTTACATATCTGATTTCATTTATTATTTGTGACATTCTTTGTTCCCCATCATAGTTAACTGGTTCTGTTGTTTTCTTGCACTTTTAAATCTGTATTTGATAATCCCATGTAGTGAACTAAGTGAACTCAATAAAGCAGATTTCCCAGTTTAGTTTCTCAAAGTTATTGAGTCCTAAACACCAGGGGATTTCTATATGGCAGTCAGAAGGCTCAATGCTTTAAATTATGCTGTGGAGAACCACACATAATGTCCTTCACTATCATCCAGCTCATTCCCACCCTTCATGAACAAGTATTTTCTTAGTTTCTCAGAGGATCTCACAAAATTAATTGTATTGTATTTATTAATATCACGATGTGTTTCTATAGTTCTTTTCATTCTTTCAAGAAGCTTTAGTAGGATTTTTTCTTTACCTTTTTTTTGTCAATTTTAAAATTCGAGTATGATATTTCAAATCTAGGAAAGCATTAAAAACTGCTTTTCTTATCACTTTGTTCTTGAGCTGTAAATATGAAAACTGACCAAGGCAGGAAAAATATTGGCCCTTTACTTCCATAATTCATGCAAAATGCATGAAATTCTTGAAGAATAATGTAGGTTTCTAAAATTGTGTTTACTTTATACTTGTCATATTCTTCAAAACATTCTTAAAACCCTCAGAAAAACAGACCCATCATGATTTCAAATAAGTACTTCAAATTAATAAACAATTAGTTTCTCTTCTTGGTAAAGAAAATATTACTCATCAATCTGACATTTTAATGCCATAAACACATATTTTTAATTGCATTTTCTTCTATTTTATAGAATTAGGATCACTGAATTTCTTTTTATAAGGAAACAGTGAAAAAATGTAAGCAGTTACCTATCTAGAAGTGAAAAATACAAATTGAGAATTAAAGTATTTAAAAATCATACTGGATAAAGACCATCCCACAAGTGTAATGATGCAATGTGAAAACCAACATTTCCCTTAAGATGGCTGCTATCAAGGCACGTAAGGAGAAATGCAAAACTGTGCACATACAAAAACACAGAGTGAAATGAAATGTATAATTATTGGATGTATGCAACAGCAATATATCATTTAAAATACCTGAATATTCCCCCCCTCCAAGAAAGAAAGAAGGGAGGTGGGGGGAAATAAACAAGAGGAATACAAATATTTTTATGTCTAATGCAGTTAAGTGAAGGATCTTATGCTTAAATTGGGTTTTGATCATTGCAGAAATACTTCTAAAGTTATTAATGTATATATAAAACACACACTGATTTAAGCTACACACTTAAGATTATTCAATTTGTTTCAATATTATTTTACAAAGTATATATTTCAGCGTTTGGGGTTTTGTTTTGGTTTGGTTTTTTTTTTACCCCAAAGCTCTGGAAATAGCTTGGATCTCAGGATCTAAGGACAATTAATATGTAATCTTTTGAAATCTCTGAACACAAACTAAGGGACACAAAACAAATGTGCTGAATACAACACAATAAAAACAAACAAGAAACACAGCAAAAAATGTCACATTAAAAAGCAAGGCAGGGACACAAAGTACTCAGAAGCTCCTTATGGATCTAAATAAGCACCTTAGCAGAGGGGATGCATCTAGATCACAGTCTACAATAAAACTCCTAACCACATGCAAATTGCAGAGTCTCTCCATTGATTAAGCTTGACAGTTTCCCATTTAAAAAGGGGACATCCTTTTACAGATGCCTTATAGCTTGTTTGATCTGTGATTTCAAAGACAATTATTGGTTCATTTAATATCCACTACTTAACAATGAAGGTTTTTTATTGGGTTGGGTTTTTTTGGGTTTGTTGGGGTTTTTTTGTTTTGTTTTGGTTTGGTTTGGGTTTTTGGTTTGGTTTGGTTTTTTTCACATCCCTACCTCCCTAGTCACTGAGCAAATCTGTGGGCACTGGAAGTATTGTTTTGCTTTGTTATTTCCCTCTGTAAACTTTAAACAAGGGGAAGAAATCTGTTTCCTCATGTTCCTTTTTCTATTTTAAATTTGAATTCCAACAAAGCATAATTTGGTTTTATAAAGAAGGCTAGAATCTGATTGGAAGAAGACATTTTGAAAAAAAAAGAAAATATTTATATAAAAAAGTTAATTTAATTTTCAAATCTGTTTTGGAAATTTTAAAGCTATTAGTTTTACAAGTGTCAGTGAAATTGTGGAAGATGACTGCATTTTCACATAACCACACAAACCACACAATATTTAAGGAGAACTGAAGCAGTATTATTTAGATCCATTTCAGATTTCATTTAAACAATCTACTTGTTTGCAACCTCACATAAAAACAAAATGTGATATTGACCTCAAAACTGTGTTGATTATGCTATCATTTCTCTAGCCCAGTCTGACTAGCCATTTCTCCCCCAAAATGAATCCAAATATCCATCAGATTGTTTTAAAGTCACTGAAAATCATCTCCTTATTTCCTGAAATTAACGCAGTAGAAGCATGGCAGGAGGACACAATGAAAAGGTTAAGATTTCAATACCTTTTTGTTTGCTTTATGATATTAGAATAAATGCCATTATTATGCTGAAAACGATGAAACCCTTTTCAAAGAACTTGTCATCACTGAATCAGTTGGGTCTCAGGCTGTCTTGAAAATAAACCCTCTGCCTTTCCATCAATCCTACTCATAACATGTCTTTCAGTAGACCGGAAAAGATTTTGAATAATGTGCATTTTCACATGTTTTATTTCAGATTAATATTCACAGTTGTCATTCTCCTGACAAGAACAATAGCTCCTTCTGCTGTTTATACTTGCCTCTTAGAAAAGAAAAGAAAACATTGCCTTTTTTTACTCTCTGGAGTGCTTTTATTACAATGGAGAAATGCAAGCAGCAGCAAATATTATCTCCCCTTCTCCTATGGAAGAGCTTGATTTGTCATTTCAGAGAAACAAAAACTAAATTCCAGCCAAATTCTCTATGTAAATCTCCATCTAGATTTAGACAGCTAATTTTAAGACAGATATGTTTTAAATAGATATTAACAAACTTTAAAGTACAGGAAAAACAGTTGCTGTTGCATAACCAGTTTTCAGATAATAAATAATTTTTAAGAGGAAAACAAACTGTTATAATTTCTCTCAACTAATATTCAGAACTGGAGGCCCAAAACTTGCACACAATTAATGTGATCAAAGTATACAACATGTTTTATTTATCTCATGTTATACGATGTTGCTTGTTGAACATCTTATGCATTCATTTATCCCCAGGAACAGTAAGATACACTTGGTGAAATGAAAATATTATGAGCAGCTGGATGGGATAAAGGAGGGATGGAAAGAGCCTTGCTCTGTTAGCTTAGTAAGAATAAGCATTGCTCATATGTAAGCTCCGGGCTTTTAAGATACCTTTAACCACATTCATTCCTTAGAGACTGTGTTCGAAATACAGTTATCTATGTTTTGCAAGATTCTTTGATGGTAGATTCCCTCAGATATCTTAAAATATACTTTGAGCTTTAAGGTTCTTTTGGGCTTTTCCTCTTGGTATTTTTACGTATTGCTGGGAAATATGTTGTTGAGCCCTTCCATGTTTGGGCTCACATGTTTTAGATCTTCGAACCTGTTTCACCAAAACTATTTTAGTTCCCTTTCTCTTTCCATTTACAGACTACAGTTTAGAGGTGAAAAGAAGAAATTCTCTTTCTTATCCTCTTAGAGCTTATCAGTGCTCCTAAAGCTGCTGCTGTTTCTTAACAATTGTTCGTTATCCATTGATTTAGTCCACAACTAGACGGTCTCTTTGGCCAGTAGTGTATCATGAATACATAAAAGCTGTAGAAGATTCATAGATTCACAGAATAAATTAGACTGGAAGAAGATATCATCTAGTCCATTTGAAGCAACCCAGTTGGAACAGAGGGCTCAGAGCCCTGCTCAATTGAGTACTGAATGCCTCCCTGGATGGAGATTCTACAAATTATCTCACAAAATTCAATGCTTACTGTCCTCATAGTAAAACCATGATTTTTATATTTTAATCCTGAATCTAGTAGTTACCATGTCCCACCGTACTTCCACTGCCTCTAGACTTGTCACTGTTAACTCTTTCCAGAGATGCTTTTCTCTCTCCACTGATAACAAAGCAACCCTACACACTGCCCCTAATTCTTTCAACTATTTTATTTGGAAGAATTCTGAAGAGGCATGTTCTGCATAATTTATGGCTTTACGGGGAGAGACTGAAGCAGGGGAGGGATACTGAGGTATGCCTGCACAAGCAGGAAAGTAAAATACTCTCCAAAATAACAGCAGAAGTATAAAGGTATTCCTTGGATGAATACTTTATACAGGCACTTTAATACATCTTGAAAAAGAGTTATATTTTAGCATCCCATTTTTACCTAGTCTTCTACTGCCTGATGTTTCTCTCTGCAATACATCAAACATTAATAAAGATCTAGACAGAAATTACATTTATTTTGCTAAAACAGCAGCCCTTTGGACAGCAAATACATTCTGTATTTTTGTATCATACAATTTCATTTACAGTAGCTGTGCTTGACAAGCTGAATCAGAACACATAGAAGAGGAACAGCAACATCTAGACAACTTGTCTCTCTAGCCTATTTATTGAAAGCTTATTTCCCTTCATTTTTTTTTAAAACACATTAAACTGCTGCCCTGTCACCAAAGAAACCATGACTTCGGATTTAACTGAATTTATTAATGTTGGAGATGCTTATGATTTGTCAAACTCCTTTGAGGATAGATAGAGAAAAATCCAAAAAGAGTATGTCAGAACAGATTTTTTATTTATTTTTCCTGTTGGTTATGACCTAGCTTGGAAGAGACCTGATTCAGGAGACAAGCTTTATTAATTTGCTCCCTAGAGTTGCAGAATTTTGCACAATTCCTTGTAATTCCTAGGAATTGTTCCTTTCTCTTAGGTCTGACTGTTCATTTCCTGCTGAGCAATTTATAAATCTCTGCATGAGCTGGAGGCTCCCATCTTCCTTTGACCCTCTTCTCTCCTGCACCTTCAAGTGTCTGCCTTTTTTCCTCAGCAGGGAAAGAGCAAACTTCCTCCTTTCTCCACAGGAGTCCATTTGACCTTGTCTTCTTTTCTTAATATAACAAAAGGTGAAAATAAGGAAACACAGGAGATGGCATTCATCACAGCCTCAGACACTGAATTTACCATGTTCTCCAGGTTCGTGCTTTTTAACAGCTTTTACATAGTGGGAAAACAGATAATACTCTCTGCTTCTTCTTGTTCTTCTTCTAGGCTGTCCCCAGACTTCAGCTTTTTCTACATTAATGAGATTATTATGCTCTAAAATTCCTATTTTAAATGCACTGATTAAAAAAAAAATAACAAGAAAAACAATTCAAGATATGCAATTGAATAATTCTGTTTGGACAAAGAATCAATAAATTTAAAACTAGAGAAATTATACATATCTATAGTTACAAGCGTTGTATAAATGTAACAGGAAACACCTTCCTCTTGGTGATACAGAAAACTAAATGTACCTACCTGAAGTCAGAGCCTACCCTCTTCCCATTTTCAGGAATTCCAGGATCTGGACATGTATCAGATGCAATTGCATCCCCACCCTGGGTCACTGCAAAGTAAAGGAAAAAAAACAAATTAAGACATGCAGCTCTAAAGAAGATTTTTCACTTTTCCCATACATGAACTTCCATGGCCTGAATGCAACCATGTGTTACAATTTTTTCTTGAATAAGTTTCAACTATTGCCAAAAAGAATTCCCAAATAATTGACTCATTTGGCGTATTATTTTTTTCTTAGGTTATGATAGCAGATGTTTTGCTTCCATGGGAAAATATATGATTGATTTCCCACAGTCAGTAATATTTTTTTTAAGGATATACTAGGATCCACGGTTTTCCTTAGAGAGGAAAAACATTTCATGAAGTCACCTTCTAAAATACTCACAACATACCATTGCAAGATTAAGACGGGGTAAGAAAACAAAATCTCCATAATAAAATCTGGCCATAATAAGACTTAAAACAGACAAACGCCAAGAACTCAACTGTGATACTGTAAAACTGTAGAACAGGAATATTTCTATGAATCACATGACCTCCAGTATCACTGAATCCAACATCTGACCAATCACTACCTTGAGTGAAGATAAAGGTAATCTTAAAAATATATGAAGTACCCCACGGAACAATGCATTTGTAGTCAGCTGAATATGTGGTCATCCAAATGACGCGCAAATCTGCATATTTGGTTTACAGCTAAGAATAGAAAGATAAGGTACCCTATACTGTTCCATTCCTTTTGCCTTCCCTTTTTCTTCCTCCAGACTGTCAGATATTTAAATGAGACTATGTATAGAAATACCAAAACTATAGTCCTTTAAAAACTCAAAACAATTTGAACATTGTTTTCCCTTTTTTAACTTCTACATTTCTAAAAGGGTAATCAAGGAATATGTGAAATTAAATGTAATTAATCATAAACAAAAGACATAAAGCAGAACACTGAATATACAGAAAACCTGAACACACATGTGCTTTCCACCCTGCACATACACACATATGGTGTGTCCAGCTAAAAAAAAGAACTGTCATAAAGACTGTATTGGGTTTGCATGGTCAAGTTTTGGCAGTGGCGGAGAGGGGGTTCTACAGTGGTGGCTTATGTGAAAAGCTGCCAGAAGTTTCTTCCATGTCCACCAGTGCCAATTCCTGGCAGCTCCAAAGACGGACCCACCGCTGGCCAAGGCTGGGACAATTAGAAATGGTGGCAACACCCATGGGATAAAATATTTTAAAAGAGTAAAAAAGTTATTGCATAATTGTAACTGCAGCCAGAAAAGAGTGAGGTAACATGTGAGACGACCAGCTCAGCAGACACCAAGGCCAGTGGACAAAGGCACCAGGCACCAGAGCTGAGATTCCCCTGCAGCCCACAGTGAAGCAGCTGTGCCCCTGCAGCCCATGGAGGACCACTGGGATGCAGACACAAGGTCCTGCACATCCCTGGAGAGAGGAGTCCATGCTGGAGCAGGTTTGCTTGGTAGAATTGTTGACCCTGTAGAGGACACACCCTGGAGAAGCCTGTCCTCGGAGGACAGCATCCCATGGAAGAGTGACCCATACTCCTGCAATTTGAAGAGGATTGCTGCCCATGAGATGGACTCACATTTGAGAAGTTCATGGAGAATTATCTCCTGTGGGAAGCACACAGCACTGGAGCAGGAGAAGGACTCTGATCCCTGAGCAGCAGCAGAAACAACCTGTGATAAACTGACCATAGCCCCCTGTTCTGTTCCGCTCTAAAAGGGGACTTGGGAAGGATTCTTTTAATGGATTTCTTGGACAAAAAATGAAGTGCAAACGCGGCAATATTATATCTGAGAACTGTTTATTGGTAAAGAAAGGGTAAGTGTTCCTACCCAAGAGGGACAGAAAAAGGTACAAAGAGGGAAAAGAGAGACAGAGAGGGAGAGAAAGAGAATGCTGGGCAAATCGCTCCCACTGTACCCCGGGCGCCCCGTCGGTGAGCGGTTGGCAGATGGAGTGTGCGCTGCGAGCTGCGACAGTCTGCGTGGCTCCCGGGGCAGAAGATCAGGAGCAGCACTCGAGGCGGTCAGGGTTGGAGCACGGTGGCTGCAGGCGGCGGTGGCTCCGGGCTGGGTGCAGGCAGCGGCAGTGGCTCCATCGTGGGAGAAGTAGCGAGCACGAGGTTGTCGCGGCGACGGAGCTGCCTCGGGCAAGCAGCGAAGCAGAGCAGGACAGGGGCAGACAGGACAGCCAGGAAAGGAGCGGATTGCAGGGAGGAAAATGTGAAGGGGGCGAGGGGGGCAGAGCTGACCCTCCGGGCGAGCCCCTGCTCCCTCCAAGAAGCCTAAAGAAAATGACCCCTCATGTTGTGTCGCAGTTAGCTGCTTTTATGTGCTTGGCCCTCCTACAGCGTGACTTACCGCGCACTTTTCCCGCGCGTTTTTTCCCGGGCATCTGGGGATCTGATCCACCAGCAAGAGGAGGTCACTTACACATCAGTAGTGGAAGTTTCCTCTCTCCTGATTAGCTGCCAGGTGAAGCGTCTCGGAGGACAGAGCTCCCAGACATATACAGCCCCTAAAGTAATTTTTTCACCCCATGTATAACACATGTTGAGGCATAAATAAAAATCAGATTGGTCTCTCACACCTCCATTCCCAGCTCCCTGCACCACTGAGGGGACGCAGAGCTGGGAAGGAGGGAAGGGTGGGGGAAGACATTTATAAGGTCTTACTTTACTTCTCATTATCCTGCTCTGATTTTGTCAGTAATAAATTCAATGTCTCTAATTGAGAGACAACAGTTTGTTTTGCCCTTGGCAGTATTTGGCAAGTGATCTCTTCCAGTCCTTATCTCAACTCATGAACTCTTGGTTGCATTTTCTCTCCCCCGTCCACTTGCACAAGGGGGTGACGGAGAGGCTTTGGTGGGTGTCTGGCATCAAGCCGGGGCCAACCCACTACAATTTCATGCCTCCAGTCTCTCTGTTTCCTCCACAAAAGAACAAAACTAGTAGAAAATTGTGGATCATATTTTGCATCTTAAAAGATTTTGGGGAAATTTTTAAGAAAAGGACAGAGCATGCTTCCTGAACTCAAGAAAAAAATGTTAATTGGAATATTTTAGCTGCACAAAATAAATTACACAAATCTGAGTGGATTACAGATGACAGCATTACAGCTGAAAGGTGATGAGAGATTAAATGTAAAAAGCAGTTGGTTTTCCCACACAGTGATATGCTTTCAAATTTAATACAGCAGCAAAAGGAGTGGTGACTAGTAGGATACATAAAATCAGATGTTAAGAGCTATAAATTTTCATGTCTGTTTTGGCAGCTTCAGGGATAATTCATTTATATAGAAATCCAAAGATTTATAAGAGATTTAAAGAACAAAAAAACGGCATTACAGCATTACAAAAACACAACTAAGACAATGCACTATTAAGGATAAAGTGCTTGACATGAGCATAGGTTCTTCTTAGAAGCAGAGAAGCTGCAGTGATTACAGTATATCTCAACATTTGTGGGGTTTTTTCATATAGAATATTTTAAGAATACAGAAATCGTCTCTTTATCCACATATTTTTAACATTCCTTATTGTATGGCATACTTTTTCTTTAAACTACATCAAGAAAGATTAAAATGTCAGAAATTTCTTTGAAGACACAACTAAAAATACGTCTTACTTAAAAAAATATTTCCTTCTAAATACAAAATCCAAAAGAGTAAAAATTCAGTTCATCTGGACTCTTGTCTATGTATAGCACTTGGAATTCACCATCTTGAAAACTCTCTACACCAAGAGCACAATCCTGCTAATTTCACTCATTACTCAGCTCGATAAAGATTTTTTGTGTGTGAATAAAGGTTTTCAGAACAAGTTTATATTAGCTAGTATCCATGTATTTTATTCTGAAAGTTTGATCTTGTAGTTTCTTGAAAAGAGTCAGCACTGAAATGCAGTTATAGTGAAAACCTGGTCTTGCGACAAAAGCAGCCTACTTGCACACTGACGTTTATTAAAATAAATTCTCTTCCTACTAACATTTCTTACATTTTTCAGAAAAAAAGTCAAATATTTACTATTTTTAGTAGAGAACTGTAGCTATGTTAGTGGACATGAGGTTCAATTTGGACTACTGAATCACCAAAACACAAACATAAGCAATATGACTCATATGGTTATTTGACTTACTAAGTTTACCAAACTTGAACCTTGTGGTAAAGTTGAATCTTGTGCTAACAACTGTAATACAAGGTGAATGCTGCCTTTGCTACCGTGTTATAAGGACAAACACACTGCAGTGAAGCCACCTCCTTTTACAGATATATGTACATTCAAAATGCCTAAGTGCTTCGGGACATCAGTAAATGCTCAGCAAGACAACAGTCACAGCAGAGAATGAAGGGATCTCCCCAGATGGATGGCAACCTTTGCAAAATTTTCTTCTCAGTCACAACTTTACTCTGCCAACACACTCTTACACCAATGTCAGGGCAGTGTGGTTCACCCTGCTGCTTATCCAGAGAATTACTGTCTCTTTTAATAAGACAGGTATCGTATGTCTGGAACTTAAGACACATCTTCCTGGCTGTCTATAGGCCTTGTTAAACATGGCCCAGGTTTTAGCTTCTATTTTCCCCAATGAACTGTCAAGTGTACTTTCAACAGATGGTGTTTGCATGACATGCTGTCATGACAAAATAAATCCAATTCCCTGCAAAACAAACCTGCCTGATTTTATCTTTCCAGATGGGGAAAAAAAAGGAACAAATTTCTCAAATTGGTGTAACAGTTTATTGCCTCTAGTGGTTCAGAGAGAGCAGGGACTTCAGCTCATATATGTACATACTTTTACATGTTAGTATGCTTAAACCCTTTACATGCCAGTATTTTGGAATTATCTAAAAATTAGGTATTGAGATTTATTTTAGTTCCAACATTTATCATACAGACTAAAAATAAATGAAAAAGTGCCCAAACAAATTCCTGTCAAAGACCTTTATCTTCCTCTGTTTCAATCCTGCCAGATTTCCACTTTATCCACTGCTATGAAATATTATCCATTGCTACAGATATCCATACATAAAATGAAAATGTATCATCTTTGAGTATCTCACTTTCAGAATATATTTAAACCTTGCAGTCTCTTCAAGCATTTCTTGGACACATCATTTACTATTCATCCAGTCACATGCCAAATCTTTCACTGGTTTAACTTTGAAGAGAAAGACTTTTGTATGCTCTTGAAAGACTTATGTCTGGTTTGTACTCTTTCTGCACTGTATGAAGTTTCTTTTACCGACAGTGTTACAAAGTATTTCATGTTTTTTACACCTTTCTTCTGATTTTTTCCTTGTTTATCATATCAAACTTGAATTGCTTGTCTTTACATTTAAAGCTCATTTACAGACAGTGTATTTTCACTACCATTTAAATTTTCACTTTACAATTTAAAAATTTCAAAACAATGGTGTCTTAATGAAAGTAGAAAGTAATATTCCTCTTCAAAGCATGCAAAACTTAGAAATAAATATCACTTACACAAAATCTTTGGCAAAGCTATGCACTAATTAGCAGGATTTATCTTAAAGCACAAACAATGTTCTTCTGCAATGCAAATATAAATGAAACATTTATAAACATTATTTATGACAAATAAATTTAAGACCAGTCTAAATAACACCAGCCTCTCTCAATATATTCTTAGTACATTCTCAGTATACCCTCTGTTTTAAAAAGAAGTTTAAGAGTTTATAGTCCTGGCTAATATCAAAGACATTACAGTCAGTTCCTCATACTGGATCCCAGTTCTTCAAGGAACTATCAGCTAGAGGAAATGGTGTGTATTCCATGAGACTAACATCAGAAAAAGTATTTGAAGTAACAGAGCAGGGAGAACAGTGAGGAAATATTCTAGTTAGGTTTGGGGTTTTTTTCTTCTTTTTCTAACAGCAAGTTTGAGAACATCAAAGATGCTTCAACCACCAGATATGTCTAGAGACAGAGCACTCTCAATGGATACAACTGAACTCCAGAACTTCTCAACATGTCAGGCTATTATACACTGCAAATCTTACATATTCTCAGGCCTTTCTGCAGAAGTAATTGAAGAGGACCTGTGAGTTCATTAACATGATGGACAGATTTACATCCTATATACAACCTCTAGTGATTTGAATTCCTATTTGATAAAAGTAAAATCTATTCTTTCTTTACTGATTGAGAGGGAATCAACAAGATTTCTTCCATTTGCTCAGTTGGAATCATAAAGACTACAGTTTCCACAGCTTTGAAGGTCATTTTTATTGTTTTACTTGGTATATGACACAGGAAAATCAGAATTCCTTTAAGATGTTTCACATGTCCTGATTCTAACACAATACTAAAGAAGAAAGACTGGCAGTAACCATAAACATAAATCAGACTTTAAAATATTGTAATCATAATAATAAACAATTAGCAGATACATTAACATCCTAATTTAGCTCAGCATATGGGAAGTATTTAATCAAGGAGCAATATTAGGCAGGAGGAAGGGCTGGTGCAACAGATGTTTCATGCAGCAAGACAAGCAACATGAGATCTCCCTTGTTACAATAGCTGTTCTACTCCAGACATGCTGACCTGCTTTAGACGCATTTGGAATCTGAAAATGCATTAATGATCTACTCATGCTAATGTAAATTATGTGATGAAATACTTTGAAGGCCTGGACTTCAAAGCCAAATATTAGTATGTGCTTTATAATAATATTACAGATGTGTTATACTGCGTATCTTTCTCCGGGAGCCATTACACTATTAAAAATATTGGTTCCAACACCCACTATTTTAAATTTAACAAGTTATGGCAGTCTCTTTAGACATTTACTCATTCTCCTAGTGATAACACCAGCCTTAAAATAAAAATACATGACCCAGGAACGCTCATTCCTTCAATAATTTGTTCTGAATATTTTTTCAAAATTTAACCAAAAATTATGAGAATGGCCTTCAAGAAGGCCTTGGCAATATTCCCTGGAGGCTAGACAAAAGACCCTAAAATTCCCTGTGGAAAGATATGGTGAGAAATGGCAGCTTTTCTAGAGCAGGGTGACAAATTGTGGCCTAGAAGAGCGTCACAAAGATGGTCAGCAGACTGTAGCACCCCTCCTACAATGACAGTCTGAGAGAGCAAAGGCTGTTCAGCCTGGGGAAGGCAGGTTCCTTGGAGACCTCACTGTGGCATTCCAGTGCCTAAAGGAGGCTTAAAAAAAGAGGGAGAATGACATTTTACCCAAGCAGATAGAAATAAGACAAGGGGAAACAGTTTTATAATAAAAGACAAGAGATTTTGATTAGATGGCAGGAAGAAACTCTCAACTCAGAGGGTGTTGAGGCACTGGAAAAGGTTGCCCAGAGAAGCTATGGATGCCACATCCCTTGAAGTGTTCATTGCCAGGCTGGATGGCATTTTGAGCAACCTGATGGTGTGGAAGGTGTCCCTGCCCGTGGTGGGGGAGGTTCCTTAGTTTTACATTTATTTGCATTTTAATTTTTTAAAGATTTCATATTGCAAAGCATCTAACAGTTCTAGATATCTAACATAAATAACTAACATAATTTTGGTCGTTAAATAATTATGCTTCAGAAATGAAAACAAAGTATTTCAATTATTCTTTATCAAGTGTACTAGAAATTACTAGAATTGCTTATGAACAATGTCTTTGCATACATCAAATCATCTGTAGTTGATTTTACTTTTAAAACTATGACACAGTCAGAAAAGGGAAAACCAGTTTGATTTACATAAAAATACATGTAAAGTCACACTTGGTTATTTTAATAATTTTGGTCTACATAAATTTGACTACAATAAGAAAAAAAAAGTGATAATTTATTTATTAATTAGAGGATGCAAACTGGATTTAACTCCCTTTTCTTTGCCCCGATATGTCTTCTGTCAAATGACATAAATGAAAAGTGTTGAGTTGGAACCCAAATAATGATGTACAAGGGCTTTGCTTATACAGGTATACAAAAGTATACAGATATTGCCTGATAAACAAGATCACAGATCTGATAGAAAATACAGATTTGAGTAGAAAATACAGCTGCAATTAAAATACCAAGACAAAAAAAAAATGTATTTCAACAGTACAAAGAGTGCTGTAGAATATTTTTCCATACAATTTCATCCTGGCTTTTAGAAGACTAGAAAATCACTTTTAGTAGAATGAGTCCATCATACCCTTTAAGCAACTACTTCAGTAAAAATAGCATAGCACTGATCTGCTACAAACAACAGAGATAAATCCACATTACACTTCTGATGTAGAAATGCTAGACTGCTGAAACCCAGAGAAACAGAAAAGAAGAAAGAGACAAACAAGGAAGGACAGGTAAGGAAAGTTTTGAAGTTCAACCACATAACTGCTTACAAGAAGCTAGTTCAAACTCTTTTTTCCATAATTTATGTATGAAGTGACTAAAATATTGGAATACTGTTGGACAGGAAAATATGGTCATGTTGATACCAGATGGTAGGGGCTCATAAGGCCATTTCGGGCAGTCACACAAGGAGAAGCCATTATCCAAAACCTGCCTAGAGAACACTCTTACAGATGGCATTGTGTTTCCTCAAAATGATTAACAAATCTTACAAAGTATTGTTCTAGTAGTTCAGAAAGCCAGGGCCAGCTGCTAGATTTCATTTAAAACTGAAATTCTCCAGTGCTTCTCACTAAAAAGAGTATTTTAACGATTCCCCTTGCTTCAAAACATCAGATAAAAAAACTAATTTCTGCAACAGAAACCATTGAAAACCTCTATAACTGCCCCATGATAAAATTAATTTTTTTAGCTTTTTTTTTAATAAGCTCTAGCACCTTCAAACATTGGGAATCATCATGCTACTAGACTACAGCTGTTTACTTGGTTGAAATACAGGATCCCTGTAATTTTCCAATGTATTTATGGCACTCTTTTTCCCAGCAGCTGGGGATTTCTACTAATAATCTTTTACTTGCTATATTTAAAATAGCTGGTGTCTCCAACTTCTCCTTGTTATTCCTTAGTGTTGTGGTTTTTGGCTAGAACAGGGCTAATTTTTTTGCAGTATCCATGAGCGGAGGGGGCCAGGAGGTGCATGGTTGTGTCTAGGTTGTTACTCTATACCACTTCAGGTCAGGGCCAGGGGCATTCTCACTTTGAAAAAGTGGGCGCGGTTCATGGTTAGAAAGAAAAAAAAGTGTGGGATTTGTGTGCCCTTGTTCCTTGTCTCGAGGTCAGGTTGGTCAGTGAGTCATTTTTGCACGTAAATCCCTCTCATTTGTATATATTTTGTCATTGGTATCATTGCGATTACTGTTCGTTTTCTTACGTCATTGCTGTTCCCAGTAAATTGTTTTTATCTTAACCTTTAATCCCTGCTTTCTGTGTGTCTCACCGGAGGAGGGGAGGGGGTGCTGTATCGGGTTTGGAGCTTGAGTGGAAGGGGGATCACTAAATTAGGAGTGCTGCTCCTAAACCATGACACTTAAACAATGACCCTGTGATCACAAGGCCTGAAAACAAATTTCCCTTGTATAAATCCAATAGTGGTTTTGTCCATTTTTACAGAGTAAATCAGCAGTTTAAAAAAAAAAAAAAAATTTCTCACTATTTTGTTCTGACTTGCTATTTTTTTTGACCAGTGCCTTTTCAACAGCTGAATTGAAGATTCATTTAAGCCTAACAAAGCAACTTAAAGCTCAGCAGATGCAACGCTCCAGCCAGTCTGGGAGCTTACTAGTCTAACTTTTCTGAAAGTCTTGAAGAGCCTGCTCACTCATAACATTTCATTTTGCATTTACCCTTGTTGCCCTTCACTCACTGCTTCACCATAGTCTTCACCACGCTGCAGAGGAATCTCAGCTCCAGAGTCTGGAGCACCTCCTGCCCCTCCTTATTCACTGACCTTGGTGTCTACATCATCGTTCCTCTCACATATTCTCGCTCTTCTCTTCTCTGAGCACAACTAGATCTGCCCAAAAGCTTTCTTTTTTACTTCTTAAATATGTTATTCCAGAAGTGTTATGAGCATCTCTGACTGGCTCAGCCTCAGCCAGCAGCGGGTCTGTCCTGGAGGCAGCTGGAATTAGTTCTATCAGACATGGGGGAAGCTGCTCACAGAAGCCACCCCTGTGGCCAATAACCCCCTTCCTTACCCCCTCTCCCTGCCGCTACCAAGATCTGACCAGGCAAACATACAGCAACTTAAAGGAATATATTTTCACATAGCTAAGAAATTTCATGTTTGGGAATTGTGAGGGAAATTTGTCAAATATTTACCTTCTTAGTGCAATTAAACAGATGGATTTTAGCTTGATTAAAATACTACTTAAAAGTTTGAGGTGAAAGGATCAACTTTATTTTGAGCAATAAGTTTTAATTAAAACAGATCTTCTATATGAAATAGAATATTTTGGGAACTGGAATATATTCTATTTCCCCCATTTCTACGGTGAAATGCCTACAAGTCACACAAAAGCTGCAGTTCAGAATCAGATACATTCAACACACACAGTTTGTGTGTGCATGTGTGTGCTGGTTGCACTCTCTATTAATGCACAGGCAGTTATGCAAACCTCCTGGGATACTGCTCAGCTCATTAAATGCTGCATCATGAAAAGTAGAGACTCCTTTGATAATTGCAAATGCCAAATTTTCAGAGCTGCTCAATTCATCAGACCCCAGGAACAGAAACTGAGCTTGCAAAAACCCAGGCTGACCACGCTGAAAGCCTGTGTCTGAGTTCCTTCAACTCACGGGTCACACACAACTGTACTTGCCCAACTGAAGGGCAAGAAAACTCCTGATGACTCCAAAAAGCTGAACTTTTCCAGCGAGTGACATTCATTCACCAATAATTCAACACAGATTGAATTACACACAACCAAATGGAACATACACAACGTATGTTCATGCTTAGTTAAGAAATTGTCACCATTGTAAGTACACCTTAGGACTGCAAAATCATTCATTAAGACTTGTCTGAGCTGCACTTATCATCCATGCCTGAAAATTTAAAAAACAATTTCTATCCTTTCATTCTAATTTATGATTTATGGAAGACACCAATTTAAAAATATTGTCCCTTGATTAGTCCTGATACTTAAATAATGATCTACATCGTGTCTTTATATTGCTCAAGGTCTCGAGGGGAAGACAGAGAAGAAACTGTCCCACATCACTACATAACAACTGTATTGTACTGTCTTCGTGGTCTACTTACAGTAAAACTATTTAGCACTCATCCAAAGTCATCAAACCTATTATGTCCTTATAACAATAGACACTAACATAAGAGTGTTATGAACTCCCTAATCATTAATTTTTACACTATACTTTGAACTAGGTGTCATTTCACGACTTGCTGCAGGTAATAATACTTCTGCAACAATTGTAAAGACTAAATTTTGACTGCAAAGTATTTCTGTCCAATCATGAAAATATATTTTACTTAGTATATTATAATAGTCAAACACAAGGAAAATGAAAACCATTATGCCAGTGAAGTCAGAAGACAAAATATCACTAATGATCAGGGGTGCAAGATTTTATCTGACAGGCAAATGATTTAAAAATAGTGTTTGAAAAATAAATACATTACCATTTATTTTTCACACCACATGACAGGAAGTGAAAGCAAAACCTTGACATGAAAATTGAATTACCACTATACATTCTTCCTTAGAAGATCACACAATGAACTATGTGTAAGATTTAAACATATAGCTCAGCATGAACAGTTGTTGGTTTTTACAACATAAACTTCATTCGGAATTGTAGCACAGTCAGTAATTTACTTTGAAATGACAGAGTTGATGTAGAGTCAGTAGTAAAGAGCAGTTTTATGGGATATCTAGAGCATTCTTTCCAAAAGAAATAAACCCAACATATTGTATTGTCCCAGCAGCTTGTAAGTTTGGAAAATTCCATTTTTCACCCGCAACAAGTTATAAACTCACCCTACAATGTTATTTACTTGTAAATATACTACCCCTTTATAACATAGTTTATTGATTCACAAGGCTGTCTTTTTCTTTTCCTTTAAAAAAGCAATCTAGCATCTTACTAAACACTGCCATTTCTTCCAAAAAGCTGAAGGCTACTATAAATTTAATTTCTTTATAAATAAATAAGGTTAAAATGAGTGTCTCTAAATAAAGTTCTCATTTCTTTAATTAGCTCTTTGATATGCATTTGTCAATCAATGCATTACCTGCTTTTTTTTTTGTCTGGTAAGTGATACTAGATTTTTGGTTGGCTTTCAAAGTAAAATGTTTAGCACTGTGTAACAAACAAGAAGAGGTAACAAAACACTTATCCATAGGCATAATGCACTGATAGTCTCATTTGTCAATATAATCTTGAGGATCTTCCATTTAATTGAGATAGAGAGAAAAAGAAAGATCAGTCCACTGTCCAGAGTTTGCAGATTTAACCAAATGGGCTTTGACATTGAGAAAGAGATTAAGATTAGAAAATAACTGCTAACTATGGCATAGTCTACCGGGGTGCTGTTTGTATAGAAAACAAGATAAACTAGCACAAAAAAAAATCTGTTCTCCTGCCTTTCTCTGACTTTTAATGTTACTTTGAGCAAGACATTTAGGACACTTCTTATGTAAAACCTACACAGAATATGGAGTTGTGTTGAGCTGATCTCAAAAGCTCAAACAATTTCAATTGTGAGGGGTGTTCCCTTTCGGCCTGCTTTCCCCTGTTTAAAAGGTACAGTTTCGTACATGCCAAGAAGTGGTATCTCTCAACAGTCCTCTTAACAGGACTAAAAATTGCACTCTTTGTCTTTCTCTCACAGTTAGAACAGATAAACGCAGAATAATTCTAGCACATCGCCAAGCAGAGAAATTATCACAAAACAAGAAATGCACCAGCTGATGATGATTTTCTTTAGAGGTGTTAATTTAACTCTTTCAGTTTTCTGTATAATGTCAATGTCATAAAACCATTGGCGTATCAGTGGGGTTAGTTCTCTCCCTCCCCTTCTTGTTGAAATCAAAGCATTTGGAAGCTTACAAATACGTTACACTTCTAACAGTTCTGATGAACAAGATTAGAAGAGAAAAGTGCCAATGACTCAGATTATGGGAAAAATAAAGGAGTAGGAGTTGCTTTTCTTTTTGGGTACCTGCTGAAGGAAATGTTCGGATACCAATAGAAAAAAATTAGAGACATTCTCTAAATTGGTAGGTAGCAGGTTTAGAAGGCATGGTCATGGTAATGTGAAGGCAAATGTTTACTGTGATAGTAGAACTGAAATCTGTATCTTAAATAGCATGATCATTAACATTTCAGTCTTTCTACTGATTATATTTTTAGATTAAACCGAGCAAAGACAATACAAGATCTGTCATTTTCTGTGCCTCAGTGAAAATAATAATCCTACTATAATCAATAAAAGGAACGAGTAGGAGATTGAATCTATATGTAAGTGTTTATGTCATGGTTCAAGCAAAAGAGATGAGGCATTCCACAGACACAAAATTTAATAAAAAAAAGCTGTTAATTTTAAAGGCCTAGTTTCTGTGCTTAATACTCCAGCTAAATAGTTTCAGTAGTGGTTTTTTCAATAAGAGATATTTTACTTCGTTATAAATCAAATAATTACATGTATGTAATAAATTGAGTTTCGAGGGTAAGTTTTGTGATCCAAGTGCGGTGCTGACATTCTAGGAACTGTACTTTACTGGCTAGAATAAATACCAAATGTCTAGTTACAATGAATGTGAGAGATGCACCATCCTTACAAGGAATAAAGCAAGTATATTCCACCTAAATTTTGCTTTATTGCATTTAAAGTTCTCTAAATTAAATCTATAAGCAATCTGTCTGCCAATACATCAAAAGCTGAGTACGAATTACAGTTCTCAAGAATTCAAAATTTAATATCTAATATGTTCCAACGGTAGGTGACTTTTTCACTTATTTTATCTTCTAAATACATAAAGGACTTCCTGTTTAAAGTAGCATTTACTAAGCTAAATCCAAAATGCACATGGCTCATGGCCATTTACTTCTGTGACCACTTCATTTACTTCAGGTAGCAGGTATTTTTTATTGCATTGTGCAAAGTACATCTGTTCAGAAGTGAGACTGTTCCTTCTGCTGATCTGTCCACATGTATAAAGGAAGAGTACTGATCTCCAGTCCCTTTTGAGTGTCCCATTCCAGAAGGGACTCCAGGATTGTGAATCATTAGTATAATGAAGCACTTTCTGACAACTTAGCATAAAGCAATTTAGTATAAAACGTCTAATTCCAGAGATGGGATTTAGACCATTGTTTTGTTTTTTTTAAATTATAGTAATATTACTGTATACACTTTTCAGGCTTCTGCTCAGTGAAAATGATTGTGACATTGTGTCGCAATGTAAGCACCTGGAAATATATGGAAGTTTGTATATGAAGGACCATACCAGGAAATTCAGTACTATTTTTTCTCTTAATATGTTTTTAACATTTTTCACTGACTTGACATTTTAATATCTTCCACACTTAACATTTTAACCAGCCTAGGCTGAAAAAAATAAGTGCAACTGTTTGTATTACTCATTCAAAAGTTTCCACTAGCTATTAAGATGACCTAAATAGACACTTAAATACCATGAATCTTCAGAATGGGTATTATATTACACTGTTTCAAAAGACAGTATTATGCTTCTCAAACCAAAGTTCAAGAGCTAGAACATCAGCAGTACATAACTTGACCTGATTTTTTTTTTTACACAACGTAACTCAGCTCATACTTGAAATAAAACTAAAATGTCTTGTGCCATGTATTGTCTGTCTATAACTACTGTAACTAGAGTATTCCAATTGATAAAACCACTATAACATAGATAAGGAAACCATCTCAGAGAAAAACATTTCACCAAATAGAAACACACACTCCAACAATTTTGTTAAGTCTGTAAAAGCACTGTCTCAAATTATGGAGAAACTAGGTAAAAAAAACCGATCAAAATAAAAGCTTTTCTTTTGTACACAATGATATGCAGCTGTATAAATATCTCAGACTGTGGATACCTTTAAAATATACAGCAAAAACATTTAAAACATTTTTTCAGCTTGGCTCTTTTCTCATCTTCATTGACATTAACAGGGTGAATGTGAGCTGCAACATATTCCCTCCTACTCTTCTCACTATGACAATAATAATTAAAAAAAAACCCAGGCAATTCATCATCATTTTCTATGGCATCTATGTGTCAGATAGGCACTTCTCTCTTGCATATGTAACCTCAATCATTCTGGCGGGTCTGTTTATTTAGGTGAAATGCCAAACTGATAATTTCTTTCCCTCTTTCTTACATGGAGTCAGTAACTTATTCATGTCAACCTGATAATTCTTGAAGGAAAAGGGCAAAGACGCTATACTGACTCCTCAAATACATTCTGGTCCTCACAGTGAAAGTAAGCCAAGATAAGTTTTAAATAAACAATCATTTTGGCCACAATCCAAAAGGAAAAGAAAAACAAAGAGTTCATTTTTGAGATTCTGATCACTGATCACCTTTTAAAAATCACCATGTCTTCCTCAGAGCTGCTTACAGTGTCGAAAGACTCACTACAAAAAACCCCTGGGATTTTATTGATTAAAGCTTGTTTCCCCAATAAATTCAAAGATACAGAAGTTTGCGTTAGTGAAAGTATACAGTGCCCATGATCTGTGCTGTTGGGTGGTTCTTTGTTCTTCTTTAAATCACATGTAAAACATTGCTTTACGGATCAATTAATATAATCAGGTTTTGCATGTAATATGATGGTATCAATAAAGCAGCCAGACATTCCGTTTTTTTTGAAAAAAATTTAACAGTCCTTCAGAATCTGGGTTAGATTTTCCAAAGTCTTCCAACCTGATGGAACAATCTTCCTTGTGTTTTTAAACTAGTCCAAGGCATATTTTATCAGCGTCCCATTTCTAGCTGCTATTAGGGCACTTCAGCTTTACATCTGTGTAAAATGGAATTCATGGTAACTAATCGAAGGAAAATATTAAATTCTGTGCAAGAACCTTTTGAAGCTACCTTGGCACAAAAGTGTACTCAAAAGTTATTATGTTTTTCTTTAGATAACTTGAAGCAGATATTCTGTAACCTTGTTGCCACTCCCAGAATTTCTTAAAAATTACAACTGCATTTTGAGATCAATTTAAAGACAAATACTTGCTTCTCCTTCTGACGCTGAAAAGTCTCATTTCACCCATGACAGCCTACAGCTGTTAAACAGAAATATGAATCAAATGCAGGCTACTGATGTGAAAAGCCAATTCCCTCACTTTGAGAAAAGAAACAAGTAAAATCTAGTTAGGTTGTGATTGTAGCAATCTGATTTTATTACTGCGTTAGTATTTGTAGGACAGTGGCCCCCACACTAATAAACAAAAACACTTGATAATGGGCTATCTTATTTGATATCTGTGTATATAAAAATGTCAGGCAAGTGAAATAACCACTGCTCAAATTGAACAGGCCCATAGAAAGCAACACACTGCAATATTCCAGAGCTCCTTGACAATGCATTTGAGTCCCTTTAAACTGAAATGCGTTCATGTCATAGTAGATGTAAAGATTATTTTATGAGGATGGTGAAACACTAGGACAGGTTGCCTATGGAGGTGGCAGATGCCCCATCCCTGGACAGTTTCAATGTCAGGCTGGCCGGAGCTCTGATCAACCTGTTATAGTTGAAGATGTCCCTGCTTATTGCAGGGAGGTTGGACTAGATGCCCATAAATGTCCCTTCCAACCCAAACCACTCTATCATTCTATGATTCTCTAATCAGAGAAATTCAAAAAACATTACCAATAATTAAGAGGCAGGTTTTATGTCCTGCATGTCTTTACTCACATGGTACAAGCGATTAATTGTCTTCTTCTAGAAATATTCACTATTGAATACTTACTGAATATTGTCTTTGGAAAAAAAAAAAGGCCCACCATAACTGGGATTTATGTATCTTTCTAAATTGTCCCATAGCTGAGAATAGGGTACTGCTACACCAGTGGCAGCAGTCGTGGTAGTAACCACCAGCAGCAGATTGGTTAATGCTTCTGAAATTATTCTGACACCTTAATGGAAAGAAATAGAACTTAGAGGATCATCCCATGACTGTTCTGTACGGTCTTTATGAACCCCTGCCGACAGGTGAAAACAAAAAACAGTTCACAAGGTTACTTAACTATTAGAGCATGAAGTAACTATTTTGAACAAGAAAGTAACCATAACTGACTGCTGAAGTTGCCGTCCTCTTTTCCAAGAGAAGGGTTTGCTGGTTGGGTTTTGGGGTTTTTTGGTTTTTTTTTGTTTTTGTTTGGGTTTGTTTGGGAGGTTTGGGGCGTACTGTCCGTGGTTCTGTTGTTGTTGTTGGGGCAGGTTGTTGTTTTTTAACTTTTGCAGAAAAATCAAGCTTTTTCCTTTGTTGTATGTCCCATTTGCTCTGATACCTGGAAACCCTGACATGGCCGGTGAACAGCAAGAAATGAAACCGCAGCACTTCACAATTATTTCGGGCCTCTGTTTGAACTTTGTCCAGAGGTCTGCAAGGGCCACTGGGAAGAAGTATCGTCTGCCTCTTTCTAGCATATAAATGACTAGGTCCTGAATTTCACTTCCAAAACACACAGGACTGTCCACAGCTCTCCGTGCAACATGAAATGTAAAGTTTGATGCCGGTTGAGTTTGTCCCCTTAAGCATACACCAGTAAAAGGGAAAACTTTCTTGTTTAGCATACAATGAACAACTGTACGATTTTACGATGTTAAATCAATACATATGGCAGGCCGAGTAAAACTGAAACATGCCATGAATAGAAGAATTAAAAACATAATGGTCTGTTAATTTTAAGGAAACTACCCAGTCTAACCATTTACAAGACTCTCTGGCAGTCACACTGCCACCACCAGACACTGTCACCTCAGGGACCGAAGCCCCTTCACAGGGGGTGGCTCCAGTGACCCCTCGGGTCCCCGTTTGACTCTCTGCACTCCCCACTCTCACACAGTCACACCAGCTTTCCTCACCAGTTCCACCCTGGCTCTCCTACAGCAGAATTTCGGATGTCTCGTTCCGTAAGGCCATTTACTCACAGTGCAGTTACACTGGAACAGCTCGAGCTGGTGCCTCTGAGGATAATCCCAACCAAGAATCCCCTGGGTTTTTACACCCTCGCAGTCTTACCAAGCGAATTTCGCTCTTCTCCGAGTCTTCGGCTCCTGGCTCCCTCTCTGTGTCCATCTACCTCGCTGGCGTCACCGCTCTTCATCTCCTTTGTTATCCAAAGGTTCGGCAATTCCCGCTCCTGCCGTGTCTCTCAGTGTCTATTCACCTGGCCGGCACCACCCACCTTCATGCCCTTTGTTGTCCCAAAGGCTGGCAGTTCACAGCCTCTTGACTTTGGCTCCCACCCAGAGCTCAACCTGCAGCTTTCTAGCCCAGCTACCTGCACCAGATGTATTCCTCAACATTACCAACTGTATGCAATTCCCATGCCCGGGCTCTGGCAGCAGTGGGAACTGCGGGGCTCTGTGAGGGGAGGCCGGGGCTGCCCCAGCCGGACACAGCCGGATCCAGCCGGACACAGCCGGATCCAGCCAGACACAGCCATTTCAGCCGGACACAGCCGGTTCCAGCCAGACGCAGCCGGACACAGCCATTTCCAGCCGGACACAGCCGGTTCCAGCCGCACACAGCCATTTCCAGCCGGACACAGCCATTTCCAGCCGGACACAGCTGGTTCTAGCCAGACACAGCCATTTCCAGCCGGACACAGCTGGATCCAACCACCCAGTGCAGGGCGTGGCTGAGCCCACGGCTGGGCGAGGACACCTCGGGGACAGCGTGTGAGAAAAGGTTTATGTTAAGAGCAGTGATGGCTCATTATTGGGATGGTACTGGTCTAGAGCTCTACTTCTGTTTCGTACAGATGGCCAGTTGAACTTGCGTGAGCCCCTTTGGCCTCGTTCTAGCTCTAGGTATGTAAATAAAATACTTATTTAGGAAATTCCACCAACCATATCCATACACTATAGAGGTAACTATTTCTTCCTACCTATAAAAAGCTTTAGGATAACAATATTCCTAACTGAACAAATCCTAGCTAAAATGAGCTAGCATCAAGACAGAACCACATTTCATTGTTTGAAGAGGAAAGAAAAAAACAAAACCAGCAACAGACACTATCAAGATGGGGGTTTTGGCTTCTGCACAAATTTATCTGTGTTCTCATTCCAAGTCTCAAGTACTTAAGAGAACAATTCCCTCCTCCCTCCAGCAATTAGTAATCCCTTAAGATTTTTTCTTCCTCTTCAGTTTTTATCGCATAGGTTAACAACCATTGATTAAAAGGAGACATCAAAGCATTCAAGGCCAGGTTGGGAGTTTTGAGCAGCCTGTTCTAGAGCAAGGCTCTGTGCCCAGGGCAGGTGGGTTTGAACCAGATGGTTGTTAAGGCCCTTTCCAACCCTAACCATTATGTGATTCCACAGTTCTAGAATTTATTATTAAACCAAATTGGTGTGTGAAGAGGTTAAAAAATTCTTGCTGTTAATAATTAACCATTTTTATCACACTGTCTTGACCTGACAGCCAGGCAAACATCAATGTTATATTCATTATGTCAAATGTAAAATTACTGTTTTCCAAATGTAGATATCACAAGTGAAATCTTAAATTCTGGTTTTGTTGTTTTTAAATTATTTAAGTATTTCAAAATGTTTTGAATGCAAAAATACAGCTGCATAAACATATTTTAATACCTTAAAAATATCTTAAGTACCATAAGATTATCTTAAAATAAAATCCCACTATTTTTCATTTGATATTTTCTAAAATAAAGGGTTTTGATATTAATAATCTAAAATCACTGAAGGGAAAACAAAGGGTGATCCAGCTGGCTGACTGAACCCTGATTGAACCCACTGAACCCTGCCTCAATATCATTTGCTTCTGGAGGTATTGGCAACAGCTTTTAAGGTAACACTTGAGAACTCCCACAACTGAACAGACTCAGGCTCTTCAGCCCATGAGCACTGAAATATACACACCCATAAAAGCAGGAAATCGGAACAGAAAGAGAAAGAAAAAGTCTACTTGTGTGTTTTCTGAAAACTGTTTACAGCTGTTTTCTGACTCTCACTTCCTCCCCTGAGATAGGCAAGGAAGAAGTGAATCATGGTGTACAGGACTTTTATATTCAGGGTGTAGCACTGAAGTATCATATAAATCAGAACAAACAAACATCCTATGCAGAACATGAATATGGCATGGCTTTTCTTTCGTCAGGCTGTTCCAGCCACTGACTGTGTAATTCAAGCTCAAAAATTAGTTTCTAGGCCCCACCACCTAAAGCTGTTTTCAGCCTATTTGTCTCTGAGCCTATTGAATGGATTTGATGAACAAGTTATGAATAAATTTAAAAAGAAATCAGAATCTATGGGTGACAGCAGTGGTTCAATTTTGATCTACTTAAAGAAGTATTTTCCACAACTTTTAGGAAAAGTTCTGCCACTCTCACTGTGCTGCCATGGTTACTAGAAAAAGTATGTTGTTTTAAACAAACACAGATGGATTTTTCATAAGCTACACTCAAGTTTTGGATTTCCAAATAAGCATACTTAACGTATGCTATTATTATTTAGCAGTATTTCACTGTGGAAGTGGTAATTTTTAATGATCAAAAAAATGAGAAGACAAATCAAGTAAACATATTCCCTAAGCACATGAAATAAAACAAAAAATATATTTGTGAAGAAAGAATGTATTATCTCCACCAATTTTTGATCAAAAGCCTGTACTTTTGACATGATGCAAGGAAAAAAAATGAAATATTAAGTATTTTATACATATAAAATACAAAAGAACAAAATAAAGCTCTATAACAATGTAAATGTCCAATAGAAATAAAAAATTCCAATCCAGATCTTTTATTGAAATAGGTTCCATAAATCTAGAATGAGCATTTAAAAAAATATATATCCCTGTAGTAAGCAAAATAAATTGAACTTTCGGTAAAACAGTAAAAGAGATAAAATATTGAAGATAGACCTTAGGAAAATTCTGACATAAGTTTTTTTATGGCTTGCCCTTCCTGTTTGATCAACAAGAAAAAAACTGTTTCATGTCTGAAAACTAAATTATCCAGAGCCACAAAGTATTAATGATTAATAGTCTGTTATAAATGTGCATATCTTAATATTCAACGATATTCAATTTGTATTATCTTATAATCCACTTTTGGATTCCATAAATCTAAATTTTATGCTGCTGTTCCTCCAGACATTGTATATACAGAAATACACTCAGTAGTCTTTTACTTCTGTGCTGTTTTTTTTCTGGGATAGAGTTATTCTTCTTTATAGCAGCTAGTAAAGGGCTATGTTTAGGATTTGTGCTGGAAACCATAGTAAGAATAAAGGGGTTTTGTTATTGCTGAGCAGTGCTTACACAGAATGAAGGTCTTTTTTTCTCTACAACACCACGTCAGTGAGCTGGGGATACACAAGAAGTTGGAAGGGGACACAGCCAGGACAGCTGACCTCAACTGACCCAAGGGGTATCCCACACCATATGGTGTCATGCTCAGCATAGAAATGTTGGGGAAGAAGAGGGACATTCAGAGTGATGGCATTTGTCTTCCAAAGTCACCATTTTGCATGACGGTGCCCTGATTCCCTGGAGGTGGCTGAACACCTGCTTGCCCACTGGAAGTGCCGAATTATTTCTTTGTTTTGCTTTGCTTGCATGCACAGCTTTTGTTTTTATTGTCTCTATCTCAACCCATTTACTCATTCAATTATTTCCCCCACCCCCTGAGGGGGAAGTGACTGAATGGCTGTGTGAGCCTTGGTTGCCAGCTGGGGTCAATCCACAGCCTCTTTGGTAAAATTTTATGTATGGTGTATGGCAAAGAGGAAAGGGAAAATAATAGAATACTCATTTGTCCTGCCTTGAGGAGTGGCATGGTAATCTGGATACAAGAAGAATCATCATCTGATTCCATCAATGCTTTTACTGTGTCTGAACAAGTTGCTATCTCTATTAATAATTAGGGCTTCAAGCTTCCAATCTAAAATGGCAAGGTATTATTAATGACGTTCTCAAAACCACATGGAAAAATTGTTAAAAAAACAAAAACAACAACCTAACATTTTTAATGTGCATAGTTTTAATTCCTTTCTATTTTACAATCCTGATTCCTACAATAAATGTGTAAAAAAACAAAACAATAAAATAAAAAACGATACTAATTTACAAAGCCAGGAACTTAGTACACATAACTAAATTCTACAGCTGATCTTCAAAATTTAGGAAGTCAATGAATAATTTTTATTTCTACTACATGTATCAGTAGATAAATTAAAAATAGTTTTCTTCTCTCAAATAATGGATTCACATAAAAGCATGGTCCTTAGTCCAGAAAAATTCAAGCAAGGATATTCAGCTCAAGTTTATTACCGTGGACAGTGACCAGTTTGCCTCTGGTTTCAATGGTAGCTGGATGAGTTTAGATTTCAGCTTTCAGATATTTCTGAGCTTTCTCCATGAGTAGGAGTGTTTTTGTAAATGATCAGAAGTTTCTAAAATCCCCTGAGTGAAGTTATGTATACCAAAAATCCAGTCCGTGCTCTGTAGTCTACTATGGTCTGATGACCTTTTACATCTCTTAGGGAAACTGAATTTAGAATGGGTTTTCATCTACCTAACCAAGAATAAATGGCAAGGGTCATGTAGGGAGAGTGTTCTGATTAACTGTCTTTTAATTGCTATTTTAAGCTATGTTTGCTTTTCTTCTTTTTGGGTTTTTTTTTCTGCTATTTGTTGTTCTGGATTTATAATGGTTCAATACAGACCTGAATAAACACTTTTTGAATTAAAATCCAAGTATGTTATTAATACATGGAATATATCCAGTTTTATTCTAAATCAGATGACCCTGCATAACTTTTTGATACATTTTTCTCCATCCTATACTACAAATAAAGTAAGCTGAAATAAAGCCCCCATGAATGTGTGTTTTACTTCTTGGAAAGGGGCAGCCTATGTAGAAAGGGGCAATTTGATGTTTGCTTGAATTTAACTTGAATTAGGATTCATTTTTAGAGTGTTACTTTAATTATGTTATTAAAATTTGTACAACTAGAACAGCCAACCTGAAATGAAAAACATTATTTCCATTGCTAAGAACTCTAAACTGACTCCTATTTCAGAGCAGAATTTTTTTTATTATTATTTAGCAGCATTGTATTATTCATTCCATGTTTTTTCAGACATTGATCAGAAAAAAACATGTTCTTCTCATCTTATTCTGTCAATAGCCTAGGCAAAAGGAAAGGTGGAAGCAAAGCTACTCTGTCCCATGTTAGGTATCATCTCACTAAGAAACACACTACCCAAATACTTTACATACTGGCAGCATTTACTTGTTAAGAAAGCAGAAGGTTGCAAAACCATGCCTCCGACTCTCAGCTTCAAATCAGCAACCAAAGCCAACATTAGGTGGGAGAATATTCTATCCCAGTGCTTTCAAGGATGAAAGCGAGCTTAAACCTGGGTCATCAAAGACGAGCAGAAAATTAGTCTAATAGCTCATAATATGAGAATACTTTTCCTCTGTTTTGACCTTACTGTTTTGGATTAAAAAGTATTGCTGCTTCTCACAGTTTCACATCGCTATCCTTAGTGGCCAGTAGCAATGATCATGTAAAAGGAGAACACTGTGACCTTCTCTCTATGGTATACAACAATCTAGTTTCAGATTTGTCTCCTTTTTAATTCAGCACCTTCAGAACATGTATTTCAGAACAGCAATCTTAGTGAGTTAGTACACAGGTAGGAGAGCTTTTATTACCCACACTGGTCTCATTTTATTTTGGTTTCTCTTCATTAATTGCAAATATACAACAGAAACAGTTCTGCTCCATAGAAATGCACTAAACCTCCCACTGAGCACAATGATTCAATGTAATTTTGAAATTATAGCACTGTTACACATTTTTCTGTAATAAAACGTGGTACTCAAAGGCAAAGGAGAAATATTATTGACTAAAGCCAGATGCAGGTTCAAAAACTAGAAAGAAAATGCAAGAGGTTGAAAAATACCAAAGATCTCTGTATTATCAGGCAATGTTAGCTTATTGACCCTATTCATTCACTGGCTGTTGAAGAAATCCCTTCGCAAACTGTCTGTTCATGATAGGAAAAGGTAAAGTGATTTTCCACAACAAATAATCATCTCTCAACACTATACTCTCTTTACATAGATCAAAGCTTTTCATGGTTCCAGATGGAGGAAAGCCATTTTTCAAATAAAATAAACTCAGCATTTTCAATGACTGAACAGAGTTTAGAGATAAACCTATCAAAGTACACAGATCTTTTCACAACTTGCTTTTCAGTAAAATAGTTTGACTGTGCTAGATACCAGCATAATTATTCAATGACACTGCATCCTAAAGTCTGAATTAGTATTGCATTATGGTCTATAATATTAAAATTGCCAAGAACAAAAGCTAGGAATCCCCATATATTTGACAAAAGCTTGATTCAAACACATAAAAATATTTTATAATTTTATAACATACATCTTCTATAAAATGTAGAATGTACATGTTACAATATGTATATATCTCATTATAAATAGCATATATGAATAAGAATTACATCTCATATTTAGGGAGAGAGGGAGAGAGAGAGTGCACAAAAAATAGAACTTTCTCTCCAGAGCTCTCTGCGTTTAAAATGTTGCTATCAGATACAACAAATGTCTTTCACTGCAGTGTTCTTGCATTTTTCTAACTTGTAAAGGTATCTAAAGGCCTAAAATTTGACAGGAGTAAAAGAAGGTACATTACATAGAGGAGAAAAAAATCCCATTAAAACTCAGTGTCTTTTATTTGATATTCTGCAGATTTAAAACTAATGAAATTTAACATTCCTGTTAAAGAAGATAATTTTTAATTTGTCAGACACCTAGAGAAACTTTTAAATAAACCCAGTGAGGAAAAGAAGAGAAGAAAAAGTAATTCTCTTTACCATTGTTGGACAAATTGTACTTTGCAGCTATATAAGCTTTTAGTAAATTAAGAATTATAAATTGTTCCTTCATGACTTTTGATAACTGTGTTCAATTACTCTTCATTCACTGAGCAAATAGAAGGCACTAAAAATGTTAGAAGATTCCATCATAATGTTCAACTATCATTCTTTGAAATTCATAATGTGCTGTTTTAAACAGCGACTTTTTAGGAAGCACACCTTTTCTTCTACTTTTCTCATATATGCTGAAGAGGATTTTTCCTTGACTTTCTCATACTTTGATTTTCTCACTGTTTTTAAAGCAATGGTTTCCCAAGGTATGTGCAAAGCTTCTTTAAAAAAGAAGCTTTGTAGTAGCTGGGTGCTACTACAGGTTCATTTCATTGAATCATAGGATCATCAAGGTTGGAAAAGATCTCCAGGATCATCAAGTTGAACCTTTGACTGAACACCACCTTGTCAACTAAGCCATAGCATTAAATGCCATATACAGTCATTTGTTGAATATTTCCAGGGATGGTGACTACCACCTCCCTGGGAAGCTCATTCCAATGCCTAAACTCTCTTTCAGTGATGAAATTCTTCCTAATGTCCAACCTGAACCTCCCCTGGTACAGCTTGAGGCCATTTCTTTTTGTCCTGTTGCTGGTTGCCTGGGAGAAGAGGCTGACCCCAACTTGGCTCCAACCTCCATTCAGGCAGCTGTACAGAGATAAGGGCTCTCCTGGGCCTCCTCCTCGCCAGGTTACACACCCAGTCCCCTCAGCTGCTCCTCACATGACTCACTCTCTGGACCATTCACCAGCTCCATTACCCTTCTCTGAACACACTCCACTATTGCTGATACAGGGCAGGATGCTATTGGCCTTCTGGGCCAGCTGGTCACATGCTGGCTCGTGTTCAGCTGCTGTTGACCAGCATCCCCAGGTCCTTTTCTGCCAGGCAGCTTCCCAGCCACTCTGCCCCCAGCCTGTAGCACTGCATGGGGTTGTTGTGACCCAAGGGCAGGACTCAGCACTTACCCTTGTTGAACCTCAGACAGTTGTCCTCAGGCCATTGGTCCAGACTCTTCAGATCCCTCAATCAACACTCCAGCCCAATATGGTGTTGTCTGAAAAGCACTTCATCCTCTCATCCAGATCATGAATAAATATATTAAACAGGACTGGCCTCAATACTGAGCCCTGGGGAAACCACTCGTGACTGGTTGCAACTTCAGTCACCACCACTCTCTGGGCCTGGCCATCCAGCCAGTTTTTAACCCAGTGAAGAGTCCACCCTCAAAGCCATGGACTGCCAGCTTCTCCATGGAAGACAGTATTGAAAGTTTTACTGAAGTCCGGGTGGATTATATCCACAGTCTTTCCGTCATCCACTAGGTACGTAAGCTGGTTATTAAAGGAGATCAGCATAATGCCTGGCCATTCACAAAATTTCACACAGCTACGGCAAATGAGGCAACACTCCATGATGCCTAGATAGCTGCAAGAGTATTGCCCTACAAGGAGTTTGGCAATCTAACCTGGAGAGGAGCTGGCTGAATCCAAGGCTGGGTTGTCTGTGAAAAAAGGTAGAATTGAGGTCCTATCACTTCTTCCTTGGGAAGTGTTGTTAAACTGTGACTGTACCACTGGTCTCATCCCTGTTTGGTTGCAGCAACTGTGCCTGAGCTGTCTTGGACCTCCCAGTGCTGACTTTGGCCTGGCTCCCTTGGCTTGGCATCAAATCTGCCTCTGCACTGAGGCCTTGTGACTTGGTGGCTGGACTGCTTCTGATCCTGACCACTGGCCCTGGCCCTGACCCTGATACAGGCTTGCTAGCCAACCTTCTGACTCCTTTTTGGGGTAGTCCTTGTTTATGTTTGCATCGTTACTGCTCTTGTCTCACTTGCAGGGCAGCAAGCCTCACTGTTTTGGCATAGGCAAAAAGGAAATACTGAAATGCTAAAGAGGACATAACAGCAGGAAAGTAGGAATTATAAAAATAGTAAATTTTAATTCCACATTTCTACCTTCTTTTCTGAGGCTCTAGAATTGTTCAGGAATGATGCACAGGACTATGACAGCATTAAATGGTCAGATCCTTATAGGCATGAACAAAACTCAGAGACAAAACAGATCACTGGAATAGATAAAACATGTCTTCACATATGTTGTTTTTAAGAAATTAATGCAGTGATGACAGCCAGTGTGAAACAAGGTAATACCTTATTTAACTCTAGCCATGCAGTTCTAGGACAGGTAGACCAGGACAGAACCTCAGACTGATCATCACAAAACTGGGACTGCTGCTTCAAAGACAGTAGATTTCTTTCACAAGTCAAAACCAGAAGCAAGAGAGAATAAGAGAAAGAAAAAGGTAATGACTTTTGAGTGTATCTTAAAAGAGGAATTTAAGAACAAACCTACTGGATAACTTCCAAGTACAAAAATATCTGAAAGCCAAATGGAGAGCAAGCATCTAAAACACAGGAATAGAAGTCCATGAATCTCACACTGTTAAGAGGAATTCCTGAATGAGTATTTTGAATAGCTGTAATAAGATCAGTAACTACCATTCAAGCTAGTGGAGTCCATATACTTCATATTACAAAAGAAGTTTTCCCTGGCCACCTTAGATGATGTTGGAAACGAAAAAGAATGTGACAATATGAGAAACTACTGTGGAAAAGAGATTTCTGAGATGGTATAAAGAGGAATTATTCCACATCCACTACAGAGACACAAAATGAAATATGAACGTGATTCCCAAAGTCATACATGCACAGAACAGGGGACAGAGAGGCAAAATAAATTCTTGTCTGAGCCTCATAATGAGAATAGGTAAAGGAAAGCAAACAAACAAAAAAACCCAGCAAACACTGTTCCAACCAAAAAAAAAAAAAATCCTACAGAAAAAACCCAAATCGAACAAAAAGAAAAAAAATGCACAAAAAAAACCAAAACAAAACCCCAAACCAACACCAATGTTTATATTATTGGTTTTAAATCACTTTCCTGTGAAGCTTTGCATGAGATAAGACCAAGGGAAAAACATTTATAAGCTGCCAAAAAAGTAAATAAATTCAAACTTCAACAGAAAAACCTATATCTCCTTCAAAATAGTTTGTTTGAAGTAATCCATGTGATGAAATTAAATACGGCATATTCTTGAAACTCTGTAAGAGTGCCTTTACAAGTTTATAGCCAGGAAGAAATACAAAGCAACTCATAATTAACCTCTGGATACATATCATTTTATGCTTGTTTAGAGAGTGTAAAAAAAAAAAAAGTTAAGTTTCAGTTACCTTTGTGTAGTAATGTATTCTTATCACATATGCAAGATTTAAAACCAGTTTCTTTTTCTCAGGTATTGAAAAAAGCTTATGGTATATGTAGTTGTTTCTTACAGAGCTTTATCTTCACCCTGATAGGCAGTGCTATGACTGGGAAATCACACCAGATTTGGTTACAGGGGTTTATAATGAGTCACCTTTGGTCAGCACAAAGCTTGTGTTTCCCACCAGTATTTGTTACTGGATTGCAGCAAACAGAACAAGGTAACAGGGTTATCCCAAGAGGATGCTGAAAAATGCATGGTATAACCACTGTATATTTATGCATTTATATTGTTGTGCTCCCAATGTGAGCCTTTTGAAAGGATAAAGGAGAATTCCAACAAAGGAAATTTTAAGTCAGCTAGTGTAAAAAGAATTTGAACTTTTACTGCCCTAGGCTGACAGTTAGGCTTTGATTTGATGCATGTACATGGTAAAATATGCAATTGGTTTAAAAATATGAAAATGGATAAATTACAAATACAGTAATTAATGGTATATGTCATGAACAACTGGATTTGGATTATACCAGAGACATTCGCACCTTAATAAATTTGCCTAGGATTTTCTCAAAGAAAATAAAAATAATTTTCCTTGAATTTTACTGTCCAGAGTTTGTTCTAAAATGCTCATAATTTGTCTTATTACTGGATAAATCACGTCTGCAAAGACTTTTGGTGAGATATTTACCATGATGCAAGTGCATCAAGTCATCTGGATGTGTGTTTTGACCCAAAAGCACTATAGTTTTGTTAGCACAGTGCTACATTCACAATCCAGCTCCATGCTTCTGAATCAAAAATGGCGTTCCAGTTAACTTGGAGGGAAAGCATGAAGAGATGAAACACACATAAATTCTAAAGCAGCCTTTAGAAATCCAGTTCTGGAGTAAAATTCAGGCACTGTTTCATTGCAATTCAAACATTGGGCATCTCCCAATTTTTCAAGATGCTAACTGCTTCCTGAGGCTCTGAAAAGTCTCTTTGCAATAATTCAGTGATGGTGCATACCATCTTCCTATTTGCTTATAACATTTTGAAAATTTTGTCTAAAGCTGATTCTTGACCAATAATTAAGTTTTCAGGATGCTATTCAAGCAAGAATGGCCCTTACTGCAGCCCCTACAAAAAATCAGGAGTTCTGCACTTGTAGTCCCACAGTTTCAACTCTGGGAAAAAGAATTTGGAAAAAAAAATGTAACAAGCATTTTGTCTGACACAGAAATTATTATCATAGAAATTATTTGTGCTGTACTTCAAAGTTGAACCATTACACTCTGGGATAGCAACTTAACATTGATCTGCTCTGTTTTCTCAATCTTCTATGAACCAAACCAAAAATTGTTAAGGTGAACTTTTGATTTAGAGAAGGTAAACAAAGAAACACTAGAGGAGGCTTGTTTGACATTCATATTATTTTAGCAGAAGGTAATATTGTTGTTGTACAGGAAGACTCCTTATTTGGGGCAGGGAAAAATTACTCAGTTTCTTCCTCTGACTTGACCAGATACCTGTAATTACGATTGTTACAAAAAAGCTGTAGCTAGTAGGTTTCTAACAATTCTGAAATTAGTTTGTTGTTTTTTTTTTTTAAAAAACAACTTCCAAATTCCTTACTACGAAGTCAGAAAATTAGAAATGAATGGCTCCAACCTGCTGGTTATGGCATTGTCTCACGATGAGGGGCACCAAAATCCTTTGTTCAGCTCTAATATGTTGTTAAATAAACACCTTTATGGCAACTAGAACAAATTATGTAAGAAAACCTACAATATTACTCTGTAATATACCTTTTGAGAGACAGTACAATCAAAAATGAAAAATTTCAGTTTGATGCAAAGTAATAGTCAAACTGTATACACACACATCACTATGATCATTTGGGCTCTACAACCCAAAGGTAAGCATCACAGAGGCCTTTGCAATTCTTATGACCCACAAGGTTAAGTTTTCATTATGAAACCTCATCTTTTTTACCTAAACATTAATAGGAGAGATCTGAAGTCATCTTGCTCTTAAATTCTGTGAATGGGTTGCAATTTCAAGCGTCTTTACTCTCTTCTTCATAATTATTTTTACTCCTTATATATTTAAAACAAGGATCCATTACACGACTGTCACAAAATAGTACTCTATTTAGTTTCCCCTCTTGAACAGAACTTTGGTGTAGAAACTTTGGTGTAGAAACTGGTGTTGTACATGTAACATTATAAATTTTGCTAACCTTTATCTCTTATTAGACAAGGGCTAACAGAGATTCCGCTAAGGAACTGTCAAAAATTAAGCATGTGAACTACAACATCAATTTTCAGTCTTAACCTATCAATTAATAGTTTTATTCTCTTTTGCCATCTTTCTCTGAAGAAGTACTCTATGTGGTGAACAATGCAAACATATGCATTTAAGAAAAGACTTATTGCTGACAGATAATTGATATTTAAATTATCATTTCTATGCAGGTATGGTTTTGGTGGTTTTTGGGGGAAGGGGGGTTGTGGGTTTTTTTCCTCTGTTGTAAACATCCTGTGAATCTTTGAAGCAATTGCCTTTGTAATGAAGAACTGAGTCTGCTCTTCTCTGCTTTGTGACAACAACGGTGTAACTGCGAGAAACAAGGGGCACATATTTTGTACTGCTATTGCATGTACATTGTTTTGTGAGGTCCCAAAAGCCCTTTCTTTTGGATTCAGAGTTGTTGCTTTTCCTCAGCTAGACAGTTACAGGTAATGGTGTGCAGTACTTTGTCTGTGGGGAATTGTAAATAGCTGTAAAACCATTCAAGCCATTATAGTTAGAACTTTTATAAGGGTTTATTTTTCCAGTTAAAATACTGTGAAATGGAATTTGACAAGGGGATTTTTTTAAGCCCCAAGTTAAAACACTTTAATAATTAATTTCTAAGATGTATCTCTAAATAGTACTTGTTTTATTTGAATTTATTTGGAAAATATAATTCATAATCTATCTGATTAAAATGTGACAGGGCTACTCAAGGTTTTCCAGCCTAAGCCCCTCCATCATATGCTCTGTAAATTTCATTGATGAATTTAAGCTTTAGACTGAATTTTAGTTTAGTTTGTTTTTCAAAGTAAGAGCCTTAGCACAACCAATTTAATCAACCATCATTTTAGAATAATGTCAGTGGAAAATAATTTTTCTGATGTTAAAAATTACTTTTTCCCAGATATTGTTAGAAGTGACTCTGCTCTTTGTTATTATGCAGATTGACCCTTTAAACCAGAAAAGGAATTGACCTTTAACTCTCCTGTAAATTATATTTTGGTCATTTTTAAATTTTTTTTTCTGTGGCCATGAATAGGCATTCTTATAGTCCATGTGCTAAAACTATGCATATGACCATTTCTACAGCGTTTAAATGTTAACAACTGTAATTACCTTTGAGTACTCTGTGTATTACTGGCTATAGAGACTTGATGACATCCCACCTGCATTAAAGCTAATCCTGCTACTTCCCTAATCCAGCGGAATTTGTTGCCCACAGAAGCGTTGCTTGCAAGGGGTGGGAGAACACAGCAGGGACTCAGGAGGTATCCATGAACTCTAGCTGAGCCTCTGTCAATTAAAGTGATTTCAGCCTCTTTGTTGTACAGACAAAAGAAATACAAAATTTTATCTGATTGTTGAGGGAGAGCAAGATAATGTGTAACTGTTTAACAAACAGTTTAAATTGCATAATTACACAGAACTACCTAAACAAACCTTTCATTCTGTCTATACAAGAAATTAAAGATAAAAGAAAAAATTGTAACTCTATTGTCCCCTGACAAACAGATTACATATCCCATTAGCCGGGACTACTGACGGACATGGAGAAAACATTCCCAACAATATGAAAAATCAGGACTAGGCTTGGACTTTTACCAAAACTATCATTGTAATGTAATGTAAACATATATTCTTGTGAGAAAATATTTATAAGTTGTTTTTTAAAGTATAAGGCTTTAACAATAACGTCACTCATTGAGATGTTGTTCCTACTTTTGCTGAGAGAAAATCACTATGCTTTTCCAATATATCTGTGATTATTATGCTGTTATTGTTAAAGTGTATCAAGAGAAAGAGGACTAAAATCTTTAATGTTAGACAAGAATAGTCATCTTAGAAATGCTCTAAGCCACAGGAATGCAAGTAGACCAATAGGACAGGTGTACTTGTATTTAATGTATATAATATGTTAATATGGAATATAGAATAGCTGCTACTGTACTGGAGAAATCCAAAACCATAATCCAATTCCAGCTAACGGGGCAGATTTGTCAATTCTCCTTTTCCCAAGCATTTTTCCTTATGAGCTTTAGTTACCTGGTGTGCAGCAGATGGGCTCTTTTTATTAGTTGGTAGAGAACAGCATTTTAAGCATGAAGTGTTAATAAGCTTGCTGTTAGAGCAAACTGTGACACATCCCTTTAACATCTCTTTCTCTCAAATTTTCATCCAAAAGGTTTTGTCGTCTGAATTACACACAATTGTTGTCTGAATTAGACACAAGTTTTCTGGTTTTACATTTTCATTGTTATGGAAACTTTCCTGTCAGACCATCCAGGAGCCACACTGTGGCAGTCACACTCCCACCACTCAAGATTTTCACCTCAGGGACCAAAGCCCTTTCACAGTGGGTGGCTCCAGTGACCCCTTGGGTCCCCGTTTGGCTCCCTGCACACCCCACTCTCACACAGTCACACCAGCTTTCCTCACTGCTTCAACTCCTGGTTTTCCACAGCAGAATCTCAAACCTGGATCCTTCAAATAACTTGATCATGATGCAACAGCAGAATAACAACTCGAGCTGGTGCCTCAGAGGAGGGACCCCAAACAGAAGAAACCCCAGGGCTTTTATATCCTCACAGTCCAAGTTATGGGCTCTTCCAGCAGAGTCCTCAGCTCCTGCTGTGTCTCTGAGTGTTAGGTCCCCTGGCTGGGCCAAAGGTCTCCGTGCCCTTTGTTTGGAAAGGGTAAGGAGTTTTTGGGCTCTGCCACCCAGAGTTCAACTTGCAGCTCGAGTTGCATCTGCTCACCCTGCTACTGGCACTGAATGGATTCCTCGACATTTACCACATTAATTTCTTCACCAACAGAGGCTTTCTCCTTATCTATATCCTCTGTTACTTCTAGCTTAAACGTATTGCTCAGAAAGCTTATGAGTGCCTCTCCCATACAGAGTCAGCAGGAGGCAGCAAAAATTCGAAAAGAGAACAGAATTGCAAGGCTGGAGGCAACTTCTGCCAACAAAATGAGTTTCAGTCTACCAAGGAGTTTGCACTAATGAAAGAAGTTGTAAGAATAAGCTGCAAAGAAGGCAAACAAGGGACTACCGTGTACTCTTACAACAACACATACCGGAACAAGCTAAGTGACTGTTTACTAGGGAGAATGATGGGGGTTTGGACCTTGTAGAAATGTTTGTATAGATGTGTGTGAAAATTATATACATATGAAAGCTCTTACATTTACATGTAAGTGGGGAAATAATGCAAACATCAGACTTCTTACTACAGTAAACTATCCTGTGCTGACACAGTTAGTTCACACTTTTTTATTTTACTTTTGTTTAACGAAAACTATCCAATAAAATGAGCTCTCCTTGTTTTATTCCTTATATTGATGCCTTTTCGGCTGGTAGAAATATGAAGCAGAAAAAGCAGTAAAGGGAAAAGGGAATATCACCTCAGTTTTAACAGCATCCTAGGTGCACACTCGTCAAAGGTGGAAACATGCTGAGAAGCATACTCCATATAACGCATATAGAATTTTATGGACCTCGCAAATTAGCATATCTACCTAAAATTCCCCAATAAGAAACTTAATAAACTAAGCAATGGTCCTCCTATTGTAATTATCGCCCCCATTAAATGACACTACAGCCCAGTTTACAAAAATATGTTCCAGAGAAAAGGTTCTGTCCAAGGTTAGAGCCTCTAGTTCTGAGATACTGTGAATGTTTGGTCTTCCTGCTTTGCAAGATCCCCGAACTAAGCTAAATATCACACTACAAGAATTATAAACATGTGGGGCTAAGGTACAAGGAGTGTTTGTGAAGGGTACAAGGAGAGGGAAAGGTTATAAAATGTATAAAAAAGGTATAAAAAGAAAAGACAAAAAATCATCAGGCATCAATATTTTATATATATGCTTTATTTGTGCCCTCAACAGCTAAATTTTGAGTTCCCATGCCTTTAGCTGATAAATGTCTGTGACATTCATTCTGAATATTTTATTCATCCCGAATATTTCAGAAGATCAACAGTGAGGTTTTATAGTACTTCTCTAAAGGCTGAAGTAGTAATGTCTAACTATGTACTTTGGGGAAGGGACTTCTGTGGATGGTAAAACAGGAACAAAGAACAGGTATATTATATTATAGGCCATATTATGGGCAGGGCTGATGTTTTCAGTTGCTTTAAAGTTGCTCAGAAATGTCTTTTTAGAACTTTTCTTTCACTTGTACATAACTATCAAACAAAGGCAGTTGGGGCTTAAATTTTCTTTTTCAGGCATCTGCCTTTGATTTATTTATTCTTGTTTTAATAATATTACATTGAAATTCTAGTTGATTCATCTCATTTGCTTTTGAGAGAGCCACAAGAAAAATCCAGTTCTCCACACTAAAAAAAAAATCACATTTTCCATGGGAATGTATTAGCACCACCTTCAAAACTTGTATTTGTTGCAAAAGCAACTTTTGTGTAAAGGATGTGCATTTTGCTCTTCCATCATCAACTAAAAATGGACGAATGGGAGGCTTTCAGGAAAGAGTAATTCAAGGTCATTGAAAGAAACATATTTAAGCAACACATCCCAAATACATGCCAAATTTAACAAAAGCCAAGACTTTGACGTGTGTTGTGCCTGTAGTACTTTCCAATTCTAGTGCTCAATGAATATCCAATTTTAGGTGTTGAACTGAGAGCTAATCTTTCCTTGCACAATCATGTACTCTTCTTCTACCAGGACTTCCTGAGAGGGGAACCCAGTTGCCTGATTCAAATCCAGAGGGCACAAGATCTGGATTTAAATGGCAACAGTCAGAAAGTTTGAAAGTAATGACAGAATTTCACAAGAAAGGAAAAAAATTTGGATGCAAATGAAAGTGAGATAGCTAGAAAAAGCCTAAACACTGTGTAAGCAGTGTTCAATGACAGTCACAACTCTGATGTGTTATCAACATGGTTTTGGTCCCAAATATGAAACACAGCATTATATGGGCTACTCTGATTAAAATTAAGATACAATACATACTAAAGTATGACAAGAAGCAATGGCAGAATAAGAACTGAAAGACTGAAAAGCAGAAAAAAAATTTATAGCAAACCTGACTGAAATTGAGGGCAAGTTCTGCTTTTTATAACAACAATGGCGTGGGATTCAAGCTCTGCCTCTCCAAAATGTCTCATCCTCTGTCATAAGAAAGCCCATTTTACACATTAGCACTTTTACTTGAGGACTACACAAGAAATTACTATCATTTACAGTATTTTAAGTGCTTTTGAACTTTCGTACCCTAAAATTTGGATTCAATTTTTAGTGTATTCCATAGATACAACAGAGTAATATACAAGTAGGTGGCACTGCTTCATGCTGTATTTTTAATCTCAACATAAGTGCTTTTCATTTTAGCCTATGCTGTTCTGCAATGCAAATGCATTTGCAGATTACTGAAAACCAGTTCTGGTAGAATTGAGAGAGAAATCAGTACAAATCTGGTTTATCATATGACTTCAAAAACATGAAAGAAAAGCTGATATGGCAAGAAAAAAGTTGCTTCTCGAATAAAATAGTGTATGCCACATGAAATTCCAGCTTAGAGGAACCATACTGTTTTTCTCTTGTTAATTTGTTGATTCGCTGACTTTATAGCTCTTCTAACAGAGGCATTGAGCATCAGAGTTCAGTTCAAAAGCATTAAGCTAGGGAAGATATGCATACTTTTTTGACACATCTCTTTTGCTTATGCAGGAGACCTTCTTTCATGTTAGAGGCCTGAAGCAGAAAATATTGTAACAGTGAGGTGACAGAAATTAAATAAGTGCTTATATTAGCTGAAACAATGTGGACTTTGAGATATAATTATTTCCTGATAGATTAAAACTTTTCAGAATGAAACATTTTTGATTGCCATCATCTGTATTAAAACTTACATTACTTTGATATATGAAAAATTGATCTTTTCACTCTTACAAGAGTTTAGATGGCTTATATGATACAAGCATGCATATGAGCCAGAGCACCACACTTACAGTCCCTTCTTTCTTAAGTACGCAGACAAAACCCAGAAAACTTAGCCAGGTATTTCTGGCTTTTTTGGGGTTTTTCTTTTTATCTGTATTTCAAAAATAAGTAGTTGAGTAATTTGTTTGTTTATTTGTTTGTTTAAGAGCAAATAATTTGTTCTGTTGATTTCAGTGGGGGGACATATGCTGAATAATTCCGTCCCCCTAACAACTACTCCTTTCCTCCCAAAAGTAAACCAATGTCTTCATTTCCATTTTAGTTCCTTCTTGTTTTGTTTGTTCCCATTAAAAAAATATTTCAAGCTCCTAATGCACATTGTTGAAGAAACTGATATATAGGTCAAGTGTTGTATAATTTTTTACTTCCCCCTTTTTCAAGTGAAGGAGTAGTGGACACAAACTGCTCTGAAGCTGATAAATTAGCTGTCACCTAACAAAGCTTCCCTGTTCCAAACGTATTTGACACTGGCACTTTGCAGTTCGCTCAGAAGAGCTGCAGGAATAGATACATTCCAGCAAGACAGGCTAAAAACAGACAGTGAGATACTGTGCCAACAGAGTTGAAATTATTTTCCAAAGTCTTTCATAATGTACAGAACAAATTCTGAAAAAGGAAAATAATCCAATAGTCAATAAAGATTCTGAAGATGTTCTCCCACAAGGAGGATTTAGAAAATCAGGATCTCAATGCATACACAAGTGCAACATAAGGTTCTGTGGAAAGGGGAAATCTCCTTGCAGGAGGTGGGAAGTCTCTGACTCTTGCAAAGAACTTGACAGTAAGGGTGTCTATATTCTGCAGAATACCTGCACTGCATAGAACAGTGTCATACTTCTGTCGTTAATTAAAACTGTTTTCATATTTTTTAATGTTCTAGAAATCTGAATTCACCCACCCACAAGTTCTGAATGCCTTCATAATTTACATACATTATTTGAATCTACTGAGACTTCATTTTGCTAACCTATTTACTGCCCACATCTATATTTTTAAAAGTTGTACATAGAACTTAAGACAAGGAAGCCATATAAAAGTATTAAAGTTTATATTTAACTTTTCCATGAATATTTAATTTATACAGAATTGTAATTGCTAAAAGCAAGTTGCTTATTTTTAAGTCTTTGACTTTGAAAATAACAGAATTGAATGTCAATTTAGCCTACAGTATGAACATTCACTTTGAATAATCAGTAACATTCTATAATTGTAAATGAAAATTAGTTAATGGCAGTTTCAGCTTCCTAGCTGGGTAACAATTCATTTCAACCATCCATAATTCAATCAGATTACACCTTGTTTTACATATTTTAATAGAAGCTTTCTTCTGGTTATTTTACAAATTATATATGCAAATTATGTATTAAATAATTGATGAAGCACCTTGTTTTGCTTGTAGCTATAAGTGATGCTTTTCTGCACAAATATATTTAGGCAGTAGTTCTTTTCACTGCAAGATTTTTGCATAGTATTTTAAAAGATATTTAAACTCCTGCTGTGATGAGGGCTTATTTAGAAACACCAAGTATAATTTAGTAACCTGATTTATGAAGCAATTTATACAATATAGTGAAATAGCATTGTAGAAGAATTTCATTGCATAGGGATACTAATCTTCTCTGAAGATCCAAAACTCTGTAACTCTTGGGAAACTCTGTATTATTACAGTCTTTGATAGGACAAAGTATATCAGGGTAATTAGCCTTCCTGTTTTATTAATGCTTTATAAAACTGTTAGAAGGTTAATTCTGCAGTTACTTTTTCCTACTGCCTAATTTCATCCTATAGTACTCCGTAAAATGAGAAATAGAGTCATTAATCTCTTACTAGACATGTGTTAAATGGTGTAATGGAATATTATGTATTATGCATTATTTACAATTATACATATGTATGTAGGTAGGTATACATAGACATATATAACAAGGATATTTTAATGTTAAATATTCCAGGATATATCCTTAACCTGTTTTTAAAAGTCCCACTGTTTTAAATATTACCTCCCTCTCTTTTCTTTATTTTTAACTGAATAATTAACATATGCTTAGTATTTCTGTAAAAAGACTTTTTGAAATAAAATTGGGTATTTGCAGACAGGCTAGGCTAAGTATCTTTCTTAGATACTTAACCCTTGTGTTTCCTAACCTTGTAAGTTCTACATTACTAAGTTATAAACAATCCATTCTCTCATTTGCAGATATGCACAATATAAATGCAAATTTGAAAAAAAATGCAGTCCTTTCAAGCTGTGAGATTTGAAAAAATGAGAAAATAGCTTTCATGATTGAAAAGGCTGGAGAGTTCATATTACTGTGTAGGCACTTAGGAAGTTTCTGATTGGACACTTAAAAGTGAGAATCATTTCAGTGCCTGTAAATTAATATAACACAATACAACACATAAGCACAGAGTAACTTCCCCTGACAACACTGAGATTTTCAGAGAGAGCTCCTATTAGAAACTAATGGAAAAGAGGCACCTCCATATTGATCTTAGCACACAAGTCTTCCTCTGAAGAATCAGAATCTTAAATGTATGTATTTCAAAAGTCTCCATTTTCCTCATGAAAGAAGGGATATATCTGCCACTAACCACAGAAAATGCTGAAGAGATGCCCACTAAAGGTCAGAAAAGTGCTACAGATGAAGCCTGTCAGTTTTCACCCTTGTGTTGCAACACTTCATGAAGAGCCTGGGAAACAGCAGTCTTTGAAAAGCAGTGGTAATTGTAAAATGAAACCCTAATTTCCACAAATAGGAATTTCTCTTTTTAAAGGACACAAAGCAGATAACACTATAAAATGCAATGTTAGTGTGTTTTCCTTCAAAGAATTAGTAAAATATCTCTCTTGATAGCTGTCATTCTTCTCTTGTCTCTTTGCTTTTTTTTTGGAACCTAAGGCAAGCTGATCATCTGGGTGTCAGAACAGGGCAAACAACACTCCAAAGTCTTGTTTGAAACACTTGCAAACAGTACTGAGTGTCCCAGAATAAAAGCCTGAAAGATGCCTGAAGCATTTTCCTATCTGCCTTACTTGTTTTAGCTGGAAGTGAGACCAATTAAAAAGTGAGATTTATGTTACATTTATTTCTCCAGTGCCTTTACATTCATGTTTCTTGAAAGGGCACAGGCTGGTGGAATTCTGCAGAACAAATCTACTTTCCAGCATATTTCTTTTTCTTTTTAATTTCTAAGGTAATTTTGTTACTACTCCTATTTTTTTAATATAGTTTCCCTTAATATTTAAAATATCCACAGCAAAAAACAGTCTGACTATTAAGACCTCTTAGGCACACAATATGCAAGGATCTTTTGATAACAACTGCCTGTAATTACTTGGGTAGTTCGTTTTGCATCATGTTTATTGGTGATCAATCCCATCACCAGCACGAAGTTTCTTCAATTAAAGAAAGCATGAGGTGCTATATTTGATTAATGTAAACTAATGTAGATTAGACCATAACTTTAGAGAGTGAGATAGATTTGATGTTGTATAGTTGATTTTTTTTTATTTTGAAACTGACAACTAGCAGAACAATGAATATTTAACAGGTTTTTTTAATCATTATTTGATTCTGTCACAGCATGTAACAAATAGCCTGTAAAAATTCAAATTCAGTAAGAAATGCTTTTTTACATGTGAAGGCTCAATACAATACAAGCCCCCGCCCCCCCCCAAAAAACCCAAACAACAAAAAAGAATATTTAATGGAATTTTTTCCATTACATGTGCATTTTAAAAATAATTATATGGAATTCTTAAATAGGTTTTCATTAATCCTAAAATAACTTCAGAAAAATATGCTAAAATTATTGAATGAAATATTTTTGGGAAACAATGTATAAGATAATTTAAACAATAAATAAAATAATCAGAAATGGGTCTTTATATCATGACAACCTATAAATTTCATTACAAAATTGTAGTAAGTAGCAAAAGCTTTTCCTTTTATATCTGCAGCTTGAGATGACCTTCAGCAGCTGTCGTATCTGTTTGTTAAGTTGATTGTGCATTGGTTTGCAACTGCTTTCTAAATATTGATCTTCACAAAATATAAAAGCGCTTGAACAAAATGTTCTTTGCTAAGGTACAAGAACAGGTAAGGTACTGTCAGAAAATGGTGATATTTAATCCAATTAAATATTGGATTTACTATTTACAACAATTTAGTCCAATATTGTCCTTCTTAGGAAAATACTCTTTCATTAACTGAAGAACGAAATTTTACAAGTTGTCATGTTGCTTCTGTCAAAGTACATTTACCAGTAGTCAAATGTCAAGAATATGAAACTGTCAGTTTATTTAAAATGTGAGGAATGTATTGGTAAGCAACCAAATTTCATCCTAATTTTTTTAACTTTATGTTGTAATGTCGTAATCAATTTTTTTCAGAGTTAACCAACAACAAAATAAATAATGACTACTGTCATTCTTTTTATCTTACAGAGAATTAGCAATGTAATCCTGTTTTGGTATTAATCACTACAGTTTCAACAGCATGTGCCATTAATTCAACTTAATGTTCTACAACCAATCAATACTTAGTCTGTAAACTCATTTGTTTTTTTGGCTCTACATCACAAAAATAATTGTTGTAAAGTAGCTCTTTTTATCATCTTCAGGGTGAAGAACTGTTTAGGTAAATGCTGTAACTCAAGTTTCAAAAGATACATTAATCTTACACTAAAAACATCATCTTCAAAGTTTTTAACATGTGTTTTTCCAGTATTCTAAAATACATTTTTAAATAATACTACAGAAGCCTGAAATTGCTTTTGTAATGTATAAGAGTTTTTTAATCAGTGAATACTTTGTAAAACACAGTAGTTCACACACCATTTTGCAAAGTGAGGTTAGGTCACTCAGTATTTAGTAATTACTATGAAATGTTGACATGGTTCAATATGAATACCATATTTTTAAAAGAATCACTCTGACTTTGTTAATCTTTGTTACTGTTTCAGACTGTGGACATTCTGTGCAGTTTGCTGTGTCGTGTGGTGAGCCACTCTCCACCACTGCAATTTGTCAGGAGCAAGCTCAGGAAAAGAGCTCTCCCAGGCACTTCATTCTCACTGCTGCATGCCCCTCCTAGCATTACTGCACTGGCAGATTTGTACACACCACATAAACTGTATAATCATTTCCATTTATCACCTGATATGATGTCTCTCACCTCGCTGAACTCCCTTGGCATTTACTGTGAGCTTGATGTATTCCTGCGCTCCGTCCTCCCGCTGCTGGGGAGCTGTGGAAGCGTGAGGCTGCCCTGTGGCTGCAGCACAAGGGTGACGGCATCAGGGGCTTCTGGGGCAGTCTGCTCTCCTGACCCTCCTCTGCTCCTGGGCTGCAGAGGGCTCGAAGATTCACAGCGTTGCCGAGTAGCAGGTTTGCAGTTACGGCCCTGCTTTCCCAATACTCTCTGAACCAGTGTCCTGAAGACCTGTACCCACTTGTTATCCTTTGCATGTAGCAAGCCAAAGAGTAACTGCCTGTTATGTAGATGCGAAGAGATAAACTACAAGGATCTTCTATTTGACTAGAAAATGAGCCCTTTATAAGGACTATGGCTGCCCAGTTATGAGCTGTCCTTGCAGCTCACTTCATTAGGGCTCTCCTCCAGGATGTACAGGATTCTCCTGTACAATCTCTCTGCTGTTGGGATAATGCTCAAGATGCTTAGAGATGTTAACCACCCTCTGACAGATTTGCTACACAGAAATACAGCCATGAAAACACTCATACAGGAGCCAGCAATCAAAACTATATTTTTATTTATGTTCATGAAGCAAAATATAGTGATAGCAGTTTTAGAAAAAGCAAGACTTATTAGGGACACAGAGTCTGTAGGCTTCCATGTTAGAATGAGAGTGAGAATGATAGCAAGATGGATCAAGTAACTTCCACTGGGACTACAGCATATATATCAGAATGATAACAAAAGTGGGTAGGCTAAACCTGCAGCTGATCAGATGGACACCAATAGATGTAATTGGATTTGCCTTCCTTAAGCAGTTTTATAGAATACAACTCTGTCCTTGCTCCTCTCAGAGGAGGTCAGCTTCAGATAACCAAGGGGAAATACCCTGACTCGATATGGCCAGTGTTTGTGGTAGCTCAAGATACGAGCGCCATGAGAACTGCCTGTCCATGTGCTTTTCCCCAGTTCACTCTGTCACACCTTGCCAAGTGCAAGGTGAGGATGAACCAGGACCATGTTTTACTTCAATTATCAATTAATCACAATTCCACTGTATCTGGCGCACTGCTAAAGGGTACTGTCTAGCAAGAGTATCTGGCAAAAAAACTAACTTGGTATGTTTCCTTCAGGTGCACCAAAGAAGAAAAAAACCAAAAAAAACAAACAAGAAACACACACACACACAAAAACTAAACCAAACCAAAACAAAAAAGCCCCCAAAAACACAAAACCAAAAAAACCCAAACAAAAAACCCTAAAAAAACAAAAAACAAACACACAAAAAACCAAAACCAAACCAACCAACCAACCAAAGAAACCCCACAAAGCCAAAAACAAAACCAAAAACCCAAACAAACAAATAGACAAAAAGGAAAAAAAAACAAACACCAAAAACCCCCAGAAAAACACTCTTGTTTCCCAGGGGAGTGACACAATATATAATGAATTTTTTCCCAATCGTAAATCTACTGAGGCACTATAACCCAAAGCCATACTTTGCTACTGACTCTGATTCCACAAAGGATGGCAGATCTGAAAGAAAGCATCCAGGAATCCAGGTAGGTCCAGGAGGAAGAGAGTTTGCTATGACTGTACACAACTGAACGACTGAAATACTGTTCTGCATTCCACAAGGAATTATCAGTACTGCATTATGATTGATAACACTGGTAACATTTTCTACCTAAATCCTAACAGATTTGTGCCACCATGAAATCCCTTCTGCAGCTGCCTGCAGGTTCTGCTTGGGAGGAAGAGCAGTGGTGAAGCTGCAGGTCTGGGATGCACAGGATATGCTCTCACAGCCTTTACCATTCTGATACTTGCATTCCACCTGCCCCCCCATAAGCCAAAAGGCAAAAGCAAAACTAATCTTTCTGCTCTTTAGAGAGCTGGTATTAAAAAGATCTAACATACAAAAATGGTGCGAGGTGTTAGCATTTAACATATCATTTTTTAGAAATTTGCTAATTGGCATCAAATGATAACATCCACTTTCATCACTTCTCTGAAGCCAAATCCCCAATTAACTTTTCTTTCTATATAAGTATGGGAAAGAAAAATGGTTAAATACTTAACGCTTACATCAGAAAGAGCATCAAAATACATTTGAATCCAACTTTTTGTGTTTTGATCTTATAATTTTAAAAAGCTTTATATATGTGAAAGTAATGTTAATAACAATAATGCACTTCTTAGATTTATGTTGGAAAGTTGGACATGATTATAAAGTCTTACAAGTCAAAACACAAAGAAAAAAAGACAATTTTCATTTGAGGTAAACAACAGACTTCCTTCTAATACTTTCTTCCATAGCCTGTCTTCCACTTTCTGTAATTACAAGTGGTTGACAGCATGTGCTCTGAGAGTGTAAGCAGAGATCACACAGCTCCCAGAAGTAACTTATAAATAATGAAATAATCACCCATTCAGATACAAACACAAAAGAGATGGATCAACTTTTTCTGCTTCATCTTGCATAAAAAGTTCCTTTTGAGTGCCAGTACAAATATTGCACCAATGTGCAATATTTAGGCAGAAAATTGTCATGCCTCTTTTGTTCCAGTGAGCATACAAAAAACTCACTTTGCATTAAACAATGCACAATAGAAACACAGAGACAAAATCATATCCCCTAGACATCAGCTTTCAAGTAACTCATTCTCTCTGTACTTGCAGAATAGCATACAATGAGGCAAACACAGCATAGGTTTCACTTCATTGAGTTCAGTGTTATTACATGAGGAATTAATTTATCTGACTACATCTAAGTCATTACATTAACACTTTTAATGAGTTCTGTGTGAACACTGGCCTACCCTCTGGCTTTTTTTTTTTTTTTCTGGGGCTAAGGGACTCTCAGCTTTCAAAATACAAAAATATCCTTTTTCTTGATTCAAGACAGGCCTAATTAATGGAGAAAGAGCTCTCAGGATATTACTCAGATTACCAGTTCAGAGAAAATGATGCTCAACAAAGCTCACAACTTCATAGTCCCTTAGATAGCATTTTGACTCTAGCTTTACACTTTACATGGGGAAAAAGGTGTAAAGGGACCAAACAGATGTCATTCCAGAGTGCACTGTGCATGCAGTGAGGGGAAGGTGATGTTGTGATCTCCAAGCTGGGAATTACTGCAGTTCTTAACCCCTCCTGTGCAAGACTGGGAAGAGGCAGTCACCAGGACACAGTGTGGCAAGGTGAGAGAAATATTTTGCTGTCATATTGAGTGGGGAAGAAAAAAGATCACAAAGTATAAATTTAGATACAGAAAATTCTCATATACCTTCACTGTCCCCAGTATTGAATTGATGAAGTCTACATGGCACTGTTCTGCCTGGATTACCTAACATGCCATGTGCCTCTGAATTCTAAAAAATCCAATATATAAAAATATAGTGATATATAAAATGCAGGGATTTTTCCTACATACCATATGTTACGCCACCACATTCTGCTTTCTACACTCAATACAGTATTATCAGTGGAGTTCTAATTCAGTGACAATTGAAAGCATAATAACAATTTTATGACCATAGCATCTCAACATCTCTCTCTTTGATTTGTATATTTACTAGGATTCCAGAAGATGTATGCAGTCACTAAAAATAAAGGTATAAACAACTTACAGACAGAATTTTTGTGGTTGCTGTCTTTGCTGGGCAACATCTTGACTCCTCTTGACTTCAGTTCAATTGCTTTTTTCACTGAGAAGACAAGGAAACAAAGAGAAGATAATTCATTATTAAACCTCATTAAAAGGACATATAGCAGTTGAATCATGCATTAAATAGTGCAAAGCTGTATTCCTAAACAGGAAACCTACAGCTAATTACAATAATTGCAGCTTTTGTGATAATCCCAATACATTTTTGGTTTATTTTTACAAAAATACAACCATTTATCATGTTTTAGAAGATGTCCTTTTTTGAACAGACATTATTAGGATTGGCAATATTTTGAATTCAAATTTCTTTATGTTCAAATAAAAGAACAGCCTGTCCTAATTACAGGTCTGGATTTCCTGCATTTGCCATTCCATATAACAAAATCTTAAACATTTAAAAAAATATTTCCTACATAAAATGTACAGAACATTATCTACATATAAGCTATATCTACATTATCTACATCTACAAGCTTTAAATGTGACATTCACATCTGCTTTTATTTAATTCACTTTTCATCAGTAGACATGTTTTTAGTCCAGTTTCCTAAGGAGATTAACAGGGTGCATTACATTATTTGGCTCACCTAAACCCTTTTGAATCTACAGGGCAATTTCAACTGAATTAGAAAAAATAAAGAGAGTAAGAGCTCTCAAAGGGGCAAAGTTTTGTGACAAAGAACAGATGCATCAGAGGTTTATTATCTTTTTTTCTGTTTAGTCAGCTGAATGGCTGATAAACTCCCAGCCTATCCCTACCAAGTAGTTGGGGCACCATAGGTGACATCAGGAGCCAAGTAGGAAGAGACATGAGAAGACAGTGGTGCAGCTATACATTAAGAAAGACACATGGTACAATTTTAATTGTAATGGTAAGAGAAAAGGGGAGAAATATAGGACACCTTCACAGGAAATTAATTAGTTCTGTGGGAACAAATTGAGCAATGGAAAGTAAAATCAGATGTAGAAAATAATTGTGGAATGAAACTGAACAATTCAAAACTATTGTGCCAAAAAACAATAGCAATTGCAAAACAGCTGATGACTGACTCTGTATCAGAATGCTAATGACAACATCATGATGCATGTCAGTTACCAAAAATTACAAAAAACAGTTATCCTTCCCTGATTCATATTAAATGCTTTTTTCCTACACCTTGCAGGGGTTAATAATCTCAAAATGCACTTACTTATTCAAGATACAAACAGAAACAAGATTTCAATTCAAACATTTCTTACATGGCAGTATTTAGTACCTCACAGTATATAGATTCATACTACAGAATGCCAATTATACTTTCTGTCAATACATGGTATGAATTACATAATTACTACACTATACACTGATCTGTATGCAGATTTTTAAAAAGTGAAGTGGTAGAAGCAGCAAGTTAAGGTGTCTTTAAACATTGCATTAAGACTCATGATTCCATTGTATTTATTTCTATATTGGACTTCTAATGCTTTTCTAGCTTCAGAGAGAAGGTGGTCTACTGAAATTGAGCAAGTACTGCAGAAAGTACTTTCTGTGCTATGTGCAAGTGCAGTCATTCAAACATAAACCTGGAAAACAGGTGTTCAAATGATGAAAGATGATTGAAACTCAATTGTAGCTGAATAGTATGAAATGGTTATGATAGCAGTGTGGTGTTTTCTTTTAAGACAGGAACTGTACATTACACAGAGACATCAATGCAGACAATAAGGCTAATACTCCAAGGCCTTTTGGAAGGGCAAACCTCACGGATATGATTTTCCTAGGATTAGTTTCTAGACTCAGGTACAAAAATCTCTGTCAAGTACCACCTTGTGTTCTGTTTTTCAGGCTGTGTAACAACTCTGTTAAAATAATTCTATATTTAATAGGCAATGAACAACACAATCATTGCAGTGAATATTTGGGGTGTTGTCTGGAGTTGTGGTCCCTCTGCCAGTATGAATTTCTCAATTTATTAATATCTGTGTCATGTAAAACATGCCAGAAGTTCTTTGAGGATTCAAAATCCATATTGCTTACATGGATGAGTAGTAAAACCACTGAGTTATTATGGAGTGGACAGAGAAAAGAACTATATTCTCCTTCTTCTCTTTGTCCTGTGATGCTATTTTAGAGTAAAAATGACAATCATCATTCAAATTCCTTGTGACATTTCACTCTTTAAGGAGTTTGTTATACATTTGAAGCACACTTCTTGTGAATGAGGTAAAATGATACTCACCAGCTTTATCTGAAATAGAGAGAGCACAAATTGAAACTAGAGGTTCTGACTTGATATATGAAAAGCTTTTTGACTGCCATGCATTGAAACAGGTCCTGCAGTTTCTATCCTTGGATTTTTTTCATACGTCAAGAAAAGGGCATTCTGTATCTCACTGAAAGGACATTGAGTAGGGGATTCACAATACTTAAGATCAGTCATCTAAGTGTGTACTTTATGAAGAGAAATAGCCAACTCAAGGGGGTGATTCATCCTCTTCTAAGATATACACAATGAATCCTCCTCTGGAGATGCCTTTTCCTCTCCATAAAACATAACAGAAGCATACAACACTTGCTGAAGCTAGATCCCTACATTTTAGACAGTAAATATTAGGCGGAGTGAGCATTTGTGCCTTAAGAACTTTAACAGCCAAATGTAGGCGAGAAATACGCATCCATGAAGTTAAATAGGATAGTCTGATATATAAAAAGCAAGCTTTTTCCTCTTTTATACTTGAGTGTGTAAGTTTTCATATGTGCCCTGTATAGTTTTTTGTGTAGTTTTAAAAGGTATTAAGCAAGCATAGTCTTTAAAATAAAAGCTGTTCAACATCTGAAAAAGAAACAGAGACCACTGAACACTGTGGTTTGAGTGAACCAGTTCAACCATTCTTGTAAAAAAAAGAAATGGCACATTTTATAACAATTTAAATCCCATTTTTATATATTTTCTGAGATACTTTTCTTTTATTTCCTCATTGCTTCTTCCTTAAAAAGGTTTTCCTGATTTCAAAGATGATTTGCCATTTAACAGCACAAAAAGAGGAATGGGTTTACATTAATAATGTCAGAAGTGAGCAGCACTTTCCACCTTTTAAGTGATTACTTTTTAAAATTTGCATCGTTTTCTGCTGTCTTCACTTAAACATTCAGTTTAGCTTACTGAATAAACTCGTTTCACCTTTTCTGTTAATCATAATTTCAAGGGTCTTTTAGGCGTGAGTTACCTATTCAGGGAGGAGGGCAAGGAGCTGAGTGCTGGAAGTCCAAGACAAAGTTATCAGCCTACTGGAAAACACCAGTGGTATTCCTTAAACTTTTGCTACAGCTGAAATAAACTCAACTATTAAAAGAATATATACCTGGTCTTATTTGAGTGGATCATGAAAGTAAAACTTTCAAGTTGTGAAGTTTCATTCAAATCTACTCTGATTTCAATGCAGCTTTTAGTTTCTAACATATTTGAACATGTGTGAAGAAAATGCACTTTACTCCAAACTTGGGTGACATAATATGTTTTTCCCCAAGTATCCAAATACATGAGTATCTTGCCAGTTTTCTTTCCTGTACGAAATAACCTCCAAGATCTCAAGTACTGGCTAGCACTCAAAGCTAAAATATTCTGACATCATCTCCTGGTACTTCCTCAAGCTGCTCTGCTGCTGCTCTGCTGAGTTCAGCTCTTGGCTGCCTTTCACTGCAGATCTTTCCTAAGTACAGATATTTGAAGGTGAAGAGGAACAGCATATTGCCCAGTATCTGGTGATCACAAGAAGCATCTTTTCTGTCCAGCCTGAAGCTCTGTGTCACTACAAGGAATATATATATATATNGATGTGTTTGCAAGAACATTCATAGGATTATTCTTGAAGGAAATTAGCAAATTTATCTCAGTACAGTGCTGAATTCATGAATTTCCTTTTCCTTTTGTTTCACTGTTCTTGTTTTCTTCAGTTTGAGTAATCCTATTGTGAAACAAAGTATTTTCTTAATTCAGATTGAAGAGTCCACTCCAGGGCTCTGTTTGCTTTGCCCTAGTGCCTAATCTTTCCATGTTCTCCTCCAATGACACAATTATGAGAGTACTACCTTTTTCTGGCCCTCTAATAAATAATCTACAGTTTCACATTTGGCAGCATCAGTGTTCTCTCCAGATTATACTTGCAGATCAAACATTTCTTTCTTATTACTCAAAGCCATGTGGGACCAGTAAACAGATCTTCTGTTTCTAGGCTTTCTTCTGCTTCACTATGGCCTGTTGTACCATGACTTCTTTCTATAAGATTATTATTTATGAAAATAAAAAAAAAGTAATCATTCTCAATCTTACTATTCACTTCAGTTTACAGAGGGAATTCTGTAAAAAATTTGTTGAAAAAACAAGATCTCACACTCAACCTGGGAGGATCCTTATAAGCTTTTCTTCTCAGCTACCCACTTGACTCGCAGAAGCATCACAATCTTCTGTAGGATCTCTGGTTTAAACCAACTCACTGATATAGTCCATCCCTTTTCTGTTTCTGTATTCCCTGCTTGAAGAGTATTCCAATACACTCTCCCAGTGTTTCTCTCACTAACAGCTTTCAAAATCTTCCTTACTAATTGTTATTACAACTCTAGAGAGCTTCACAGCAGGCATAAATGTTTCTACTATATGGCTACCTGTAAAAGCTGTAGGTTCATGATCGGGGGCTTCCTTGTTCCATCAATTCAGCAAAGTACTGCCTGTCACTATCAGACCTTCCACCTGCTCCCCGTGCTGGAAATCTCTTCATGCAGTACTAGTGAATAAATGGCACCAAGATAAGTTGGTGTCACAATACATTTTTACACAAATCTTTCTCATTCTATGTGTATAAGCTGACACAGGATCTGCAAGTTTAAAAAGGAGCACAGCCATTTGTTTTCCATTAACCTTCTCTATGTCTCCTAGCTGGCCCCTTGCCCTGATAGATTGCTTTAGCTACTTTGTGCTTTCAAAGTACATCATAATAAAACCAGTACAGCAGGCATCAAATCTTCAACGACTGCAGATATCCTCCACAGTTCTGGAAAATAGTATCAACACAATTTGCTCTACGAGTATAAAGCATTGCAGAATGCACTGGGTAGTAGTTTGAAGGAACTGTCTCTAAAAATAAATCATAAAATGAGATCCACTCAGTTCATTGTTTGAATGACTCTTCAGCTATAGTCTTTTGAATAGTTCTGGGGAGAATGACACCATGACAAACAATGGTTGAAGTCTGAACTGCTGTTACTACATCGACATCTTCTTAGTGCTGATACCATGAAGTGGCTCTGTCTGAACCTTTTTAGCAACATTTTACTAGACACCTAAGAAAGAAGTATTACCTGTAGCAGTACTGGACTACATATTTAACAATGGTTGTGTTAACCACAGAAAAGAATGCTGAAGAAAGATGGTGGATTATCTCCTTGTTGATGTTTTCATATCAAGACTGGTATACTCACTTGATAATAAAATTTAACAAAATATAAATTATTTTCTCAGTACAATTTAATGGAAAATTATATTTAGCATCACTTAAGACCTAAAAAATAACAAGTTCTTCTGGATTTTTGATTTTATCAATTGCTTTTACTACTTTTCTTTTTGAAATTTGCACTAAGTAACAATTATAAATGAAACTTCTGGCTAAAAGTACCATGCATCAAAGACATACTGCAAGTTCTTTTCACTTACTTAGAACATCATTTCTAGGGTTTTAAAGAATATGTGGAAAGGACAGACATGCATCTATAAGCAGACTTAGCGAATTATGAGAATTCATTGAAAGAATTATCTATTGAAAGTTGATTTACATTATTTCACTGGTGGTTTTCCATTAGTACACATTTATTTCATCAGCCTGTATTATATTCATTGTTTGACTTCAGGATTATCTGTTTGTTAATTCCTGAATTGCTGAATGGAGTCAAACACAACAGATAGGTAACTTCTGGTACATAATTATCAAAATACCTAATACCTTCTTGAACCTCTCTGAAAATTGCCAAAAATAGAATACTTTATTAGAAACATTCTACAACAGACACCTGAGCTACTGTGAAAGTAAACACACCCAATAATCATGTTTTGCTTTGGAAATTTTCTTATTTTATTCTATTTCTAGGAATTTTTAAATAAATATTTAACTTTAGCAGACTGGTTTTAGCTGTATACCAAAATTTACTGTGGGATACTTTCCTCTTAAAAAGAAAACCAAAGATATTAAAACAACCTTCTATCATTCTGGAAATAAGCAAACGCTAAGCAAGCACACTGTACAAGCTGAAAATATGCAAAAAAGCAGGGGATTCCTTATGACACATCTTAAGTCATTCTGTGTACATTGATAAGCTTTGCCTCTGGGAAGTGCTAGGTTTTCATCTCCTAGTGAGCTTGTTAATGATACTTCACCTCTGGGGAATGTACGCATTTATGAAGCACTGGCATAAGACAAATCATATACTCTGCAACTCCCACTGAATATGTAAAGGATCTTTATGTATCAGCATAGGTGAGGGTAGAGGAATTTAAAAAAAAAAAAAGAAGTTCGTAACTTAATGACTGTAACATCTTTTTCCCCATGGCAATGCCACCAAGGAACAAGGCAGAACAAGAACTGTATCCAATTATATCTACTGTGACTGTTCATTTCCTTGAGACCAATGCTGCTGGTATGGCAGACATGAAGAAGACAAGGCACAGTGAGTCACTGAAATGTAATTTGTTCTGGTGATTTTCAGGGCCATTTAAAACCATGTCTCCTTTTGACTAGAAACTCTGAAACAATGAACAAGAGTTCCACACATAAACACAGAGAAATTGGGACACAAGTATTTTTATTGATGAAATCAACATCAAAGTACAAAAAGCAAAAGAAAGCTACAAAGGATGTGTGGAGAGGAAAAAACAACAAACACCAAAACAAACACTTCACTCTATACCTAACCAATTTTTAAAATTTTAAAATTTTCTTTAAACTTCTATTCTAATCTGATGGAAGATGGGACAATAATTATGATCCAAGGGGAAATTCAAACACCAAGGAATGGATATACCTTTTACACTACAATTTTTTATTTACACATTCACCTTGCCAAACATTTTAAAAATATGTTTACCTAATGCACTCAGAAGTGCAATTGTAGTACAGTGCCTTTTCTTTTTAATGCTTTTTTTTGCGCTGGTTTTCTTGACTATGTTAAAAATGGGGCACTAAGTATTGCTAAAAATGCAAACTAGAAAGACATGAAAAATTTGCTGAACAAATTAATTATGCATAGCTTTAAATCCAATTGGTAGTTCCAATATTTTAATGAAATAAATTATAATAATTCTGTTTGCCTGATCAAGGAGCAAACAAAGGAAAGAAAATTAAATTGACTGCTTGTTAGTATTAGTTTTGGCTGACTGGAAAAGGCCAAGTTACAGCAATAATATAGCTATGATAACATGATAATAAACATGATGTTAATTTGATATTAGGTGAAAAGAGTAATTAAAGTATCTGTATGCTAACTATATAAAAAGACGGATAATCTGAATTCTTACTAGGAAAAGAAAAAAAATTTTCTTATCCCATTGTTGCTCAAAGAGGTGTGTTATGCTGCCTCCCATATTAACTTGCTTCCAAAAAGCAGGGATATTGCTAAATGTGTTAGGTTAGGGTGGTGATTTAGCACCAGATGGAAATTAAACTCCAAATAAGCCATTCCCCTTCCCCTCAGCCCTTCCATTAAGGGAGGGACAGAGAACATGGGCTGCAATAACAAAAAGCGTTAAAAAAGCAATGGAATAAGGAGCACAGTAACAGCAACAATATCAATAACGAAAGTATACAAAAAGAGAAGGTGCTTTACACACTACAGGTGTTCACCTCCTTGACTTAGCTCCATGTGGCTGCCAGGAAAAAGGATGGTGGATGCTCCTTGTAGGTCACATCCACACAGTCACTGGGACAAAGACAAGATGGTGGCCACTTCCTTTGGCTGGTTCTCCCTGCCTCTAAGCCCAAGACAGTGGAAAACAATGGTGGAAAACCCCCTGAAAGCCAGACTGTGTGTGTCATGCCACGCTGCCAGTTCAGGAGCTGGACTTGATTCCACACAGCTGCTTCTGGCACTGGCTGCACCACGCCGGCTCCGCTGGGGTTTTGACTCTGTGACACAGCACTCCCACTTTTGTCAGCAACATGTCTTGGAACCACAGTGGCTTTACCATGTCCCCAAGCCACATCCCAGAGGAACAGGAATGGGATGAGCAGTAGTAGTAGAGGACAATCCAGACAGAGTAGATCCCAATAAACTCCCCAATGGAGAGAGGGAGGCAAAATGAGCTACATATAGGGGTGCACTCACCTTTTCTGGCCCCCAAAACCACCCCCCAGCAACAATGTGGCTGGTATAGAACAGCAGCCTGGCCCTGCCCTCACGGGTCTAGTCAACAGCAGCCAGAGAAAGGAGTGAGAATATGTGAAGGCTGAGCCTGTTTTGCTCATGACAGTAACTGGTGAGTGATCCCTTGCTGTCCTTATCTTAATATATTTTCTCTTACCTGTCCTGGTGAAGTGGAGGGGTGAATGACTTATGTGGTGGACATCTGGCAACCAGCCAAGGTCAACCCACCACAGTTCTTATGATGCAATTGGACAAGCTACCACTTTTTGAGGAATATCTTGTGATTTTATTTTGTGAAGAGCATTTATACCTGAGAGCTACTGGGAAAAATCTATATGCTATAAGGAGTCTAAAATGCAACAGCTTACTATCTGGCAAGGCATAGTAAGCTGCTTTCGTTTAATATCTTAAGGACTGCAATGAAGATTACTGACTTCTCTATTTCCCCAAAACAATGAAGACTGTTGTTCTTGTGCAGCATAAGACACCTTCACCACAAACACACATGAATGAACCAAGCAAGCCGTCACAGAGACAGCACAGACCGAATTTAAAGAACTATTCTTTCTAAGTAGCAGCAAAAGGAGAAAGCAGTCTAAGTAACATTAGAAAGTAGAGTCCTGAATGACCTGAGGATAGTTGCCCAAGATTTAGAATTCCTGGGGAATTAGAACAATCAAAAAGATTTCTTTAGTCTAGTCTGGTAATGGGGACTCATCTATTAGTAAAGCGAGTGGTAAATGGCTATTTCAAAAAGTCTATCTATTTACTTTAAGTGTCTCAAAGACAGGATAGCTCAATATATCAACGTATCAATACATGTGTGTATTCTGCAAAAGTCTGTTTAAACTATTGGGAATAGTAGCCTATAAGGCAAATGTTTTTTGCAGGTCTCAGAGTCATATAGCCTACAATGCTACAATGGGATTTGCCCAGAGGAAAAACATAAGGATTGTGTCTGGAGACAATCAGACATTGGAGGCATTCTTTCACTGCTAGGTTTTGAGCCTGAAAACAAGGTCGTGTATGTCACCAGATTCTTTTTTGGTGGAGTTGTTTTTTGTTTCATGATCAGCTCAAAAAATTATTTAACTTGGGAAAAGCATCTAAGATGGAAATATATGTCAAAGCTGTTGACTTTAGCAGAAATAAGTTTCTGAAAACAAAAACTTAATGGAGAAGCTGAGAGAGCTGGGACATTTTAGCCTGGAGAAGGCCTGAGGGGATCAGGGGTAGATCTTATTGGTGTGCATTAATACCTGATGAGATGAAAGGGTGTAAAGAATGTGGAGCCAGGGCTTTCATGATGATATCCATTGACAAGACAGGAAGTAATATGCACAAATTGAAACTCAGGAAATTCCACTTACATATAAGTGAAACCATTTTTACTCTGAAGGCAAACACTGCCATTGGTTGTCCAGAGAGGTTTCAGAGTCTCTAATCTTGGAGGTATTCAAAACCCACCTGACAGGTCCTGGGCATTGCTTTAGGAGACCCTTCTTTGAGGATGACACCAGACTAGATGAGCTCCAGAGGTCTCTTTCAACCTCTGCTATTGTGCAATTTGTGGAACTAGTAAACTACTCAAGCTAAAAGTATTGTTACTTCTTAGTTTTCAAATACACATAATTACTAATGCTGTGTAATAAAAAGGAGCTAATGAAGCTGTTGGATTAACCCAGTTCTTATAGCACTCTGAATTGTCATCCTATGTGTCTTGAGATACCTTCTCCTGTGTTTTAATACAGTTTATGTTTATATCACTAACACAGGAATTTATTTAATTGAAATTGAGCCTGATAAGTTAGATAGCTATGGCTCTTGTAAGCTGGAGATCTTTATATTTAATACAGTAAATTTTATAAATCTGCACTTCAAAAGAATTATTTAAATTAATAAAGGATATTTCTGTAATTGTAATAATTTGAATTGCAATAAGATACTTCCATTTGTCATTCAAGGTATATTCTACATCAGTGAAATTTACACTTATACCCAATATCTGATGTATCATGCAGATCAAGAGAGACATATCTGAAATAATGATCTGCCTAGATATTTCCCAGAAGCTTTAACTCCTCAGTGAGTATTTGTCCAGAGATAAGATATATTGAAGAGGAACGAAAGCTATTTTCCTGTGGCATGTTACTTTATCCCAAACCTCCCCCTTGTTATTCTGTTGATTCATAGTCTTCTGGTGCATCAGCAGGACGAATCACATTGTTTTTGGGGACCCCAGCTAACAGGCTTAAGACACAGAGTTAACATAAGCAGTGCATTTACATTCATAGTCCCCAGTAGTGGTATTATACATGCATTCTCATTAAACTTTGGAAAAAGTAAGTTGAAAATGCAAAGGATCACATACCTGTGCTGAGTTGCCAAAATGAAATGAAATTTCAGGATTTTTTTTACTAAAATATTTAATTAAAAAAAAACTGGAAGAACTATGTATATTGAATGCTTTTGTTGCACATGCATGCCATAGTCACCAGAAACATATAGTTGTTGCAGTATATTTGTCATTTCAAAGATTATGGAAGTCCCACAGTTTCAGGAAAAAAAGGAATGTCTAAACTCCAAAAGGATTTGATGGTGTGGAGGGTAAAAGGGTTGAAACAGCTTCTGTAAGTGCAGAATTTAAAAGCACAGATAAATTAAGAAGCTTTTCTATTTTCAATGTAACTACCATGTCTTTCATCTTGAGTAATGATCTGTGAAGTACAAAAATCAATAAAGAATCCATTCAAAAAAATTGCATTTTATAAAGTATCTAGGTGAACATAAGTAGGAATGACAGCAACACTGACATCCTCTTGTCTTCTTTTAAAGTTGTATACGCAAATATATGCAGGAGCCTGAAATATAATTTGTACTATACTATGGTTGAGTCAAATTTCCAAACAATGAATGTAGCTTCTGGATAAGAGTTAGATTTTGAATAATGAAGGAAGACAAGGTTTAGATAGGAGCCTGCCTTTGTGTGGAATTGACTTTCTGCAAGTTATTTTCAGGCATGATTTTAAAGCAAAGATCAGACTGAATGCAAAGCAATTTATTATAGAAAAAGTGAGCAAGCATAGTCAGAGCAAACTGCATTGAGAAGCACACATACTTCTTCCAAAAGTAAATCCCTAGAGACCTCTGATCACACAACGAAAACAGATATTCAGTGTAAGAGCAGCAGTAGTATGAGTCAGCTTTTTACTACAATTGTGATATTTAAACATAATTGCCAAATTTCACTACCACTTTAGTGATTGTTTAGGGTAAAGGGGTTTCTTGCTGCACTTTTATAGGTTTCCTACCTTGAAACTGAGCATTAAAGCCCTTTCGTCGGTGATTGCTGTCAGATGTAAAATGGAGTCGTAACCAGTTCTTACTGCTGATAACTGGAGAAGGTAGATTCATACCAGTCAACCTGGAAAAAAAAAAAAGACTCTAATATTAGTGGTAAAAAAACCCCAAAACATTCATATGTAAACCACTTAAAAGAGAAAAAACCACCCAAACCTGAAAATATTATACAAAACAGTGATTCACTGCCATCTAATTTCAATGTATTACTAGCTAAGTAACTATTATGTTGAGAGAAATATGAAGGTTTTTTTCTCATTACAGCTATCCATTTTATGATTAAAACTTGTATTTCCAAACTATTTTTTCATAAACTAAACAAGAAAAGCAGTGTGTGCATGCAAGTGTAGGTGTGCATGCACATGTCAAAATATTCAGCAAAAAATAAGTATATTCAATTATGACAAAATCTCATAATCTGACTCCCTGCTGTGGTAGCTATCTCACAGGAAGTCAAATCTCAAGTATTAAGGAATGTTAAATAAGGGTTATGGACGCCAGTTCATATTAAGCTTGGGTGGTAAATTACTGGTACATACCTATGCTGGCAGAACTGATTTTGTGTATATTAAAGCCTACTCACATTTAATAAAAAAGGAAAGAGAAGTCTAAGCACAACTAGATGCAGGCTAAACAACTTGCATTGACTATGGATGTTGTGAATAAAGGGCACAAAACTTTTTTCTAATACGGGCAACAGGCCCTTGAACCACACTGGATTATTCCATTGTCATTCATTACGCTACACCATTACGCTACGCGCCAGGTTTCTAATTTTTCCTTTTTCTTTCTTTTTCTTTTTTTTTTTTTAACCCCTGGATAATTCCAGAGTACTTAAAGGTTCTGATTAAAACATTCAGACCTGTATGTGTTTCTACATCTCATTCAAATGGACTTTTATACTTTATATATTCTTTCACACAAACTTTAGACTATTTTAGAGCATCACTCTAAATATTTCTAACTACAAACTGGCATTTTCTGCTTCAAGTCTACTTAGAATTTGGGTGTACCTGTAGCAAGTACGACGATGTAACTAAAAGGAAAAGGAAAAATAAAACCTTATGTGGAATACATATTAATCCGGTGCTAGTCTTCTTAGCTATTGACAAAATGTATGCTAAATCTAACAGTTTTTACTATATATAGGCTGTAGTTCATATCACTGAACTGATCATTCATTTCTTGAAGTACACAAACATATGTCCTAGAAACAGCTTTGGGGGTTGATTTTCTTTTATAAAAGAAATACACATATACTAACATTCTATGTAGTATATGCAGAGCTCTGAATTTCAAAGATGACAAAACTCTAGACTGAAATATTAAATTGCAAAATGAATTACATTGTACATTAATAAAAGATTAAATGAACATCATTATAAAAGCATGTTCAGAGCAGATCTTTCCTTAGCTAATATCTGATAAACAACTATTTCCCAGACACATAATACACCAGGTATTTTCACATCTAGGTGAACTCTGCAAGGTACAGCTAAATAGTCTCAAATCTCCCCATAATACTATGAAAGATAATATGAAAATGACACTGAGAGAGTATTTTACACAACCTCTTTTACCAGAACTCTAATCTAGCTGCATGATTTCTTTGCCTCTGAACTCTAGATCGGAACATGTACTTTAACAGCAATGCTGTTTGTGTGTTAATTGGAGAAAGTGAGAAAGTCTAAAAAAACTAAGTGGTTCTTGGAAGCAAATTATAACCAGTGTATGGCACAGTGATATTCTTTTTCTGTAAGGTTTTCAAAACCTCTTCACTGTAGTACAGAAATTTTTAAAAAACCATCAGATTCTGGGAGGGCTAGACGGGAAACCTATGGCTTACATGTGGACGTGAAACCTGCTGCCCCTTAACAAAGTACTTCACTCTGCAGCATTCATCATGTGTAGGTAGGACTTCCTACGGGAAAATTCAGTTACCAGTAATGGCAGTTCCACAAAATCCACAAAAGTTTGTGGATATAGTGTAAAATTCCTCTTTACATGTTAATTGACCATTTTCCTGGAGTTTCTGAAGGTTGGGCAACTGAAACTGTGTGTGGAAGAGAAAGGTGGACATGGTTACTGATGAAAGTGCATCACCCGAACTGGTACAGCAGGCAAATCTGCAACCCACACAGAAGTTGAGGTAGTATATAAAACTGGGGTTTTTCCTTTTTATGTCTCTCTAGGTATTTTTTTTTTTAATCCGGGAATAGGAAACAAATGAACTATGTCCGTCACACAGTAAATATCAAAATGCAACAAAAAATTTAATAACACTATAAGTGTACTCCTCAGGAAAAGGTAAAAATCAGTACTGTCCAGGACAATTTGATTCCAGTCCCACAAACAGGAATATTGTTATCTACAGCAAAAGACGCAATATGGGGGAGGGGTCCCTGAAACACATGCTCATTTGATTTTCTGGTATACAAAATGCAACTGTGTGGCAGGAGGATGTGCTTACAAGTTAGCTGCTCTAGTTCATCAATAGAACAGCTGGACACCACTGCTTAACAGATTCTCAACATCACGTTCTCAAGAAGCAATGATCCTTCCCAGTCCCATAAAAAACAGCACAGTGTTTCACCTGAGGCTGCAGAATGAGGAGGAACATTTCCTTTGAGCTTGGCCAACTGTATGATGTACCACAATTTGTGACTAAATGCCGAAATGTGTGCCGGCATTACTGCAACTGTGCTTCCTCTGACTCAGTGTAGCCTTTACTATTACATGCTAACTTCTTATACTAGTTGAGTATTGATGGAAAACAAGCAGTTTGGTTATGTCCATACTAGTAAATTGAACAATGGCACTTCATATAAATTCCTGCTTAGGAGTCTACACTATTAAAGGTTAAAACAACAGTAAATAATGAAATCTTAGAATCACAGGATGGTTTGGGTTGGAAAGGACCTTAAAGATGGTCTAGTTCCAACCCCCCACCATAGGCAAGGACATGTTTCACTAGACCAGGCTGCTCAAAGCCCCATCCAGTCTGGCCTTGAACACTCCAAGGCGATGGGACCTCCACAGCTTCTTCAGGCAACCTGTTCCAGCGCCTCATCCCTCTCACACTGAAACTATTCTGCCCATGACTGATGAGTGCTCCCTTGATCTCTTATCAGCAAAGGTGCAACAAAAGAAAAGTTGTCTGTATTTCAAGCACACACATAGTATTCATTCCTGTTGCATATGAATAAAGGTAATTTTAGCTCAGAGAAGGTTAAATCTAAAATCAGATGAAGGCTTGGAACTTCTTTGTATCAGACAAATTATTCAGATAAGGTAAAACCCCCCATATTTCTTAATATCAAAGCTCTCCTTAAAAGCTTTGATCTTTATTAAGGATTTCTCCAATGCTGTCAAAAAAGAATATTGAAAGTTTCTCAGTTCCTTTTAGCTGAAGACATTTATTGTATGGGAAGTAATACAAAAGAAATTAAATTCCTCAGTTATGTTTGAATTCTGCCTTTGCTATGAAAAACATAATGCATTTTTGAAACTAATTTTAAGGCCTAGCATAGATAATCTCAAAAATCTGCCCCAGCCTTGGAGAGAAGAAGTGACATCAAATCTAAATTACCTTGATCAAGTTGCTCAAGAACAAACACATACGTATGTATAAATAATGGTATTCATGCATTTTCTGGAAATAGTAGGTCTGACTTGCAGAGTGTGGAGTTTTCATCTCCTGTACTGATGGCAGCCAGGCCCTTATTTTCTAGGATCAGGGGGTTAAAACTGTTAAGTGTCACTTGGACAAGCGACATATTTGAATGCTCTGGGCTAAACAGTATTTGAGGTCATGCACTGAAAGTGATTGAAGAAGCATTAAATAGATGTTTATTCACTGAGTATCAAACACTCAGTGACCTGCTCAAAAGCAATCCTGTGGGAAGAAAAGAAACAAACAGAAAATAATTTTTTCAAATAACATTGTAAGACAGTGCATTTACCTGAGGGCTTAGAATGAAGATTGCTCATGGAACCTAAAATCTCTAATTTCTGCATACTAGAGCACTGTGCTCTACGGAACAAGACAGACTTTCAGAGAATTCCTGTGCCTGTTCCAGCATCATAAAGAACTAAATGACCAAGTTTTGAGAGCTTTAAAGTTATATTAGTATCATACTACACCTTTGCTGACAAACACTGCATTTCACAAGAAACAAACAACCCCAGTTAATTCTCCTAAATCTGAAGGCAGCCAGGCTGCTGGCAGGATCAGAGAGAGCAGAGGAAGCTCTCCTTCTCTTGATCATTGTGAGGTTCAGATAAACCTTTTCATGCTCTCCTACTTTAAGTGATGTTTTAATTTTTGTTCATATTCCAGCATTTCCTCACACAGACACTAATCTACTGTTTATACAATTAATAAGACATTCTGTTTCCATGCAGTCTTGAAGGAGTAATGTTTTCCTTATGTAGAGTATGTCAGCTATAGAAGCTGAACATCCTTTGAAGTATATTGTATTATCAAGAGACTGTGATATATTTTATCAAAATTATTACTAACAGGATTGTTACAGAAATATTTTTTCTCCAGTTAAGATTTTCAAATACTTATTGTTTGACTCAAATTCAGGTATAGAAAAACTACTTTACATTTAATTAAGAGAACTAACGTAGAGAGGAGTAATTTTGGTTTTGATTTTGGATCTGTTAATAAATAAAATAATTAATGTTTTTGTATGAAGAAGTAAACCAAATCTTGTTTCATTTACAAGGTTTTTGACATTGTTTTGACTATAACAAAGAGATAATCTTATCATGTAAATCTACTGACACTTCAGCTTCATGAAAATGCAGGGAAGAATTAGAGTGGGTTTTTTCAACTCATTTACCCTTATCCTAATTTAGCTACTTTCCCCATTTTGTACTAAGCCAAATATCTATATAGTTTAAGTAACATTATTTTTTCAAAAATACAGTAAAATAGAATAAAACCAATTGAATCCAGCTTAAACAAAATAAAATTCAAAAATACACACTCCATAAGGACTAGTTTAGATAAAAAAAAGCACAGAAGCCCTCCAACAAAACCTGTTATGCATCAGTTTTGAATACTTCTGCTATTTCTACATTCACTTAACCACAGAAGTATTTCTAGTCTCTAGAATGTCTTTATTTATTTATTTATATATTCATTTATTTTGGAAATGGTGTAAAATATTGTTGTGGTTTCGGAATGGTATTCCCCAATTTAGTTCTCCCACCAAGACTCCAAACCACACTACTGCTCAGTCGTCCCCCCCTTCCCCTTGCCCTTGCCCTTGCCCTTCCCCTTGCCTTTCCCCTTCCCATCCCAGTGGGACGGAGTTAAGAACTGGAAGCAAAAAATGTGAAGATCACATGTTGAGATAAGAACAATTTACTGAAAACAGTAACAGCAACAATGTTAATAACAGAAGTATACAAAAAAGTGGGCGATTTGTATGCAAAAATGCTCATGGGGACCCCAAGACAATGAACAATGGCAGACAATGCCAACACATTTTTCGACCAGAAGCCATGCTCTTCTTTTTTGAAGTCAGAGTCCCTTATCCCTACTCTCAGTAATGTCCTGTGGTATAGAATTACCTCCTAGACACATCCACAGACACACCCCCTCAGCTACTGCAAAAAATTAACTCTGTCCTGGCTAAAACATGGACAAACATTTTAATGACTTTCCATAACAGGTCTCTGAGTAAGGAAATGAAGAAAGAAAACTGTTCCCTAATTTTCAGCGAACTTACATTTTGCAATCTGCTCAGCTAAAATACTTATAAGAGTATCTCTGCAGATACATGTCCAAACAAGAACTTTTAAGGATTGTCATTCACTAATTGACAAAATAACGGGAGGTAGTTTTTCAAAGGCATACAGTATGATGATTTCAGCAAATAAAAGAAGACAATGTGTATGCATGTGCGTATATACAGTCTCTGTCTGTATTATCTATATTCTATATGTAAACATCTATATTAAGTATATTAAAAAAGAATGTTGGAGGTTTATTATCTCAAACTCATTGTAACACCAGGATGGCCAAGACTGTATCTGGTGTTAAGCAGGAGCAAGGAATGAGCAGCATTAGCTGTAAGTAAATGAGTAGCTTTACAAGCTGTGTTAGAGGGTTCGATGCTCAAACACACACACTGCAGTTTCACAGAGACATGAGATACTCCGACAAGCAGCTGCTGCCTATAAGAAGTGTGATGTTCTTTTCTGTTCTTCATCCTACTGAGTTTACTACTCCTTCCTTAATCCTTTGCTTCTGTACTGCTCCTCCTTATATATAACAACTTTGATTCTTGCTGGAATTTCTGTGATCTTATTTACGCACTATAATGAAAGAAAATTATCCTCTCCTCCCCAACCTCTCCAGGTGAGACAGCTGTGTGCCATTTCAGTAAATTAAATTGCTCATGGAAAAGAGAAGCAAGTCAGAGCTGGCACAAATTCAGTGCCAGGAATGCAGGAAAAGCAAAGTGAAATGGAGCTGGAGGTCACAACTTGGGGAAAGGAGAAATTTATAGATGAATGTAAATTAGAGAACAACTCAACAAAATAGAAGAGGTGATAAATAGCCTAAAACTTGGACTATTAACAATACCAGTGAAGTGAAACAATACTTATTATGCTTGAAAAGTGAGAACCAGGTTATCTCCTAAATAAGAACTGTCAGTTTAACAGGAAAAGTGTGTCTTCTTTATGTAGTATTTGAAATAAGAGACTATTTAAAACAGCTAACACAATCTACGAGGAAAGGGTTCCGAAGTGGGGGGAGAGAGAGAGACGGACAGTGTGAGGTGTTTCTTATTTAAAGTAATTAGATGCAGCATGATTTTTCACTGCCTACTTCCTTAACCATGTGTTGTTATACTGGATGCCTTGAATAAATACTTTCATTTGCATTGTACCTTAATACCGCTTGGGACAAGAATAAATTCAAATCAGTGGATATGGTTCTGGGTGAGGATTTTTTCACCCTATAGACATAGGAGGACCTTAGCAAATCTTAGCTTGCTAAGCACCCCTAAGATGCTCTCCTGAGAATTCTTCAGGAGAACTGGGTATATCCCTGGGAAACTCAGTGAGACTGACAGAGCTGTTTTCAGGTGAGTCAGGAAAACTTATGACTAACAGTATCCCAGAAGGTTCTCACTGTAAAGGAAAAAATTGACAAACGTCTTAAGTAAGCCCTGATGGACCACAAGGAGTTTTCCAGAGAATTTTATATCACAATACTTTTGTCAGTCTGGGTTTAAGAAAATAGCTTGAATGAAACACAGAATTGATGAGTATAAAAAGGATGAAAGAAAGGAAAAAACAGATGAGGAAAGGAATAAGCCCAAGAATAAGGTTTTACCATGACATTGCCAATTTCAACGATTAAGATACTTTCAATTAAGTAGTCTAAGAATGCAATATTTTTTATTTGCTCAGTTATCCTTCACATTGAGAGTAGAAGGCTTAATCATTAATAAATGAAAGCATTCAATGAAAGTTCCTCTTCAAAATTAAATAACCCAACATTAAATAAAAGACTATGTTCCATAATTGTTTTATGTGGTATTACTATGTAGTTATTACATTCATTAAGCTCATTACCAACTTCATTGTATTATAAAGAAACACTGTCCAGTAAACATTTTAGACATATATTTCATATGAAATGATTATTAAGAGAAACGTAAGAAAGATTCTTTGCCTGTGATAATAAATTTTGAAAAATTTATGTAGTCATTATAGAACATTTTGAATCTGGCAAAATATTACTCATTTACTTTATTCCCTTCTCATTGCACTTATTAACAGTTACATTGGAACCGGCTGACAACCTATTTAAAACTAAATTAGGATAACTTTAAAAAAAATTCTTTAAGGCCGTATGTTTGGTTTGGTTTTTTTTCTTCAAATAAGTAAAGTGATAAGGCCATAGACGGATAGGTAAAAATGGAAATGTAAGTGGAAATGTTATATATTTTTAAAAAATTCAAATCATACCCTCCCAAGATATAGCTTAAGTTTCTTATGTTGTCTGAGCAGTCTACATCTATGTTTAAAGGCCCTCTGGCCCAGTGAAATGAGGAGAGATAAGGCTTCATCTTATCTAATTTCAGTTGTTGGCAATGAGTGGTCTCTATCTGTGAGAGGTTCCTTATATAGACAGCAGAGAGGAATAAGTATTTTGGGAGTGCATATAATCTGAGGTATTTTAGACTTCCACATTAGTTTGAAATGAATCTCACTTTGGAATACAAGAGCTACTGTGTAGAGCTCCATATATATCAACACCTGAGCATCATCCAAGGCATATAAAAGCTATTGTAATTCAGTTTATGGGACATGACATAACTCAGGACTTTATTCTCCAAAACCAAACCTTTTTACTCTAATTTTGTGCACAAAAGTACCCAGCCTCTTGTGTGTATTTTGTCATACTTCACACTGCACGTGATACCTGCACATACTTTGTTTTTGGCTAGAGGTTAAAGCCAAAGGCAAGAGCTTTTCATGTTTTGTAACTGGTGTTTGGAAAAGAGTTCTATTAAGAACATCCTGTTTTTTTGATTCAGCAGTGTTAGCAAATATTTTTCTTGATTATCTTTGTGATATTTAACAAACATCATAAGGACAATATTCCATGGCACTCTGAATATTTTTCCTTTGGAAGATTATTATCGCTCTCAAGCTGGTGAATAAAGGAGCAATAATTCCTTATATGGCTAGGTTTTTTTCTGATATATGGCTTTCATTGTCCAGTAAAACCGGAACATTAAGTCCTAGGACACCCCAATCAATTAGATTTTATTGTTTAATACAGTGGTATTCCACCCAGGCCCTGAGTTCTGCAAGCCACTTTTCTATAGTGTTCAAGGAGCTCTTACATCTAGAGCAAGAGAAGATATATGTGTGGTCCTGAAGTTAAAATGGCAGCTACCCTGAAGGAAAACAAAAATTTAAAACAAGCTCACAATTGAACAAATATAAAACTAAATTGAAGGATTTTACTGCTGCAAATACATAGTAATTGAGCCCTTCAGAGATAAAATTCTGCTTTAAAAGTTGTTCCATAGCTGAGTGTAATTATTAATAGCTGCAATGATAAATTATAGGTCTTAGAGCACACACAGTATTCTGTTTATGAGAACTGCAGTTGTAGTGTTTTTACTGCAATTATTCAGACAGGCATTTCTGTTAACATTCTGAAAGCTCCACATTTTTTACTGTGTTCATATTAATCCCATAACAAGTTCTTGAGTGTCTCATACAGAGGCAACTTTAAATTCTTCAATAAAATTCAGAAACTGCTCATCTAAAAAAGGAATTGCCAATTTTTAAATTTTTTATTTAACTTTCAGTTATAGTGAATTATTAGTGGAGGAATAAGATCTAAAAAGATGCAATGCAAAAACCAGATGTATGAATCAGTGGCTAGTAGCCATCAATCTTATTATTAGTGTTCTGAAAAACTCACTTAAATGATATAAAAACAATGTCTAGGGCAAAATTTTTAGGTGCATCAATGTATTCAATATGGGATTTTTTAAGTACATCAGTACCTGCTATACTTCTGTGTTGAGAAAGACTGTTCTGTGCTACTCTGCAATATAATTTCATTTGTGGTTGCTACTGTAAGATTTTTAAAAAAATAAAATGAATATACAAATATAATGAATTGAAAAATGTTTTTTCCATTCAGCACAATTAATTTAATTTCATTACTTTAGTAACTGTTCGCTGTTATGTATTTTATATTGGATGAGTTGTTCTATTTTTTGTTTTAATGAAAGATTGCCAATATCCCATTTGGCTCTATTGTAAAATAACTAATGAAAAACAGAATTCCAGGGGAAAAAACCTGATTAAAAAGTTATTGGAAGTATTACTTTATGATTCTTTTTCTTAGATTTTCATTTGCAGAAATTACATTGTCTGTTCTAAGAAAAACCTCCACAGATTTCTGTATTTAAAACCTCAGTCCATATGTGGGGTTGTTCAGCAACAGTCTCTAAAAGATGAATGTGAGAACATTTTTAAGAGCTCCTTTAGATTGATCCTAAACTCATTCCCAATAGTCACTGCAGAAAAGCACAGTCTATCTGACATGTTAGATACTAATAAATAAGGAAAATAATTGTTTCTCTATCTTCTTTTATGCTTCTCTATTATTACTCTCTTAGACCATAAATCAGTGAAATCCTGTTATCTTACAATAGATTTAAACTGTAACTGGTGAAATAAATAATTCATTGGTTCCCAGTTGCAGTCTGGGGGGGAAAGGAGCTGCTAATTGACAGAACTGCAGGTCTTCCAAGGATAAATCTGTACACAGCTTGCTTTAGTTTCTTGGAGGGGGGTGGGGGGGGGGAACCACCACAAAAAAAACGCCCCCCTCAACACCAGAAAAAAACCAAATCAAACCTCTTTGTAGATTTCCTCTTAAAAACTTGATCAGACTTCAACTATATCTGGGCCCTCCCCGCACAAGAAATACCTAGACCTGTTGGAGTAGCCATGAACAGGGAGCACCTCTCCTGTGACGACAGGCTGAGGGAGCTGGGGTTGTTCAGCCTAGAGAAGAGAATGCTCAAAACACCTTGAGGAAAGCCTATCAGAAAGATGGGGTCAAATCTTTTAGCAGGGCCTGTTTCAATTGGACTAGGCGTAATGGTTTTAAGGTGCAGGAGGTCAATTTAGATTACATACAAGGAAGTTTTTTACAGTAAGGGTGGTGCAGCACTGACACAGGTGTGCAGACAAGTGGTGGATGCCCCATTGCTGGAAACATTCAGAGTAAGATTGGATGGGGCTTTGAGCAACCTGATCTAGTTGAAGATGTCCCTGCTCATTGTGGAAGGCTTGCACTAGATGTCCTTTGAAGGTCCCTTCCAACTCAAACTACTCTATTATCTGAAAAAAATACCCAACAAACCAACAAAGAAAAAAATAATCAAACAATAAAAACCCCATCAAATCCTAAATACTGTACATTGAAACTGAATTTATTTGGTATATCTGTTCAGTATTTTCCTATTTTAACTCTCCATTATCTGATAATCATGTAATTTATCTTTTAAATATTTTATTTTTGAAACTTGCTGGGTGAAAGAATATTCATATTTCTTCCTATGATAGAAATAGACCTAGTAGAAATGCATTCTCTGTCAAAAATGACTCACAGATGCAACTTCAGAAAAATTTACCTACTTTTTGACCATGATATACTATATTAGTATTAAAGACTTATGTCTATATTTAAGGAAAAATAGAGACCATTAGAAAAGAAACGATATCTAAATTGACCCCTCCTTGATAAAGCTACTACAAATAATATTTTATTTCCAGGTGCATTCTATGTTTAGTATGTCAGTGTTAGCAAAGAGCTCAGCATTCGTCTGACTGAAAAGACCAGACAATCTCAGATCAGTTTTTATGGACTGATTATTAGCAAATTAGGATGCAGTTCTGAAAATCCCTGATCTATACTGAATTCCTTATGAAGTCAGTAAGAGGTCCTCATTTAGGTGAGCTTGCAATATTGCCTACATCTAGCATTAGGAGTTTCTTTGTGTCCATAAAAAAGACTATAAAATATTTCTGTCTGAGAACACTAACAATATTTATGTTTGTGTTACTAATTTTAATGTTTTATTTGTTCACTGTGTAACACAACGTGGTTGCAAAGATGTTGACTCAGCACCCTTAAAAGTGAAATTGTTTTGTACCTTCATGTGGACATCGTTCAAAATTTGGATAAAGAATTTGAGAATTTGCATGTGATCAGCAAATATACTACTTGGATGAAACACTGGCATGACTGCAGCCAAGCAATAATAATATTGGTAACATTAAAAATAAAAAAGTGAACCAGCCCACCAGGTAGGTGGAACCCTAAATACATGTCCAAATGATAATAATAGTATTTTCAAAATATAGTTTTTTTTCTTGGGATGAAAGCCTTGTGCAGCTCTATCACTTTTTTTTCCCCTGAGGATGTTAAGGATTGAGTTTGAAAAAAACACTGCATTTACCCATTTCACTGATGGTATGTGTTTCATCCATATTCTCAAAGGCTAAAAATTAACCTTGCTGGGTTTTGTTGATATTTGGATTAGACAGAGCTAAGCCAAATGTTTACATCCTCACTATACCGTGCTGAGCAAGTTGACTTCTGCGTTTTTAACATGTTTTCCTTACGTTGACCATATTATTTTGTACTTACAGTTGTATCATTACAGTTGAATAACTGTTTTTGTTTTCTTAAGCTATTCTTAAGTGGTAAAAAGTAATTATTTCCACTTGAAACACAAATCTTTGCCCCAATAACAAACCTAATGAAGAACAACACAATTTTATAGTAACATATTCCCAACTGGCTTTTTGTTTTTTTGGGGTTTTTTTGGCGGGTTTTTTTTCTGGTGGTTTTTTTGGTTGTGGTTCTTTTTGTGTCTGTGTGTTTTTGTTGTTTTGTTTTGTTTTCTGTTTTCCCTGATTGTCTGTACACAGAAATTTAAGATACTGATTAAAAATAAACAGAAAAACTTGTTGTCCCACAAATATTGTTCGGTAATTATCAGAAGATAACTGTAAACAGGAAGGATCATGCAACCTCTATACTTAATAGAAATTGACATTCAGGTACCCACCTTCACAAAATTTGTCTCCCTTATTTGAAATTATAATGAAATAAAATTTCTAGGCTGTATCAGCAGTAGAATGTGACAAAGAGTACCTATGATAGGTTTGACAGAAAACATTGGATGCACCTTGTTTGGACAAAATTTCAGCGTAATGATGAAGAACAGAAAAAAAAACCCCAGAACTTCCCCAAACTGATGTATAACTTTTCCATTCTATGAAGCTGCTATATTTTACTTTAAAATATTGTTACTATGTAAAGAAAGGAACACATGTTTTGCAGAGGTTCAGGATTAACTACTTCATAGCTTGTAAAGCAGGAGTAATATGGGTTGGTTTACTGGAAAAATATCTCTTAAATGTCACAGAATTCAAAATAAGCAATAGAACATGTTTTTACTCAAATAATACACATTTATTTCCAAATTAAATGCCCCCCCCACCTCCCAAAAAAAACTTAGTTGTACATAGCCTCTTAATACATGAACTCAATACCCTGTTAACACATGGCCTCACAGAGTATCAGATGCTTTCTGTTTTTGTAAATATGGCCCTTCTGAATTCTATGGCAGTTGTATTTGCAAACAAAAGCAAATAAACAAAGAAAATCCCATGGCCACAGAAAAGCTTAAATGCCAGAGAAAATTAGGGAAAAAAACCCAAACAAACAACAAAAACCAAAAACGGTTTATAAGAGATGTTTTCCAAAGAAATGCTGTGGGAATTCTGATTCTAAACATAATTAAAACAGTGTTTTTTTCAGGTGATCTATTGCTCATCCCAATATAAAATTATTTTCCATGTTGGTTCTCTTGAGTGAAAAGTGGGGTGGGAGAGAGAAAAGCTCAGCAAATTGTAATCAGAGTGCAGCTACATAAAAGCTGTTTATTATAATGTATATTCTTGGAGCCAGTTGAATATCTACATATTTTTAAGTACAAAACTAATTCAATTTCCTTACTGCTTAATAATACAACCGTTGTGAACTAGATTCTTGTTTCAGTAACACTACGCAGCTACGCCACTTCCACCAGGAGGTAAGTTGCTTCTGTCTTCTCTTTCAATAGTAAATGTTTATTTTTTCAATTGAGCCAAATGTATTCCTGTTCTTTAGTCTACCAGTCTTGGTGTGTGGTAAATGAGCATGGATTTTAATAGGCAATATTGCCTGAATCAAGCCTGCTTCCAAAGCTTTTTTAAGGATATTTTAGGGTTCCCAGTGAAACCAGCAATGCTTTACTTATCTTTATATAACAGCCAGATGTCCTCTGGCAAGAAAAAGAGTACTAGCAACAATGAACATCATGACATAGGTATTTTATCTGGGGCTAGGAGGCAAAGTCTTTAAAGCCAGCACACTGAATAGCTTAGTTAGATAGCAAGCCAGCTATTCTTAATTGCTGACATGATGAGTAATTTACTGTGCTATCAAATTTTCATGTATTTTGAAGCTCCACATACTGCTTTACAAGGTTCATTGACTACACTGGACTTACTACACTCAGAGAATTTACTTTACTAATACAAGTAAATACAACTAATTATAAGACAAAATGCAGCATTCTGAGACTAATACTTATATTGCAGAAGAGCCAGACATACATTATTATAAAAAAAAATCACTTTGTATAGATGGTGTTTTGTACTATACGTGGAAGAATTTTTTATTTTTTGCACTGTTACCTCTTGACTCAATAGAAATGATTTCAGATATATTTTTTGAAGAATCTGGATACAAAAGATCTTTTTTGTAGGGTTATCCTTTACTCTGACTCAGTTTGCATCCACTGCTTTCTCAAGATTTTTAAGTTTGTGTATTATTAGTTCACTTCCAATCCAAAGCTTAACTGTATGAAAGCTTTGCTAATATGTCTCCTAAAAACAAGTTTTTGTCAAAGGAGTCCTTAGTTTCCTAACTGTTATAAAATGTCAATTAATTTTGATTAGGTAACGTCTACAGACCGTTTTGAAAGTACCAGCAGCATGCAAAAGTACATTATTACACATGTTGCTGCCATTGCTTCCTTACCACTGATGAAATTTTAAGTTAAATTTTCTATTGCCCCTCAGTGTCTGTCTTCTTCACCAAATACCTAATTTTCATCAATGTAGGTTCACATATTTTGCTACCTCTTCACAGCAGGAAAAGCATATATAAGTTATGTATTCCACTCTCCTTCCTGTCTCCCTGAACATTTAATTATAATTCCTTGCAATTAAATCAGGTTCAGATTCTAGATTAACCAACAATAGCAGCCTCAAATTGTCTGCAGTTATGCAAATAGAGTGCTAGGTTTACAGAATGCTTCAATAGACAGGTCAGCAAAGGAGACAAGGGAACAGTGGGACAGTCTATTAAAGTTAATTAGCTTGTTAAAGTAATTACTTTACACATTGGGCACAACGCTATCATGAATTTATTCTGATTTATTTTTCATTTGTTCCTTCCTTGGGAATTTTTTTTTCTCCTGTGAAAAGCTCCACCACTCCCCAGCATGGAGAAAAGAAAGCACCCTTAATTCCTTTCAAAGACAAAATGTGGTATTTTAAATTTTCTTTTCCCTAAAAGACTGAAGTCACTTTTGACACAAAGCAATTCCATGTGGTCATTAGCCTAGAGAAAACAGCTTGTCTCATGGAAAAGATTTCACTGCAAATAACAGCATTCCAATTTCTATCTTCTGCGGAGTAAAGTTGGCATTGCTGCTGCAGCAGAAATTGCGATCAAAATGCACATGGAACATTTTGTGATCTGTAGTGTATATCACAGATAGAAAGCAGTAGTTGAGAAGTAATCATAATTAGTGTTTCAATATGGCTTTTAAAAGGCCTAAAACAAAGTTAGGAAGGCATTAAAAACCTCCAGACAACAAAAAATCCCATAAAGACATTCAGGTCTGAAAACACTGGACAAAGTGAGAAAGATAAATCTCATGCAATTCTTGCAATTCTTTCTGCTTTGTATGAAGGAATGCAACTTGATCTGATTGATCTTGGGAACCAGGCTGGGAGGAATTCTTAAATTTAAGTGGAATTAATTGATTGGAAAGTAGGGAAGGGATCAAAACCTGCCAAAACACCCCCAAACCCCCATAAAGATACATTTCTATAACTTTACAGTAGAAAAACAATGACAAAAGCAATAAAAGTGATAAAATTATGCAAGAAATAAAACCCCAAAATCCCCCGAGTATGTGAACATTGCTATCCAGCAGCTGATTAAAAAGCAGTTAAAAAAAAAAGTGTAAAAATATGCAGGAACACAAGATAGTCATCACATAGAGATGTCTGCATTAATTATGACTTTTGAAACAGCAACAAAAAAAAATTTTTCATTGAAAGTCACTTTAAGATAGGCTGTAACACCTGCAAACAGCAATTACAGATATACATGCCAATAGACAAACATGACAATGAAATGAATGATCAGTTTTAGAAGTATAGGAATCTGTAGACTGCAAGGCTAAACTACTGGAGCTCTGTGCTGAAAACACATTTAAAACCACAGACATTTGCTGTTGACAGAATATTTTTCTGACAAATACAGAAGCACAAAACGCCTTCAGAATGGTGGAAAAATAGCAAGGACTGATGATTCATGCATTAGGAAAAATTGATAGGTTATACTTCTTTATAAGTGGGGCTACCTTCTGCAATACCATCACTAGTTAAAGGAACAAAGAGCTGTGATTAGACTTGACAGATTACTCACTGAAAAGATTTTTGCTATAAGAATAGTTTTCTTGAAGGAAGTCTGAATGGCAGCGTCCATTCACCATAGATTTTCATGAAAGAATTTGTCAGATTTTATCAGGATTCAGTGCAGGATATTTCAAAATATTATGAGACGCCAATAAATTAAAATGACACTGAAATTTAGCAAGCCAAAATAAAAGCTGCTAGGTTTCAATCATTCACTGTAATCATCACTGTCAAACATGGATACATTTTAACTCTTTTTGCCTTTTCTTTATTAGGTTTTTTCCTTTAGAATGACAGATAAAATGTCAACTCTTCCAACACAATATAACAACAAGAAAACTTAAGAGTTCTTGGCTTGAAAAAATAAATAGTTCAAGAAAAAATCCTCAGAATTCTAATCAGACCTTAATAAATACTCAGTAGGCAAAATAATTCAAGGAGAAATAACTTTGTGTATCTTGACAGTAAGCAAGACTAAAGGGAAGTACCACAAATACAGAAGACATCAGCTACTGAATTTGACTGCCTAAGCAAGATTTGGTTATGAAGAACAATATGCAATTTAAAAAACCAACTATGGCTTCAACTATAATAATTATAGCCTTAACATGTGTAGGTGAAAGCTGGAAATACAACGAGCTGGGACAGTTTGACAGCAAAAGCTTCATGAAAATACTAGGTTGAAAGGAATTAATTTGTAAACAGATTTATTTATTCAGAGAAGTCTACGGCTCCTAATCTGTGAAGTTTTTTTAGAAAAGAAGGTTGAAATATCTATGAGCCTGAGTTAACGATGACTCCAAATTATTTATTCATTAGATATGTCAGTACATTGCAAGAAGAACCAGCAGCCAAATGAGAGAAAGCACCTTGTCAAACACTGTTTGTGCCTGTGCAGGGTGGACTGTTGGGGTTCAACAAATTTCAGTGGGTCCTAAGTAACATCTAAAGGTAAGTGAAGCATTTATTTTTTTGTCACTTAAATTTGCAAAGCACCAAATGAAGTGCAGAAGCACTGCTCAAGTACTCAATATTCTATTTTTTAATCGTTTTTCTTCACAGCAAAGTTTCAAGTTCTGCTAAAGGTGATGAAAGCATCTTAACTTCAACAAAGACAGTACTACACAAAACTACCAGTCCACTGAAAGTCCAGTCACCTGACACTGCTGTATCAACAAGCTATCCTTCTACAAGAGCTATTGCCTTCCATACCACTGAACATTTACTTCTCTACTATTACATGGCTGTCTGATTTTTTTTTTCAGTGTAAGCAGCTCTTTTCTGAATAAATTAACTATAGATCAATTAAACATAATGCAAGTTAGCACTTTGTCTAACTCACTGCAATGCTAAAACTCGCAAGTAATGCTGAACCGCAATTTTACCATTATTTGAGTCAGATTATTACACATACTTCTTCCAGGAAACAACTATATTCCAATTTTAAGTAAGATCAAGCACTTCAGACTTTATTCTACAGTAGAATATCATTTAAGTCGTTCACTAGATTAAAGCTTCTGACAGATTATAATGCTACAAGAGGCCTTATGAAGTTTAATTAGCTTCTTTAAGCATGCTTTACAAAACACTGCTGACATAGTACTAAAGTGTGGATTTGTTATCGTTCTTGATTCTAAATTACATCCCAAAGCTGTTACCAGACTACTAGTCTCTTAACTCAATTTCTGTAGTAATATTAAATTGCAGCGGTAATGAACACTCACAAAATACCATTATCAAGTTCACAAATCCTAAAATGCCTTTAGTAATTCACTGAGATTGAATTTACACTGGACCATTTCCCAGGTGCTAGGGATAATGATAAAGCACCTTACCTATTATCAACCAACCATTTCAGATGACAAGCAGAGAAATGCAGAATGGTGATGTATGTGCATGGTGCTTTACACAAAAACCAGATTTAATTCTGTCTGGTGAGGTCCATATGGACAGATCAATCTAAAACAAAGTAGTTCTATCAACTGGTCTTTGTGTTTTGCCCTAGAAAAATTTCCTCAAAAAATGGTGTTTGAAGTGGATATTTCCAGACTGTGCAAGAGACTCTAGTAACTTTAAAAATGTAGTGAGGATTACAAAATTGCTTGCATTACAAATATTCTGGAACACTGGAATATCAGTTCCTACACCAAAAAAAAGGAGGACTGATATTTTCTCAAAATATTTATGATTACTTCAAAAGAGCAGCGCTCACTAATTAGTTCTTCAATGTATGGCCTCACAAAATCCTTTGCTATCACAGATCCTTTATCGTCTTATTATTTTCAGTGAAAGAATTGAGATATGATGTGTAACAAAAATAATGCATTTGATTATAGAAAATGATAACCATGACTAGGTTTTACATTTGCTCCAACTGCCCACACTGGGGGACTCTGCACATGTGTAGATGGTAAAATTGATGAAGAAAAGTATTCTAATCTCAGGCTGATTTGGTGCTCCTTACTTTTTAGCTGTAAGCAGTCTACTCTGTGTTGTAGTAGTATGTATGCATGTATGTATGTGGTTGTGACATTAATTTTTGCAGATGTGCACGACTGTTTACTATTTCCATTTTTACATTTGCTTATATTATTTCATTTTGGATAAAAATAAAAAATTCTAAATAGTGTGATGGGAACTTGTACAAACAGCAATTTCATTTTTTTTCTCCCACGTGAAATTTAAAATCACTTCCGTAAACCTAATAAATAGTATAGAAGGTTTACCTAGCCAGGAAAACAATTTTTCTGAAATTCACACTATCTTGTTAGCAGAGCTAAGAGTTGCATTAAATAACTTATGCAAATAATAATGTGATAGAGTATTTTTAAAATTTTCACATCTAGTTAAAATAGTATTATCTTGAAAAAATTATTTATTTTCATTATTCTCGTGGCCATTTAGGAAAAAAGAATAGGTTTCCTATTTTGGTATGTTTATTGTGAAGCAAAGCCTCAAGTAATATGAATCTGATGATTCAAGCAAACATATATTATCATAATAATGATATTTTGTTGTTTTCAGGATCAACTACCTTCCTCTACTCTTAAAAGTATTCAAAAACATGACCAGTTATGAAAATCTAAAACCACTGAAGGACCTTTTAAAAACATATTTTTAGAGATACAACTTTTTTCCTTCACTTATTTAAAAATACATTTTAAATACAATGTACATGTTTATATAAATTTTTCCTGTCCAGAAGCATTCCTGAATAAACAGACAACATTTTGTTACTGAATCCCACTCTACAATTGCTCATATAAGCAGATTCAGAAAGCTTCCAAGCTCTACAACTATGAAAGGTAATCTTGGTTGTGCTTTGTTTGATCAAAATTTAATGGAAAATAAAGGGTGACTTTTTGTCCTTCTGCTAAATCTGTTTTACGAATTTAATTATGGTAACCTGCTAGAAAATAATTTCAGGCTCCATCAGAAATCTCATTNAATATTTCATTTTTTGAATATGAATTATGTGTTTACAAAATAATTTCAGAGCTGCTAAATTATGATATAGTAAGTGATGAAATCCTGTTCTTTTTGTACATTTCCAGAAATAAAAATCTAGTGTTCATAGTTTTAATTGTGTACCCTTATCCTGATTGCAAGCTTTATGCAGTATTCAGGTTTCCAAATGGAGTAAGAGGAAACAGTTTAGCTATCTGATAATCAGAATTCAAGCTTGCTTCATTTCTGTATTAAAAATTTAGAATTTTAAAAGAGTGAGTAGAACTGCACATGCGATTCACTGTTTATTTCTCTCTTATTTGTCTCCTATTCGTTTGAAAAGCAAAGAAACAAAGGGAAAGGAAAAGCAATTTTTGAAAGGCGGACATTTATGGTGAATACAAACAATATGTCAAAAAATCAAAAGAATGTAGTGGCAGTTTCAGAACAATTTAACTAAATGACTAGGTTAGTACAACAAAAATCTGTGTAGTCCCTGTATGTAAAGGAATACAACAATGTTATATTTGTTATTTATTAGGCTATAATAAAAATTATTCTGCATACAGGAATAAAATTTCATGTACAACATGTTTATGGAACCTGAAATTACAGTGTGTTACAAAATGGTTAAATTGTTCTGGTAATATAAATTATGCCTTTTGAAAATTTGCGGGTTTTTCCCATTTGTGGTAAAAATGCAGCATTACAGTATACTATATTTCTCCTGAAAATTATACTACAAATAATGCATTTTATTTTAATTGCAAGTTTATTTCCCTTGCCATTACTTTGTATTAAACATCTAACCCAGGAGAAATACCTGGTCATGAAAAATTCTGAGGAATAGCTCACTTTAGAGCAAGTTCATCTCATTGGAAGGAAACACACACTAGCATTCAGAGAAATGAATGAAAACACGCATTCTCATTGTTCCAAGTCAGTTTTGGAATGTCAGAGAACACACATGGTTTTGTGGGGCCAGGAGGACTAGAGAAGTCCCCTGTACTCAGCACTGGTCAGGCCAAGTCTTGAGTGCTGTGTCCAGTTCTGGGCTCCCCAGTTTAGGAAGGATGTTGAGATGCTGGAGTGTGTCCAGAGAAGGGCAACAATCCTGGTGAAGGTTCTGGAACACAAGCCCTATCAGGAATGGCTGAGGGAGCTGGTGTTATTTAGCCTGGGGAAGAAGAGGCTCAGGGGACACCTTATCACTCTCTATAACTGCCTGAAAGGGGATTGTAGCCAGGTTGGGGTCAGCCTCTCGCAGGAAACTAGAGACAGGACAAGAGGACACAGTCTTCAGCTGTGCCAGGGGAGGTTTAGGTTGGACATTAGGAAGAATTTCTTCAATGAAAGAGAGTTTAGGCATTGGAATGAGCTGCCCCAGGAAGTGGTGGAGTCACAGTCCTTGGAGGTATTTAAGACAAGACTGGAAAGACTGGATGTGGCACTTAGTACCATGGTCTAATTGACAAGGTGGTGTTAGTTCAAAGGTTGGACTAGATGATCTCAAAGGTCTTTTCCAACCTAATTGATTTTGTGATTCTGTGACTCTGTGTTTTTGTTATTGCTGAGCAGGGCTTACACAGAGCCAAGGCCTTTTTTGCTTTTCATACTGCCACACTGACAAGGAGGCAGGGGGTGAATGGGAGGTTGGGAGGAGATACAGCCAGACAGGTGACCCAAACTGACCTCAGGGATATTCCAGTCCATATGACACCATGGCCAGTATATAAAGAGGAGGGAAAAAGAAGGAAGTGGGAGATGTTTGCAGTGATACCATTTGTCTTCCTAAGTAAGCATTACATCAGATGGGGCCCTGCTCTCTTGGAGATGGATAAATACCTGTCAGCCCAGGAGAAGTAGTGAATTCATTCCTTGTTTTGCTTTGCTTGTGTGCTCAGCGTTTGCTTTTCCTATTAAACTGTCTTTATCTCAACCTATGAGTTTTTATCTTTTACCCTTTGATTCTCTCCCTGATCTCACTGGTGGGAGTGATCAAGTGGCTGTGTGGGTCTTGTTTGCTGGCTGGGGTTAAACAGAAACACCCACCTAAAGAAAGAACAGATGGAAAACCAAATCTGACATAAAGTGCTCTGGAAACAATTTGCTACTTGACTGCAAGAAAATTCATCAAATCAAACGTTTCATTAACATTAGCAAATGCTTCATCCTTCAGCTGAAAAAAAATGTTTAGAAATTCTGTAACTTTAATATCTGGCAAGATAAAAGAAGTGTGCTTCCTACAGTGTAATAGTAAATACGAGGGCTTGTGATCTGCTTAAATCACAAGGCAGGAAGGCTGTATCTGAAAAGCTGTAGCACTGAGATGAGCAGATTACCTCAGGTGACACACTGCACAAAACATGCAGCTCTTTAAGAATTTAGAATGTAATCCAGCTCTTCAGGAGCTCAGAAATATGGATGACCATGTCCTACGTGCCACTGTGAGGGGGATGCCCTGAGGTAAACTAGAATACTTGTAGAATATACAAAGGCTTTGCACACAGGTAAGTACAAGGACTGACAAAAGGGTGCTCACAGATGGAACTCAAGTCTGATAATATATAACCATTTGAATTCTTAGAGTACCTTTTCTATTGTTGACCAGGAGAAGATAAATTATAAAATACACAGTAATCTGAAAATTCACAAGTTATTCACTGATATTAGTATTTCTCTTTTCTATGAAAAGGTTTCCATGGTCTAGCTCAAAATCTCAGTGGTGGTTAACTACTATTCCTAAGGTTATTGTAATATATAAGCTTTGAAATCAGTTATTAATGATGGTATATTTTTAAAATTCACTTTTTTAATTCATGGATGACTAAATGGAACTAAGTCATACTTAGCATTGCTTCTACAGCTCCTAATCACTCTAAAAAGATTGGACAGATGTAAACAAAGAGAATGATTTTATCATGAGATATATTGCTGAATCCATCGATTTGTTGGACTTTGGAAAGTGACACAAGCTTACTCATCAGACAATTTCAAGCTGCAGACAAACATTATTTATATGTAAAAATAGAAGCAATTAATCCAGACACTCTGGCAGCCACTGAGATATGAAACATTAAAAAAATTGCATAAGCCATCCCACATTTATTGAACCACTTCTTTGATTTTGATTGCACAGTATTTATTTAAATCCAGGAGGAGAAATTGAGGAGACAGACAGTAACACTTTGTCAGTCTCTGATTTCCCTAGGGGCTCTTATTTCACAATAGTGAAATGCTTAAAGAAACCAAGGACAAACATGATAGATCTGTTTAGGAAAAAATTTCAGTAAATCAAAGAATACCTATTTGCCTGGTTTTGAAGCTGAGGAATGCTTCTGTCAGCAAATAACTGCAACTATTCTTCCTTCAGGCTTCAGAAAGAAACCAAATAATGGAAATTTATCAAATTATTTTTTAGTTAAAACACAGATTTTTGCTATTTTCAACTTATTTTACTTCAGAGTATTTGAAAAGGGAAAAAAACTTCATTTATGTTTTCTTTCTGTTTTCCCTAAGCATCAATGATCTTTTCTGTGAAGAATTCATTATTGGACACTTATGTTCTGTATTTTTTCTGATAGTTCTAACAGAACAAGCAATATTGTTGTTATAAATTCCACCTTCCTTCAATAGTCAAATGAACCTTCACATTTTACTTCTAAGAATATTGTATTTCATCTGAAATATAGTCTAGGATATACTTCCTTTATCATAGATTTTCATTCGATTTTATTATTATCTAAGCCTGGAGCAATACCTTGTCATGCTTATATGAAAAATTCCGGAGAATAGGTCCCTTTATGGCAAGACTCACACAAACAGAAGTCATGGAAAAGTTGTAGTAACCAAGATCACCCCAGTTATCCCTATTACTTCTGTTCCATGAAGTAATAAAGCACTTAAAAGTTGCAATGGCAAAATCTTCTGCAATAGAAAGACTCTTTCCTTGGTCTTACAACAGCCTATGTTCTATTTGTTCTAAATAAAAATTATATTTTAATGTTTGGGTTGTTTTTCTTTTTCCTTCTTTAAATGTATTTACAGAAAAGAAAAGTAAGGGAAAGTGGTTTTGTTGCTACATCTTTTGAGAGTAATTTTGGTCTTTCTATGTCCCTGAGCAAGTAAATTTTGACCAAGGAACCAATGTACCCAGACATTTAATTTGGGAGCTTTTCAGGACCTGTAGGTTATGATTCAGTTGGATGCACAGGGACATTTGAGATATCCCATCCAGCAGGCAATCTATCTGCTGATCCAGTGATGTCTTGATGCCGACACTCTTGAAGCCTTCAAGTAAGGAGCTGGACTGAGCCCAAGGACTCAATTCCTGATTTGATTATTTAAATACAATAATATTGTGTCATTTATACATCTTAAAACAGTTTACCTCTCATTGCAGAAGGGAAAAATTTTCTGTAGGCTTTATGAGTCAGGTCTGTCAAGCATTTGTTGGAGTTGTTTTTAAAACCCTAAGACATCTCATATGACTGTGGGCACCTATATTTAAGCAACTGAAATGCTGAATTCAGCCTCAACTCTGGGTTAAAGTTCAGGAGGAGACTAAGGTATATGAATCACACATGTATGCAGCCAGCACAGCTGCTTCACTCATTTAATTCACTCCATGCTGCAAAAGTGAGCGACTTTCAACAGGTCTTTTGCCATATCTGACAATCCCATTCTCAGATACCCCAGAATATGCTTAAGCAAGTGAATTTCATTGCTACTGGGTGGGTTGATGAGCCAAATGGATTTCTAGGCTCGGTTTAGAGTATTGCCTGACATTGTATTGACCTAAGGGAAGCTTAGACATCTTCCACATATAGATATTAACATACAGACATTTGAGCTCAAGTGTTTTAATCTCTTGCCAAATTCTACCCTAAGGAATTGGTGCAGCTAACCTGTAGACTAATCAACTATTACCCTTATACCCTGGGAAGCAACAGGAAAATTTTCCTGTTTCTATTTTTAAATAATTAGAGGATGCTTAAACATATTTATAAATCAACTTACTCAGAGTATCTCTAGTTATACATAGCTACTTATTTATTTCACTTTTTAACATGTCAAAGTAATTAGATTTAAACTTTCAATTTTAATAAAGAGGAACTGATTACAACTTCTTTATTAAAAAAGTAATGCAAAAAAGTTGAGAGACTTCTGTAACAATCTCTACATAGAATTCGTATCTTTTTAATGTAAAAACCTATGTGTTCCTGGTCAGATGCAAGTGGTATTTTTCCTTCCCAAACTGCATTTTTATTTTATTGTTTTTTACATCTAAGAGAAGTAGAAGCAATCCCTGATTTTTCAAGTCATCATAAAGAAAAAATAAGTTCTATTAATTCTTAACAATTAGGCTCCCACAAGTTTTCAAATACAGCAAGCAATTTTGTTCCCTTGTGATTTGAATATGTTCTGAAATAACCAAAATTCAAGATGTGTTCTTAAATTTCCTTTCCTGCAGAAGTTATAGCTGTCCTCAGGAGAAAATAATTTAAGACATGAATTGTAGCCCACAGTAACATAATCCTCAGCATTTTGTATGACTTTAAGTCATTTTAAAGTCACTGTATGACTTTATTTAAATACTTTGCTCAAAGACATTTGAACTGAGTAAATATTTGTAATTTATATGTATTACTAATAATACATGTATTGCTACCTGGTCCTGCTTTCCTTAATAGAAAGAAAGACTAGATAGTAACCTTAATTCTTGGAGAAAATGAAACTTCCAAAGCTCCTTTAACAAAGCTTTTGGGGTAAACCAAGAAGTTTCTTCTTCACTTATTCAGTAGTTTTGGTTGGCCTTGAGTTCTTCCATATTGCACTATACAGTTTTTCTTTCCGGGCTTAACTATTTATTTTCAGAAAAATTAAAATACCAGTAACACTAGAATGCCAATACACCGATTGGTGTTTCTATCAATGGATAGATGGTTGGTTTCGAATATGATCTCTGAATATTAAGGGCAGAAAAGGGTGACATAATAAAACTTGATTCAGCTTTAACTACAATTATTTCTATATGAGAAATTTGTATTAAGCAGCATAAGAAATTCAAAACCTAAGGCAAGACAATTTGATTCCCTTTCTTATCAAAATGACACTTTAAGTACCATCACACTGATGGTTCTACCAGTGCCCAAATCAGATGCAGCTATATAGGAAGCAGTTTTAGAAAGAAAAAATTATATTCTTAAATGGAAATCTGTGGTTTCATATGGTTGTGCTTCTTGCTCCAAAACTTATTATCTTCTAGTCAGAGTTACAAACAGAGACCACTTTCCTGTGGTAGACGATTGCAGAGGGGAAGAAGTTCTCTATGTTTGCAGCCCAGGAGAAAGAGCATCTGTCATGAGTCATATCTGAGACTCAAATACCACATGCATGAAAGGAACATTCAACTGTCACACATGTACATTTGACATCCAGTTGTGGTATAATCCTGAAAACCCTTTTTTGGAATTACCACTATGCAATACCTAAGTCCATCAGCATCTGACTTAAAAGTTCCAGAGATTTCTGAGTCCAGAAACATGGTGCTCTTTTCTCAGTACTCCTTGGGGAAACTAACTATTTGACATTTTGGAAAGCTATCTAATTCACGATAAAATGTTGAGGTTTCTCATTCTCTCCAAGCCCTCAAAAAAAAAAAAGTGGTTAAAAGACAATTCCTTTCTATATTAGCCCAGGTGCAGAAACCTCAATGAATTCATGCAGTTCTTTTGTTCACTTTCTGGTGCTTTAGGCTCTTCTAACATAGGGAATCTGTGTTCTCCTCAATAAAAGGGTAATGTATGTTCTACATTCTCCACTTCTAACACAGGAAATCTCTGCAATCCCCTTGTGCCCCACTTTAGAAATCAGGTGTCTTACACAGTTCCACTGACAAGTATGGGAAAAAACATATAAAGAATTTAGAAAAAAACCTATTGCCTGTAATGGAAGATTAAGTTCCACTCCTGACTCCTTTACTTTCAACATATTTTTTGAGTCAGTGCAGGTGCAGTACTGAAAGCATGAAGCCTAAGTCTCTGGCTTAGACCAGAGTCCTGCAAGTCCACAATGGCATTCTTTACATCATACCTCAAATGACTTGATAAGCAACCTGTTTTCTGGGATAAATATGATACTCAATCATAATTTCAGAAAAAAATATCACTAAATGAATAATTTTTGTAGGTCTGAAAGATGGACTGTTTGAAATGTGCTCTACAAGAGTTGCTTTCAGTGTGCAGTTGGAGTCCACTCTAAATAAAACTACTTCACATTATTTAGAAAATTTCACACCTTTTTGCATATTGGTTTGGGCCATCAAAGAGGTAAAAATGTTATAGAAAAAATCTTCCTCTCATGAGAATTTTTATCATTTGTTAAGTATGAAATGTAGAAAGAGTGTAGCCACACAGACCTTTAGAAATAAATAAAAATTGTATATGTTTTATTATTCATGTGTAATAATAATAATAATAATATACTTTTAAAAATCTAACCTTTCTAAACAAAACCACTACTTTTTCATTTAGAAAACTGATAATTTTCCCTTAAAATAATTGCTTACATTTAAGTTTTGAGGAAGATTTGTTGGTGTGGTTTCTCTCCCTTTTTAAAAATAAAGCACAGGAATTGTATTTTTACCCTCAGATTTAAAAAAATACCTTTGTTTGTCTATTTACCAATTTATACTAATTTCTTTTATTTTTATATATTTATAATACAGCCTTTAAATACTCTGAACTGACACTGACTTTGGTGACAGTTCTCATTGTGTAAAATCAATCTACAAGGTGCTGCTTCAGTATCAGTGAATAGCTGAAGAAAGAAAACCCCTGAACGAAAGAAAAATACAGTGTCAGGCATTGATAAAAATGCACTACCGTACTGTGGAAATAATAACACAAGACAGAAAACACAAAGAACTTACACCCAGGTGTATAAGGCCTCACCAAGGAACACATCTACATACTGATACAGATGAGAAATTACTGTAGAAAGAGAGATTGGCATGGCTTGAAAATGACAATATAAAAGCTGTTTACTATCTCAGTAAGCTCTACAAAACAGTACACCTGATCATTATTGCCTATTCCAATTAGACATAAGCCCATCAACAGTAGCTGTAGAATTAACGTTCCTTTCTTTGAGGTGGAAAAGATTTTTTCAGTATTTATTCAATCAGTTCCCAAATTAGCTGATGAGGAGCAGTTTAATGACATGCCAGTTCTGTTGTACCCATGATAATGTGTTTTGTCCTTTTTAATAACTTCAAGTATCTATCATTATAAAGGAAAGAGGCAGTACAATTTTTCATGTGAAAATACAGAATTAACTCTTGGGTTACTTAACAGGTTGTTTCAATGGTGCTAAATAAACCGGGTTTTAGACTGTGTGCATAAATGTTTGTGCACAGAACACAGATCAATACCATCATTTGAGATATGCATTTTAAATCAAAAGTGTGGGTTATTTATTCTCATATATGTGTTATGAAGGCAGATATTTATTCCATAACTACATTATCAAATATTGTGATAAAAAGTTAAGAAGGATTTATTATGGAGAAATGGTACATTTGATCAGCAATCTCAATGCATTCAGACCCCACCTTGAAATAATACATGATTTTGATTATACACTGATAATCCATTTCTTTAATTAAGACTCAGAGGGTCATGAAGTTTTACCAAAGATGTAACTGCCTGAAAAGATTCATGGTTAAAAAAATTTATCATAATATATAACCCTCCCACCCTAACATTCCTATATTATATTTTTTTTCAATAATCTACAGAACGTGATTCACTATTAATACTTTTTAATCTATTAAATAAATTATCAAAAAGGAAGTAGTTATGATTTATTTCTATTTAGTTTAATTATGTAAATTCTACTACTTCTAGTACTTTATGTTATAGCCTTATTAGCAGATAAATTGTCTCTGTACCACAGAAACATCAAGAAGGTATTTAAAGTAAAAGTTCTTGCAAGAGACATTTGATAGCTCACTGATCACAATAAAGAACTAGATGACAGGAAGGTACTTGTTTACTTTTTGTAACTTTATTTTTTGAGAACAGTGTTTACTAGCTTTATTACTGTGACATATGCAAATAACGAAGCAGAATTGGTAAGAAAAAATATGCTAAAAATAAGTTGTAAAACTGTTTAGAAAGGATCAAGGGAAGACAACGCTTAGCAAACAGAAAGATGTTGCTCTAGTCTTATTTTACTTGCAAGCTGAATTGAGCTTGCTGACAACTAATTAGGATAAAGAGTTTTAGTTCTAGCTTTGTGTCAGAGTCAATAGTTATTTGTTTGTAATTTTTTTATACTGCCTGGTGATCAATTATAAAACCTCTTACTGAAGAAAAACACTGATATTTACTTAACTAAAATCAACTCTGACCATTACATGGTGTGAGTACTGCATCACCTTTCTTTATAAAATTGTAAGGACTGTAAGAATCCATAACATCAACTTCACTGACACAATATTTGAAACACCAAAAATATTAAAAGTCCACATGATTTTGCCATATAAATGGAGAAAGAATGATGAACATATTCTGTAAAATTATGGCTTTGAAAGGGACAATACAGAAAGGATCGTGTCCTAGGAAATTAATGAGAGAACTTGAGAAAACTGGATTTTTACCTCCCATATTTCAGAATGTGAAGAGAAAGCATAATTCATTTCTCTGATTCAATTTTTAAAACTATCACAATATACACAATACCTACTTTGTGTATCTTATATGAGGCCATTTTGATATCATTTCTACTTACTGCCCTATTTTCATGCCAACAAGGTGATAATGTTAAATAGAAACGGAAGGCCCCACTTGTAAAGGGTATCTACAATGTTAGAGGCATGACAGACAAAATATCCTCAACATAAGACAATCATAGGGTGTAATCCTACCTAAAGCATTTCTTTTAAAGAAATTGCTGGAATACAGGGAAAGGAAAGCTGTGAACTATTTCTCCATAACTTACTTTGTGCTATCAGAAGTTCCATTTGCAAGAACACGCTAAGGATATGTAACCTGATATTCTCAACCTTAAAGCTTGCTCAGGAACTCATAAAGTTCATGAAGTAAAAAGAAATAGCTGAAAAACTCCTGACTTGAAACTACATTTACTTCATACATAAGAAGTACAAGAAACCTTTGTAGTTTTTATTTCCATATCCTGCGTTCTTCCATTTTTTCACCAGTATTTTGCAATGTCCATTTTGTCTCTCAGGATGTTGTAAATAAATAGTTAATGATGTCTTTGTATTATATGCATGTGAAAGTCTTAGTGCAGTAGACAGTCTATAATTTGAGCATTAGCAAGCTAGACAATACAAGGATACAGAAAAGACAGCTACATAATACTCTGTTTAACAGAACATTTTCATATATGAAGGAAACTTCAAAATAATAAAATAATAGAAATATTGGAAGAACTGAAGTACTTGGCATCCTCAAGCTCCTACACTGAACAACGATTATATTTTTGGAGAATGGAAGAAAAAGCAGAAATAATATGACTGATTTGACACTCTTATCTGTGACACTATAACAAAATTTGAACACATACTTGTGCATATGTATGGTACATGTTGCTGAAGAAATTGTTTCAGAAAGATATCTTCTCATAAATTTTACCCTTCACTGCTCTGTGTAGAGCTTGTACTATTAAGCAAAACTTAAATTACAAAAAAATCAATATTTTACTCATGACATAACAGTACTTGTGAATTTTAATAACATCAAGGTTCTGAAGTCTCTCTATATCAGCTACTCAGTTGCCATACATTTTTTATTAGGAGTGTAAAAGGGCCATAGACAGCCTGAAGGAGACCTTTGGAAACAGCAGTGTGAAATAAGGGGAAAAATCTAGTAATGAAAAAGAAATAAAACCCTTTTTAGATATTCCACTAGTAGAATTCCTGTACAGGAATGTTTTATTACAATGTTTGATAGAAATTTTTAGGGAGGGAAAGGCTTGGAAATAAAATGAGAACATGCCGAAAGTATGAAAACCTCTCTTTTGACTCTGGAGTCAGACAAAAGATTTATGAAGCTATTAAAAAGAGACAATATTCTAAATAGCAGACTAATTTTGCATTAAATTGCTATCCCTTCTGTGTTTGCAAATCCCATACAGTCTTTGGAGACTGATCTCATATAAAAGGTCATGCATTTTTAACCAAATACTGTAATTTATGAAGCAAAATCAAAAAGTATTTGTAAAACACAAATATCTTTTTGAAGGAAAAGAACTTAGGGAGAGCTGAGGATAAAACAGTAGAAACATAAAGACAATTTTCATCTTCTGCTAATCATGGTATCTAGATAACATATAATGAGTCATTAGTTCTTCATGCTGACTCTTGATTAAAAGTTTTCTTTATTCTTTCTTTGGTCATAGAGATTCCTACACAGAGGTTAGATGAGGTCAGAGAAGAGCATTGTTCCTGTGATTTGTGACAGCTAGTTAGTGGGAACAATCTTGTGGGATAAATTTTAGCCTTTGAAACACAGCATGCTGCAAAAAAAATAAAGCAAATTCTGCTTCACTCTGATTAAATTAAATCATTGTAATAAATAAAAAGATGAAAAGAAAAGGAAATAATTTACTCACTAAAAAACTGCATTTATTTCTCCACTACGCTTGCTTGATAAGACTACTGTGCAGTATATAAAAATGAAACATGGAATCTCATTGATATTCTCTGGTATTTGATCTCAGTAGGGTACCTCTTTTTTCTCAGACATATAATCCACTTCTTACATACAAAATACAAATACTAGCATACTGTAGGACCTACTTCCACAATGAAGTGACAAATACTGCATCTTTAAATCACAATTTTGTAGCTCCAAAACGGATGGAAACAGGGAAGGCGGATGTATTTATATAGGACGACCGATTAAGATGACCTCATGAAAAAAATGGCTGAAACCTTGAGTATGGGGCCACCTCCATCTTAGCCCCAGGAGCTACAGGGATGATTGCTATTTTCCTAAAAGCAGTCACACAGGTCCACCTCTCAGGCCTCTCGAGGTCCCTCAGGATGGCATCCCTTCCCTCCAGTGCATCAACTGCAACACACAGCTTGCTGTCATCAGCAAACTTGCTGAGGCTGCACTTGATCCCACTCTCCATGTCACCAACAAAGATGTTAAACAGTGTCAGTCCCACCATCAACCCCTAAGAAATGTCACTTGTCACTAATCTCCATTTGGACATTGAGCTGCTGACAGCAACTCTTTGAGTGTAACCATCCCATCACCTACATATCCTCCGGCCAGTGTTGGACACTGGGATAGGACCTAGAAAACCTGCATTTGTATGGAATAGCCTGTGTTACATTAAAATTCTATTTCAAATTTCCAATTACATCTGTTCATGGCACAGTAAGCCAGACTAAGACCTGAAAGCCTTTGTCTCAATTACTACAGTGGGAATAATATACTCTCTTCACAGCATATCTTCAGAAATGAAGATGAAAAACACTGTGTAAGTCTGAGAACTGCTCACCATCTTCACTTCTACCTTATTAATGGTTACATTTTAGCCTGACACACAAATGTTCTCTCTTTCTCTGTCTTTGAAAGAATGCCTATGAAAGACATTCTTGTATCATCTTGTATATACCTACAGCTGTTTTTATTATATCATTATAGAGTACCCAGGCAGTGAGAATTAGCACATAGATCTAAACAAACTGATAAATTCAACAGGTTTCCAGAGTAGAGGGAAGGAAGCAGGTTAGGTATTTTTGTTTCAGAACAGTGCATCAGAAGTTGAGCATTAGGGGACTTCTTTTAGAGCTCCTATGAACAGGCATTTTTTTTCTTTAAAGGTACTGAAAGCTCTTCCTCCTGACCTGTAATAGTAGTTATTATTTTCCCACATTGTGCACTGCATGGAGTGGTATGGATTAGAAAATAAAGAGTAGTCAGCAAACTCCAGTAAGCCCCTATTTCTAGAGGACGTATGTCACTCCACAGTTTTTAGTATTTGCTTTTCTAATAGCTGTTTAATTAAACGTTTTGTTTACTACTTCCAGAACATATAAAAATGTTCAAGTCCTTTTGACAATTACATCAATTTTACTCTTGAACAGGAACAGCTTTTGCAATTATAAATAATCATTCTAATTCTTTTAATTGCATCAACAACTAAAGAGTTTTTTCTAACATGTCAGAAGAGTATTCACACCTGTAGCTGATAAAACATTAACTTTCAAAGCATAATTTTTGTATGACTTCAGAAATATGTCATTGAAATAAGTGACATAAGTAATACAATCCCAGGTAATGAAATTCCCAAATTTCTGACAGTGAAAATGGCACTATTCAGAAAGAATTTAATATCATTAAAAAAAAAAAAATTAAGATAGACCAACAAAGCAGAACAATCACTCTACGAATGTCTAGGAGAGAGAAAAATGTCAAAAAGGAGGCCTGATTCTACCACATATAGAGCAAGTTAGAGTAGTTCCTCAGCTCTTATAAACTGATACTTAAATATTCTTAATGACTTGAAAAATGTGTTCTGAATGTCCCATTTTCAGAAATTTTTGTAGTCATGTCTGTCATTTACAGCAATGTTTATTTTTTCTTCAGTAATAGTCTCACACACAACTAGGATGTAAATTAACAGTTTTCTTGGGTTGTTTTTTTTCTTCTAATGACTTAAAAATAATTTATTCTTATTTTTTTCTCCTGCTTCACGGACAATCTCCTGTGTTGTATTCTGAAAGAAAGGGTTTGTCTTTAATTCCAATTCACAATAGTAAGAGGACTCTATCTATCAGTGTCTGTCACAAAAGTCAGAAGCATGAACATGAATAAAAACAGAACATGAATAAAAGTCTGTCAGACTTTCATCCCCTTCTAAACAAGTAGTCTTTACATATAATAGTCATCAGTTACTTAAGCTAAGGTTGTGGACAAAATAATCTTGTTACAATCACTGTCTTTAGAGAAGAACTTCTCTATCAAAAAATGCTGCTAATAGACCTTCTCAGAGTTGCTCTACACAGCACACCTGGAAACTTGCTCAGTTTTAACATATGAGACATATGACCCCCATTTCTTGAATTACTTGAATGTTTTGTGATCTCAAGGGAGAAAGACGGGAAGGGTCTCTGCAATAAATAATTGTAGTTTGGGTTTGGGGATTTTTTCATAGTTTATCAACTGTTCAAGATGGCCTGTAAGCCAGTCTGTTCCCTTTGGATCTCTCAGGAATTCTCACCAGTCTTAAAGGGTTAAGTTAAGTTTCAGAAGTCATCTTTAAGTCTAGCAAAATGCATCACTTTCAGAATTGTATGAACTCATTCAACAACCACCTGGGTTAAGTTGTAATTTTATACCAAAATCAATTTTATGTGGTGGATAATCATTAGTCCTCATTTACCTGGGATATTCAGTACTAGAAAGTCAAACATTATTTCAATGTTGGGGAAAATCTTATTTTTGTTTTCAGATTCCATGTGGTAATTATAGACAAGATAGAGTCATATGCTTTCAGATGTGCATTAAGAAACTGGTTGCTCCACAAGGTAAATTCCAACTATGACAAAAAATGTCGCAGTGAGGGTGGTTAAACACTGAAATTAGTTGCTATGAAATTTCCACTCCTAGAGGTATTAAAAAGAAGCAAAAATGACTGAGCAACCTGACACAGCACCAGAGTCAGCTCTGCTGAGCTGTAGGTTGGACCAAGTGACCTCAGAGAGCTCTTCCTAAATGTCCTAAGTTTACTTGTAGAGCTTTAGGGCTGCATGGGCCTGGCTGAGTTGCTGTTCTATACCACATACAGCATTGCTGGACGGCATGGTTTTGGGGAAGAAAAGATCAGCATACCCCTGAAATTGCACCATTCTGTGCCCTCTCTTGCCCATGAAAGGTGCCAGCTGTGATAATGCTGTAGACCCTTAGGACCGACACTGCAGACTCTGCCCCTCCGCTGCCACCAACCATCCCTTCCTGTTCCTCCAAGACGTGGCAAACACAGCCGAGAGTGGCTCTGAGATTTGACTCCCAAACCCATTCTGCTAACCAGAAGCAGCCACAGGGGAGGAAACAATGGCAAACCGATGTGAGAGGAGCCGAGTCCAAGCTGAGCACGAGCCCAGCAGAGTGGAGTGTCCAGAACAGTCCAAAGTAGCAGCACTGTGCGGAATGAACCAGCAGAGCGGAGCAGTCTGGAAAAGCACGCAGTGCAAGGTGGATGATCCAGCTTTCAGGGCTTTTTTCTCATTGTTTTCCATTGTCTCAGACTCGGGGATGGGAACACTGGTGTCAGAGAGCACCCACCATCTTGTCCCTCTCTCAGGAACATCCGCCATGTTGTCTTTGTTTGTGCGGCCATGCAGAACTGAGCAAAGGTGTGAATAACTTTTGTGTGTAAAGCACCTTCTCCTCTGTATACTTTTGTTACTAATACTGTTGCTATTACAGTGGAGTTCTTACTCCATTGGTATTTGCTTTCAGTAAATTGTTATCTCAATCCACAGTTCCTGCCTTTGTCCCTCTATCACAGGAGGGGGAGGGAGTGAGTGTCTTATTTGGAGTTTAAATCCCAGCAGCTGTTACACCACAACAGTCTATCAGTCTGTAATAATCAGTCTCAGACTACGAGCAATAATGCTTATAAAAGCAGCAATTATGATATACCACTGTCTTCTTCCAATTATGCTCTTCTTAAGTAAATTTCAGTAATGAAAACCATAAGCACTGACCTCAGCAGGTCACCTATTCCACCTTCTTAGTCCATAAAAAGAATGTGATTTGTGTCATTTTTCTGATAATTTTGAGTCTGATTTTGTTGCAGTGTGCTAGCAGGATTTAGGGTCAAAGACTTTACAACTGCTTAGGGAAACATATCTGTTTGTTTCCCCATTTGTACTATTAGAAAGTTTATATAATATTTACAGTCAGTCTGCTTTGCTTGAATTTAAGCCTATTACGTGTTTATACACCCATTCTGGATGAGTAAAAAATTATGACAGATAAAAACATATTCCTTTCAGGAACCTTTCTCACAAAGTAACTAAAAACTCATTTTGCCTTTCCTTTAATTTTAAGTCATGTTTTTCTCAAAACTGATCGTAACCTTTGCTTCACCCTTTGTATACTTCTCACAGATATTAAAAAATATTTTCCTTTATCAAGTAATAAAGCCTGTGAAGAGCCTGAGCAGCCTGACCAGTGCAAGCCCACAGCCATAAATCAGCTTCCCTTAGGTCCATCAGGGAGAATAGGTCAAATATTGCCAACATAGGGTTTGCAAAGAGAAATAGAGAAGGTATTCTCCCTACCTGTAAAAACCGTGCAAACACAGGGGTTTATTTGCTACAAGGGTAGAGGACATTATGTGAGGCAGGAGAAAGAACATTCTAGTATTGTTTTAAAGAAACTGTGACCATGTCTCATATTTTTTCTGAGATGTTTAGGAGAAGGACCAATGGAAAGGAAATAGACAGATCAGAGTGTACTGGGGAGGATGAAGAACAAGGAAAAAAAATGCAAAAGCTTCCATGTAGGAGCTTACATAAGAAAACTGTTTAACATAGATTATTTATTTGTTAAGTAGATTTACAGATAGGAATACTAAGCAATGGATTTTAATGCCAGGCTGGAAATAATTTTAGAAAATGTGTACATATCTGAAAGCAAATAAGCCCTTTATTTTAATTAGTCAGAGAAAAACAGATATAGAAATATTTTAGTTGAACACGAGGAACTTGACTGTGATTCATAGGATGAAAAACTAGATTAACAGCAACAAAGTCAACACTTTTTATTTTAAAAGCACTTTTCAGTCTTCCAGTTTCAAGTCACAACCAACCAACCTAGAATTGCCATATTATTTGAACTCCAGTAATATTTGAAGCTAAAAATCTTGGACCTTGAATCTACCTGGATATTAAACAAAGAGAAAATGTTTAAAAATTGCACAATGCCAAGAATATGGTGACATACTTACTGTTATTATTAAGTAAGTAATGAAACAACTTTATGAGTCATATACAAGGATTTGGGGGTAGAAGAAGAAAATAAAAAAGACAATAAATAGTTCTGTAAGCAAACACGAATTTTTAACATTATCTTTTTAAACCTGCAGGTTGTACAAGTTTTTGTAGCTATTTTGTCAACTGTTTGCTTAGAATGTTTCTGCAAGGATTGAACTTAGCATTCATTTATTTTAACAGATCATTAACCTATTTGAGCATTATCAGAGCTTTAATAAAATTATTAGAATGTGTTATGTAACATCACCATCAAATGAAAGCATAAACATGTGCTTCACTTTGATTTTCATGGTTTTAACCACTTGGTGATCTAGGAACCCTTCCTGAATCAGAGATGAATGCAGTGGAAATTGTGCAATTTAACCAAAGGACATTGTTAAATTTATATTACTGCCTTTTTGTTTTCTTTTAAAATATCCATATTTTCTACAAATATTTAACACTTTGCACAAAAGACAGATGGATTAGCTACTAAATTTAGCCATTATTTGGTTTGTATCCCCAAATAAGCTATGAAAGACAGGACACAACCTTAGTGATATTTTGAATTTACAAGCTTAGAGGCCTTATGCTCTAATTTCAAATTAATTTGTCTACATAAATCAAGCACTGGAAGTCAATGTTTTTTTCTCACTGTTAAAACTGTTTGGCACTCAAGTGTTTTCTCTCCATATGTTAAATAAATAAAAACTAGCATGTTACATTGTATAGCCAAATTCTGGAAATGCTAATGTGCAAAAATTACATTTAGAGCAGATTTAGAAAAAATTTTAGTGGAATCCTCTTTGATGTTCTATTTATATTTACTGCAGTTGCTTCTGCTAATATCTTATTTTGGTTTTTGTTACGTATATGAGCACATTGCTAACTCATACTTTTGTATACTCATGGTATGAATATGTAATTTTTCCCTGTTTGATGCCACTCATTTATATGGTAAAATTATGAGCTACCTCATATCTTGCATTGTTCTTCTGACCTGATCTATGGGGATGAATCAGAAGTTCTGGGCAAATCTAAATGCCATAGTATGCAGTGTTTTGGGAGATTTACTGGATCAGGCACAACAATGTCAGAACTCAGCTGTGCTGTTTTAACGATCATCTTGGCCATGAAAAAAATGCAGCTTTTATCATGTATCAGGCCCAGCCAAAGAGCAGATTCATAACAGAACCCCTAAATCATACTTCTGAAAAGTTTGGGTTAATGATGAGCTTGATGTGATTTAGGGTACAGCAGGGTTTAAATTTCTATGACTATTTTTTTTTTTTAATTCACTACAGCTCACATAGTTTTCATATCAGTATATACAAACTATACCTGTTACTTTGATTAGACAGAGCATGGAGTAATTGGATTGTCAGATACAAAGGTAGGAGGACTCTAAAAAAAAAACCCACCAAAAAGCAGCTACGTAACTTTCAAGAGAGCATACAGAGCTCATGATTGCAAACAGATGGGATGCTTCTCATGGTCTTTCTCATTTCACATGCATAACAGGATCAGCCTTATTTTGTGTTTGCTTAGAACATTTATTTATAGTAAATTAGAGCTTTTGCAGAGATTGTCAGTGTTGCTCTTGGGTGTTATTTTCTGTAAATTGGAAAGTTGTATGTAATCTCATCATACTCATGTTACTTGGGGTTTTGTGGCTTTTCCTAGAACAATCTCGCATAATATGGCAAACAGGATATGGGACTGAATGGGCCATGTGATGAATTCAGTTATGCTGTATTTAATCTCCTTTTGTTAAGGAAAAAATCAATCCTTTGCATTTTCATTTACTTCAAGTGCTCTCACTTCTAACATTTATTTTGCAAATACTTTAAGGGAAGACAACATTTGATTCTGATATATTCTGGATATGACATTGGTTTTATTTAAATTGTGTTCTATCAAAAAAAAGGTCACAATTGTTTATCTTTCCTTTTGTTTTGAGATGAATGCAAACAGGAGAAATGCGAGTTTTGCCATATTTCTCTGTGCAACTTGTGAATAGAAGAGTGACAAAGGATTCTTTCATGAATTAATGTGAAACTGGACCAATTAGAGCCATACACATAGAACATTCCTGACAGAAACGTCTCATTCACCAACAGCATAAGTGTTCCAATTGAAATATCTGAAGTTCAGGATGAGATGCCTAATTTACTCTGACAGAGTTGATTATTTATCTGAAAACAAATTCTATCAAACCTGCAGACTTCTCTCCTTAATTACATTTTAGTAAACAAGCACAACAAGATCCTATGAATACTAAGAGCTTCCAAGATATTCAGCAGAGATTCTCAAAAGGACAATAATAAATGGTTTTCACAAAAATTCAGGGAGGTAAAGGTATCGAGAGTGAAAAATAAATAAACCAAAACAAGTATAGTTTTATTTTCAGCCTGAATTGGCTGAGAGGAATTGATGTAAAAAGACAAATCAGTCACAAAGTATTTTAAAATAGTTTCAATAGAGTAAAATTAAGCTTGTAACAGTTAACTATTTATTTCAAACGTCATTATTTATTGCTCCTTTATGAGGTAGTTCATATGTTCCATTGGAAAAAAATATTCAGAACTGAGCTCTGAAATCCATGAGAGATTTCCTTGAATGATGAAACCAAGATTTCAAATTCATTAGATTTTTGCTGAAAAATATTCATACTATCTTTTTCTGTGTTTTTAAGAAAACATCCTTATAAATGCTTTTTCTCAGTAGACTAGAGATAACATATATTTCACAATATCAAAGTTATGTCAGAACACAGAGTTGAAGTGCTATAGGCTTACAAACCTGACAGAAGCTCTATGCCAGGAGTGATAAGGGTCATATAGACATTTAAACAAGTTGACTGGATATACAGAGAAATTAACGAGTCCTATGTTTAGGAAATAAAAAAATTCAGATGTTCTGACAGGTTTTAGCCATATATTTTAAATTAGGTCTCAAAATTTATAGTAGTAGAATCTGAATGATTCAAAGAGGAGTAAAAATCAAATGTGCCTTTTCAATCAAGTTTGCAGCTTAAAGAACTGCAAAAACCATGAATGTTTTCATTAGTGATCCTGTCATTCTTTCTTGAATGTCATCGCAGCATGTCTTTGCCTATTTTCATCAACAGTGTTACTGAACAATTTTTATCATTATGAATCTCACACAAGATGCTCTTTTCTAGTCTACTGAAGTGAATCAAAGTTTTACAATAATAAGTAAACTTACGTTAAGAGGTTGCTGCTCAGCAAAGGTTCTTTATGCATTTTCTGTGTAGTAATATTTTCTTACTAGTTTGAAAATTTCTGAATTATTAAGCAATTTAATAACCATTTGACTAATACATATACATTCTTGGATTGAAAACTCAATCCCTACCTGTTAAACTATTCCTTTATCAGCCTATAAGAACACTTGTTTTTCTTAATAAATTATCTTGACTTGCAATATCTTCATGACAGTAGATTTCCCTAAGTGACTGTCATATTTTTGAAAGCTTTCTGCTAGATCAAAGTACAAGATAAAACTGAAATTACATCAATGAAATGAACTATTCATATGGAACTAATCTTCTCAGTAAAATCTTCACGAATAAAATCTCTCTTTAAAAGCCTTGTGAAAAAAAGGTATTGATTTTTTTGTTAAAATTTGCCAAGGTTTATGCTGTGAACACATTTAGTCTCCTCTTGAAACTTAAAATAAATGTAAAAATGGTCTAAAATATGAGCAAATAAAACTTTTGTCCATAATATATGCTTAGAAGACTTTGAAGTTGGTACAAATAATGATATCAAATATTTCTGCTCAGTAGGTAAAGTCAAAAGTATCACTGAAAAAAACCCCACAATGTTGACAGAATTCCTTATGGTAACTACCAATTTTTTGCCTTCATTGTGAAGACCACGTGCTATTATTTTTATTCATGGGTTTTTTTAACATGGCATAACAAGCCTTGGTATTTTTAAAACTCCTTGTGATGCTTTCCATTACAGTAAATGGGAAACACTGACATTTTAATTTCATTTAATATGCCTGTTAACAGATCCATGTGGCAATCCACAGGAACATCTAACTGTCAGTCATTTCACAGTTTAACTGGACACTGATTTTACTAGAGATTATGCTCTAACACTGCAAATATAATTGGATACTAAAGACTTGCTTGCTTTTATGAAAAATAAGTTAAATGGTATAAACATTATTTCGAACATAGTCTTCTGTATTCTGTATTACTTTATGTCATGTAAGTTATTTGACAGTAGTCAGTATATTTTACCTTAGTCTATAAATCTGTTATAATTCTTGTGCTCGCAGAATTGTAGCTACAAATGCTGCATTCACAATTATTTCCATTTGCATCTATTTTTCCATCTATTTAATAAATAGTATAAATCATCTGCTTACAAGTCACAGTATGAAAATTAACTGTTCCTATGCAAAACTGAGAAAACAGTCACATTGTCACTGACACTGCCAGTACTTGGGAATAAACTTAGGGAGAAAAAAAATATTCACTTTAAAGGCAGATACCTAATTGAAATGTCTGATTTAGATGAATTCTTCTCTGAATTCACACCTAGTAATTGGAGAGTTCTACTTGTAGTCATTCAGAAGACTATTAGAGCATCTAGTTTCTCTGCTCCCTGAAGGATCTTCCACTATACAACAAAGAAAGGCTAGGATTAATTATCCGAAAGTGGTATGACAGTAATTTTCTCCTTTTGTTCCTGCTTAGTCCAAAGCCATAATAAAGTAATTTTTTTACTTTTTTGCTATACATTCATAAATCTGGAATGATGAAGGGTGTTTGGGTGGGTATCAGGTGCATATATGTTTATAGCAATCAAAACAGGTAAGGATTACACATGTAAGTCCATACAGAGCTCTCTCAGCCTGACCTCATAGGAGTGATGTTCCCATCTTTTAAATATCTTTGTGGGTCTCTCCAGTACATCCATGTATCCCTGGCACTGAGGGGCCCAGAACTGGACACAGTGCTTCAGGCATGGCACCACCATTGCTGGTTACAAGGGGAGGACCATCTTCCTCAACCTGCTGGTAATGCTTTGCTCAATGCAGCCTAGTCATTCCTTCACAACCGGCAAACAGGAAACAATCCTATTGTTATTCATCATGTTCCATAAGTAAACAGTAAAGCATCAAAATTACTAATATCATATATAAACTCTTTAGAACACCTGACAAATAGTTTGAAAACACTGGCAAGAGAACTAAAAACTGCAACAAATTTCACAAATAATTTTCAGGAGGTTTAAATATTATCCATATTCTTCAGTACAGAAAAGTAAATGATCAAAAACCCCCTCAAGATTAACAAACTGGCAGTGTCATTATAATTCTCAAAGCAGCAAGTTTAATGAGTATAGTGTTTTAAACAGCATAAATAAAAAATGTCTTCATTGCATCAAAAAATAAACTGTTTAGAGTCTCTTTGCTTTGGCTTTCTCACCTCCTGTTTTTTAAATTCTTAAAATATTTGAAAATATTTAGGTTCCATTGGTGTGTGTACAGCAATGATCAACCTTTAAACAATAGTCTCTTTGTTGTGAACCTTCGATGTTTTGTATGCAGCAATCACTTTCATTTTGACAGAAGCTAAGAAGAACATTACAGACTAAGCAACCCATTCTCTAAAAAGCAATAAAAAAACAGACTAGGATCTGTTTTTTTTCTAAAAAAACCCCACCAGATTCTGAGAATTGAAAATCACTGCAAGCATGGTTTGCAGAACATATCTTACTATTCAAATAAAGCTATATATTTATCACTGGACTTGCCCTTTTTAAAATCTCAGTCCTCAAACAAAAACTGCTTTGCAGCTGTATGCTTTTCACCTGGGATGACTTTGTGCAGTACCAAAGACACATCCAAACCGCTCCATAGCAATGAATACAAAAATAAATGTAAAGGCATTCACTGCCTGAAGCTCAGAAATGGATTAAGTACAAGTCCTGAAAAGCTGGAACATTTCTGACTTTATTAGTAAGCAGTGACACAAACTTACTGGATGCTTACTTAAAGAAAAAAAAACGAACCACAACCCCTCCCATACTTTATAGCTTACTCACTTCAGTACAGCATTAGTGCACCAAATGAATTCCAATGATGGCAAGACAGATTGACAGTGTTCAGTATTTTCAGCTGAATTGTGATTTCTGACTGTAGTTGCTGAGCTTTCTATTTTGTTAACATATTTTCATAACATTTATTGATAAATTCACATGCACAGAGGACCTGTCCCCTGTTTTAGTCTTAGAAATATGATTTTCTCATAGAACACTCCATAATGAAGCATCAGTTTTGTTTATTTCTAGTCAAAGGAGAAGATCATAGCTACCTAAACCAATGACAAAATTTACCGTATATGCCACAGGACACTAAGGATGGATTTTTATTTCAGAATATGAAATCTGAATTTCTGCAACCTAATATAGGTGAGTCAGCTTCTAAACTTCCTTTTTAGTAAATGATGATTTAGCCAGAACAGCCTAGAAAGACATTCAACTTAGTTTATTTGAAACAGACACTTTAGGTAGGATTCAGCTGATTAAACAGGGACATGTATCACCATTTGAGATACCACGGGGTATCAAAGACATTTATGAAGAGCTGATACATCAACTCTTGCTATAAATTGGAGAGCCTAAGTGAGTTATGACAAAGACACAATCCAGGGTCTCCGGATTCTATCTGAACTGGTTCAAATGAGGTCAATTACACAGCTTATTTGTAATTGCGTCTCTAACTATTTTCATTGAGGATAATTGCTCACCAAGGGTCAGCAGCTGATGAGTCATCAGCAAGTGTTCAGTTTATACAACTGGTGGAGATTATTAGCAGCCTAGATGAAGAGCTCATGAGTGTATGAAAGCATGGAAACAGCAGACAAATATCTACATGTTACACCTCTCTTGGGTCTCTTGGTGCTGTTGTTTCACCTGCAATATCTAGACTTAAGTCCACTCCTGAGAGCATTTCACTGCATGAATAAGCAGATTTTCTAATGTTCATCTTCACTCTGTTCCCTGCTCTTTATCTGTTTTTCTCTACGTCTACATCCCCCACCTTCTGCTTCTCCCTTAGATCCTAGCCAGAGAACAGACACTTTGGCACTAACTGCAGTGTGACAGACACACTGTGCAGTCATAGGAACACAGAAAGTATCACAGGCAACTCAGTGCTAATCCTGGTTCACTGCCTGGGAGTGCCCATCCTAGCCTGGAGATCTGACATGATCAAACAGGCAGACTGAGCCAGAGCCAGCCACTCCAGTCATAAGATGGAGAAATTAACAATCTTTGCCATCCTTTATGATGGCTGCTTTTCACTGTTTTTTTGGATACTTCAAGTGATTACATACTTTGATGCATAAAATTCCTTTAAGAACAAAAAATAAATGAAATAGCTCTGATATGCATGAAATAAATTGAACATACAAAAAACATCCTGCAGTTATTCTGCCTCTCATTTCTTTGATTATTACAACTGTTCCAAAAATTTTGTATAAACCTTTTTTCCATATTGAATTGCAGTGCAAAACAAATACCTTCTGGGAGAAATGCTATCTGTAAAGGGACATTTAGTACAATAACACCCACATAGCTTTGTTTTCTATTTTGTTGCTAATGTTGTTGTTTTTACTTTAGAGAACCTTTTTTTCTATACTCTTCTTACACATTGCTGGGAGAAATTCTGAATTACAGACCATCAGCAGAAAACAATCTGAAGAAGCTGACATAGGTTAAGAGCTCACTAATCAGCTGTCTACATATAATCTGCTGTCACTGTCCTCTCTCTTCCTGAAGTGCATAAAACACTAGATTAAAATAAATGCACTTTGCTTCTATTTTAATAGCACTCACACTAAGTATCAGGCCCTTCTTGAAACCTGTTTTTCCACAAGCTTGTTGTCTACTGTCATCTGAAACATATTATTACACAAGCCAAGTCCATTTTCATTCCTTTCAAGTGAAGTAAAATATATGCCAATTAAAAGATATAGACATGGGAGATTAATGCTTGAGATGTTTTCAAATGGCTCTTCGACCACATTTTGAGGTTGCTATGGTGATCACTCACCTGTAGTGCAACGGAAACAGGCTTCAGCATTCGTTTCTGTATGAGAAATAATACCTTTTAAAAGGGAAGCAACTTCAGCCACTTTGTTTTCACTATTTTTTAGTGTATTTTTATTTCTGATACTTGCTCCTGATGTTTCTCATGCTAATCCTTGATAAATTCAATCTAATGAGAGAGCTGTAACATAGGAAAAGTTCTGTTACATATTTCACTTTATGCTAATGATAGGTGGAATTTTCATAATGTGGTTAAAATATTGTTTTCCAAGGTGCATGGCCTGGATTAATGACATTGAACAAAAATTTAAAATTTATTTTATTTTGTTGTCAACTAATATAGTAGCTAAACAGTATAATCATTAAATTTTAAAATATTTGCACTTTAAAAAAATTGTATAAATTACTGGTTTTTCTTTTAATATCCATATATGTAGTGTTCAGTGGAAATCAAGGGGACTAACTGGTATGTTCAAGATGTTTCTGTAGTCAATCAAAGGAAGATTATGGTACTCAACTCTATGTGATTAATGATTCATCTACTCATTGATGAACACTAGGAAATAGGGAGTTCTCGTGGATGAATAAGAAGTGAGTAAAAAGGAAAAGTAGGAAGCAAGTAATTCAAAACAGTGTGATGCAGAATTTCATTCCTGTTAATGAAAGTGGTTTAAGTGCAAATTATTTTTTTTAATAACTATTTTTAGTTCAGAAGCTGACATTTTTATTTCTCTCCCATTTTGTGCATAAAACGGATTTAGATAATTTGGGGAAGATTACAATAGAATGTTTCAATGTTATTTATAAAATAAAGGAGATATTCTTCTTACTTAAAAGTTATTTTTAGCACCTAACTTAAAGTCTGCTACTGACAGTGACTCAGAAGCTGGGAATTTCCCTGTTTTGACAATGAGGGAAACAGAAGTAAAAATAACCTATACATTTAAACACTTAAATTAGATGCCTAATCTTAGTTCCCATTTATTAATATTTCTCTGAATTATGAACAGTCAATTTACTCAGAATACACTTACCTTTTATGGAGAATATTCTGCTCACTTTTATGGCTATTTCTGTTCACCTTATTTAGTCTGGTCTATGATTAGTCACAGGAGAAATTAACAGCGTGAGTAAAATCTTTTAGTGACTGTACCATTCACAGTGGTATCTACAGAGTGATAGCAAAAAGCAGTAAACAGGCATGTAAAAACAAATACCCCTGCTTCTTTGTCTGAGGCATGCCTCTATTTACACAAATATTCAATGAGTTATACATTTGTGTTTGTAAAGGTTTCTGAGATAATTTATTTTCAGTCAGCATTATACTTATTGCAGGTATCAGTATATAGAAGGACTTACATTTGTCATATTTTAGAATTCTGCATTTGGGAATTATGCTATGAATAACATGACCCACTACTTTGGGAAAGGGAAAAAAAAAAGAATAACATGGCTTGAATTGAAACGGATAAAGCCAGCATAGGATGCACTCTTAGATGCTTTTGTTTTTCTATGGTTTTGGTCAACTCTGTTTGATCTCCATCTTCATGGCATAGTTTATTTTACATGCTATCCTTTGGCTGATACAGAATAGCCTGAAGGACTGACTCTGTTGCAAATATATATATTGTCACTCCAAGTTATCTCAGCATTTCTCACAAGCCTGCTGTAAAGCAATCTGTCTTCATGTCAGCTGGACACTGCTTCCCCTAAGCACTGCAGCAGTCTTTCTACCATTCTGTTACTTTTTAAACGTAAACCATAAGACTAACAGATACGATAAAATGTATAGGACAGGCGGTACTGCTCTCTCCATTCAGCCAGGAAAAGGCTCATTACAAAAAGGGCATTATGGCCAGTACTTCAGAGTGGCCAAATCTGTTCTTTGGTATCCTGTACTTGTGCCTTGTATGGCAGTACTTCTGGGAACTTATTTAAGATGAACGGGGATGTTATTTGTGGTCTGACACTGAGGTTACTCGTGCACAGGCATAACCTTCTGTGGCAAAATACAAAGAGAAGAACTGTGAGAGTGTGTGGAGAGAAACTTCCCAACCTCCACTCCCACAATGCTCATTCAAATTCTTTGTAAGAAAAACTGTAAGACCTAGAGATAAAATAGGCTTCTCAAATCTGAGGGATCATTTGAGATACAAAACAATTATTTAAGGTTCTGACAGTGACACAGGGCTATCAAACTTAATTTTAAAAAATAAAAAAACCCCAAATCTGTATATTAACACTTATAACGCAGGAGATGCCCCCTTTTAGGAGAAAACAAGGGCTATCCTGGTGATTCAGCACAAGTGTAGGTTACGCGTTGATAATACAAATTGTAGGTCGTTTTTCCATAACCTCTATGTTCAATGTTTAAATTCTTTACCACTTCTCCCCTCTTTCCCGTGTCTGCTCCCCCAGTTTTTTGTTAGTTTACAGTTTTACTAACTTCTGGTATGTCTGTTCGCTGCTATCTAATTTCTAGATTAACAAGTTTCTCTCTCCAAGCTTACTCCTTCCTTATGTGAAAGCATTCCATTCCTTTTATCGTCAAATTATTTGAATAAAAATACATAGATATGATTTTCTGTATTCTTTGGAGCCAATGGAAAGGTGTGTAACATTTTCCCTTGCTCTTTTGGTTAAGAACTCTACATATTGCATACTCCAGGTATTTTGGGGAGGAAATCTATATTTTCTTTTGGAAGAGAAGATGCCACAGAACCAAGATTGCCTTTTTTAATAGAGATTTTAATATGGTGCTGCTTATTCATTAGAATAAGTTCCAGAAATTGTTCAGAACCAATTTTATGCTACATCACAATTAAAAGCAATTACTGAAACCATGGTTTAAAGACAAATGTTCCCATGCAAAAATACCAGTTTATTTACTTGTTTGTATTATAGACATAATTTATATCTAGAATTGAGATTCATTAATATATAACTACATCAAGAAGAAAATTCTAAGTAAAAAAGGCACAAAAGACAGACTAAAGACTGCATATACGTAAAGATGCATGCATGTAAAAAAGAATAAGTAGATAGAAACATATAAAAAGATTGCATCTCTATTTAATCCTACAGGTTTCACACTACTGGAGATTAAGTAAGATTTATATTATTTTGTACTGCTTCTAACACTTCAACAAGCTTTTAAAACCAAACAGAAAATGAAGAGATAGGATATAAATTAAGGATTCTATTCGATATCTTTCAAAGGCATTATGCTAATTTTCCCATAAAGAAAGACAGAGAAGGATGTGCCAGACTGAAAACATCAGTTCAAATAAATGATTGTCCTGACACATAAAACTTCAAGCAAAATTGCATATTCACGACTAAGGAAGGATGTTTAAGGAGTAATGATACTCATGTAAGATTTAGAAAGCCCTAGGTGAACTTTCTCTTCTGAAAGATTGTATTAGTAGGACAGCTACATAAATTTGAAGCCTGATTAAAAAACAAGAAAACAGAATGAAGCACCCAAAGTGTGAGTTCAGTGAAATTTAAATACCCAGTGCCCAAACTCTAATATTAAAAATCTGTGTAAACTAATGCTGACCACTGAAGTGCTAAAAAGATTCTTATTTATATATTTAACTATTTAATGGTTTTTTACTTGAGCATTCACATGACCTTCTTCTTCTGCATGTGCCTTCAGTCCTGAAAACCAATTAACAATTTGGCACTCAGATTGTTCAGTGATGATCCAAAAGCTCGTTGTTCTATCATTTAGGTCTTATTTGTGTAGGAACTGCAGTTACAACCACAGCTTTTTTTCAAAGCATGGAAAGAGGAAGACGTAGCTGCTTTTATGCAACAACACTGTGATGAAGCAAATCTGAATATATTCTCCTTTGTGCTGGAGGGAAACCTACATTTGCAATCTCCTCCAGAATATTTTAACTGTTTTGATGTAAGGACACTTTCAACCTTTGCTGATGAATTTTAATGAATTCATAAAGAAGAACTCGAGTTTATTTGGTTAAAAATAGACATAAAGCAAGACTGTAACCTAGTATAGACAAAAATAGGATTCATTTTTGAGTCCCTTCTCCACAGCCTCTTTAGACATTTTACAAGAGAATGAAATACGTAAGTAATTCTGAAAACTCTGGACAGACCTAAATACAAAGCAAAACTTTTAGATATGAGACAGGTAAGAGTATGAAGCTGTTGAGTAGGTAAAATGAATATTTCTCCAAGCAAGTCTTCTCAGAAGCTGTTCTGAAAATCCCACTTGATGGACATGATTGCAAGAAAAAGACACAGGAAAAATCTTTTGTCCAGATTAGAGAGCAGTGGCACTGGAAAGCACAGTATAAATGTAATAAGCTCTTTTCAGTAAAGAAAATATGTTTTTGGTTTTTTTTTTTAATATAGTTAACTAAATTTATCAAGGATTTTGACAGCCTAGATTGAGTTTAAGAACATTTCTAATTTGCAATTTTTTTGCAAAACCACATAAACAAATGCCAACATTGCAAACTGGATCTGATCAATGTAATGAATGTGCTAAGGAACTGATACTGTATCTTGAACAATATCCAAAGTTCAAGAAAACTCAGACATCAATTAGATATGTTGGATGTGTCTAACTTCAGAACGCAAAACCACGGAAGACCCTATTTGAAATTCTAGACATAGCCTTAATTTACTTGTAATTATTCTCTTACAGATCTGTAAAATTGTAATTAATGCTCCCAGTCTTTGAGAGATATCTTACTTTAATGTAATTTTCTTCCTAATAGATGGACCAAAGATCATTTACTCTGTATCTTTTTACATACTAAGAAATATTCAATATCTTCTACAGGCAGCCTACTTATCCTGTACTTGAAGCTTTCAGAACACATCTGTCTCCTTAACTGTAATTTCACCAGTAACTAAAAATGCCTTATAAAACCAGTATTTAAAAATAATAAAAGTTAATAGCAAAATACATTTAATAATACTGAAGCTGAAGTGGGTATTAGTAAGTTGTCATGGAATTTTTCTGTGTAATTGAGCACTTTAATAATAATTATACCATTCAATCTTTTTCTCTGTCTACCTTAACATTTAGTATGCTAGAAATATTTGAACTGCAGGATGTTTCACTTTTTGCTGATCATAGGCACATTAAACTTAGATGCTTGCCAAAATGAGTTAACTCAGTTTCCTCTGTATGAAAGGAGACAGAGAGGAGGCATTTGCCCTAATGTCCCCACACAACTGTTAGAAGGAAATGTCCTTTGCTCAATTTGAGACTTAGGTAACTCAATGTAGTTTTCTGCATGCAGGTGGTCTTTGAAGAGGTGCTTAAGATCCCATTTGCATCTAGAGAAGATCTAGGGCTCATTTCCATTTCCTAGATATCCTTAAGCACTAAGGGACATTTTAGATATTCTAGGCTATCCAAAACTTCCACCTGGATTTTTCATTGACACGGAGACCTTTGGAGCCCTGTGACCTTCTGGAGCATCAACCTCCTCACAGCTATATATCAGCAAATAAATAAACCTGTTAGTGTCATTTTCAGAAGATTGAATTATCCCTGAGAGGCTGCAGTAGCCACTCCAGTGAGCTCAGAGGTCTTCCATATGTCTAAGCAACATACATAGATAACAAAAAAAAATGCCAGTAGATGGCATTATATCCCTAGATCTTATTTAGTGATTTGCATTAAGATATACCAAAGCCAAGCACTCAGTGAACCATTTAGTTACCGTTAAGTCTTGTCTGCATGGAATTTTATTTACTTATTTTCAGGAGGATTATTCAAGAACCTTTAAGATAAGATACTCTCTGTCTTGATTGTTTGAGACAAAACTTTCCCTGAATAGTTGAACTGTACTGCACACACTTTGTATTATTTTCAGCTTTTTGACTGTTTAGGTACCTGTATCAAAGCTGTGCCTAACCCATTTTCAAGAAAGTGATACTTAACACAGAGACTGCTTTGATAAAACTTCTCAGACCATGCTGAACCTACCTGGATCTGGACATCAATGTCTCTGATTATGCATTTCTGTTTCCCAGAGGAGATCAGCTACAGGCATAAAAAGTAACTGAATTATGCAGAAGCCCCAAGCATAGGCTTTAGTTTTTCCTGTTCCTTGACTTTTCACTGAATTTGACATCCGGAGTACAGCACCAGTCTGAGATTCAGGCTAAAGTCAAAATTTTCTACCAATAACAAATATCTGGAGTCAGCCTTGTGAATCTCACTTGAGAAGCTCAATGCTAAAATACAGGCATTGGTAATACTGAATATCACCTCAGCTGTTTTGCTCAATGCCTGTCCAGCACTGCTGCTAATGGGAAATAATTAGTTCCCAGAGTTAGTGAATAGTTCTGAGCTTGGCAGGATTGATACGTTTGTCACTACTATAAAGTTTCTCACAGGGTATAACCTTGTTATATGGATCTTTCTTGAAGCTATTAAGTGCAATCCCAGGGGATGTTCTATCCTTTCCTGAAATAAGTAAAAACAGAATTATGACCTAAAAATATTGCTGTAGAAGGTAGCTGACATAAGAAGGTATGAGGACAAGGGACACTGAGATAAGAAAGACTCCATTCAGTAATAGACTGAGAAAAAAATGAAACCCCCAGAAATAGACCCAAACTGGCACATGACACAGATTGTGACCAACAGCTCAGTCCTGTCAGGGCTCTGGCTCCAAGCAGCCCCCAGTGACTGGTTGTGGGGGATGCAGCTAATACCCAGTAGGGCAGCCAGGCTGCTGGACTCTGCTACTCCTGCACTGGAAGTAAAGGCTGGAGAGGCAACCACATCAAGAAAATACCTTGTGGCTGTGGTAAAAGTATTCTTCCTACTTCCCCTTATCCAACCCATACAATTACCTACCTTACTTTTTTAATTACTTCCTTTCTTCCTTGGTGAAGCCCTACAGAGTCTCACTTAGAGGTATTCTATCTGTTTTTGATAAATACCATCAATTATTAAAAGAACTTTCATATCGAAAACTCTCCTGTTTATTTCCAAAAGAGCAATGCTAAACTGAAACATCTAAGGAAGCATTGCCACTTGCTGAGACTGTTGGTAGAAACACTGCCAGTAGTAAAGGAAACACAGAGGAATCACTGTTGCTCATAAATAATACACAGAAGATGAAAGCAAGAACTAAAGAACCACCTGTGCAAGTCATACTAAGCAAAAGTACATTTTATCATACAAGTTAGTGAAAAACAGTTCAGTAATTATGAAAAGGAAAACCATTTAAACTGGTATCTTCTGCTACTGTGGTAAAGCAATGTATTGCTATTTCACCTCTTTTTTTTTTTTTTTTTTGAGAAGTGAGAAAAACATGAGAGGTTTACCACATAAAAAAGAAAAAAACAAACAGGAAAAAAAGAAGCAGTTAGGAAGGATATGTCCTTGCTGGTAAGCAGATTTTTTAAAAATTAGTATACATATTAAAAAATAAAGCAGAAAGACGGGATTTTTCAAAATCACTGGCTTAACTCTAATTACATTACCATAAATACAAATAAATACCATTGACATCAGTAGTTCACTGTCATTATCTAACAGTTTTTGTACCTTCTCCTTCTGCAATATAATGTAGATACGTAGACTCTTTAGTCTCTACAGCTGCAAAACTATATACAAACCCAAATAGGATGCCCTTTTGGAAAGAGAGGAAGAACTGACTATTTGCTGGCATTCCTTAATGCACTATCTGGTACTTCGAATAGACAGATGCTTCGAATCTATCAAAGTACGCATGTGGAATATTAGAATTTGCATAGAGTATTATATAACACAGAAAAGAAGCATCTAAGCCAAAAATAAGTGCCAAGAATGGGAAAATTTGTTTAATAGTGTTGAAATCTGTTAAGACCAAACATTGGATGAATTTAAAAGCTATGCATTTTGCACTGCTTCCATGACAGTATAAACTCATCTTTATGCAATGAAAAAAAAAAATCTTGAATTCAGACTGAACAGCAGTAACGACTGCCCCTTTATGGACAATAATTTATTCTTGAGTTTTACAAGATCAGAAAAAGAAATTCCAAGAAATATGCATTTACTTTCTTTATTTATTTAAATTGAGATAACTGTGCTAAGTAAAAATATTCTACAGTCTGGTATGACACAGATCTCAACTACTCCCTTCAATCAAAAAATTAGTTCAATTGATTCCCTGCTGCCTTCCTTAGATGAAAACGCAATACAAATTAAAATGTCTTTAAGCCATTCTTCATCATTTCCAGGATAAAGTAATGCCGGTAAATGATAAAAATCCTAGTATACATTACAGATATCCACATTCCCATACCTACACAGGCACACATGTATCCACATATAAAATACTAAGCTAATAGAAACATGCACTTAATTTAACTTTTTTCTGAAATATTTCAGCTATTCTCTTGCATCTATTTAATTGCTTTTGGAACTAACACCATTTAGTTAAAATACCTACCCACTTCTCTAGTCTGGTCTCTATTACTGCAAGATGAGTGACTTTTTAGGCACTGACCCCTAAATAAGCCATATGGATTGAGAAAGTAACACATAAATATAAGGCAGGAATCGTAAAAAGATTTAAGTTGTGTTATCTGAAGTAAGACACAATCCCTTGATGGGAAATAGGCCAACCTATTGCTCTAGTGTCATGGTCACATAGCCTTGGTTCATCTTTCCTCCTCCCACATTTCTCAGGTCTATTTCTGCCCCTTTTTTTGCCACTTGGCCAATCCCTTCCCTCCTCTGTCATAACCACTCCCAAAGTCTCCGGACTTCTCTCCTTCCCATTTTTTTATGTAATTTTAACTATTTTTGCTTATTAATCGCTGTGTTTACACCAGTGAATATTAGTAATTTACCAATCTGTCCTGCTTTGTTATTCTTCACATGTTTGACGATGGGGAGGAAGGTGCAGTGGCAGAATATCTGCTTTCAGAGACCCATCACATGTGATACAAAGCTGAAATTAACCTCTCACCATCCATCCATCACCTGAAAATTTTTCATATTCTGCTCAGTGTATATTTACAATCGATTAATATATACATTTAAACTGAGAGCAATTCCTAGGCAATTCACACAAAGGGGAAAAATAACGGCTTTCATAAAGAATATTATTCAAAATCCAGCTCCACGAACAACCATAGTAGGAATGATTTTGAAATATTAGGAAAATATCAAATAGAATACATAAAATTTATTTTTAAAAGATATTAAATCTTATTGTTGAACAGTGGGTTGTGAAGGCTACAAACACTGAGGAAAATAGTAACTACTGATTAGAGCAGATCACACTGAAATATAGCTTGGTTATAATTACATATTCTCTAATTAAAGTATTTCTGTAGAACTGTTATCACATAAATCTTATGACACTCAAAATTTGTACGGAAAGGTTACCTAAAAGCATCTGCCACAAATTACATCCCACATATTTTAAAATATAAGCAGATTTAATGGTGTTGAAGTAATTCATTAACATTATTTGTTCTTCAGATTTGCACCTGACAAACTCTTAAAACATTTCAGAGATCATATTGGTGCTCATGCTCAAGATGACTGCAGTCAGTGGAATGGCAATGAAATCACCAGATCACCTGCATGGGGCAGCTGTGACCTGCTGTAGCCACAGGACCACAGGGCTCTAGGGAAAAGCCAGGAGAAGGGAAGGCACAAGGCAGGTGTCACAAGGGAATGAGCACTTTGCAAGTGCATTTCAATTTGTGTGCACATCCACATAGGCATTCTGTGTAAGGCTCACAAGGGATTTACACCATGGCGTGCAAATAGTTGCAAGACATAATTTGTTCTCAGTGGCAGACTTCACTGGGAATTGAAAATGCTCAGCATCTTGCAGGTCTGGAGACAGAGGATGCTTTTCTTAGAACATACGTAACGTCAGAAAGAGGAGTGACAGATTGTGCTCAGTGTTTGACTACAAAATGTACATAAAGCCAGTATTGTTTCAGTTATTCTGAAGTCGGCCTTAAATAGATCATGTGTAATATGTACACAGAATATATGGATGCCTAAAGTTCAGGCATTTCATTACTGTCAGACATTAATAGATCAATTTGCTTGCATGTTCCCTGACAAAAGAATACAAAATGATTTTAGCCAGAGTCTGCTATTGTAGCTGGTAACATGGAACTAATGGAGAGTGAAGCTGTGACACTTCCTAGAGTTAGCCAAAGGCATGCCATATGGAATAGTAAGGCAACGCAACAAAGACTGTAATGCAGGGAGAAAAAAAATCTAAGCTAGAAAAATGATACATTGTGTCTGATCTGGAAGTTAATTTCACATTTATGATGGAAAAGGAAATCACAGATCCTAGAATATTCAGAAATGTGTAGGTAAATGCTAAGGATACTGCGTGTTTACACATTCATCTTCAGACTGGTGAGATATTTCGGAGAACTTCTGGGGCAAGGCATTTTTTTAGACTGCCAAGTAATCAGCATAAATTACAACTGCAATTTTCTTTTATAACTAGCATTTCAAACCAGGAATTCTGCAAAATCACTATTATTTTGGCAGTAATAGGAACAGAAGGCTCTGACTTGGCAATGGCAAGGAGGTTGCAGGGGAAGCAGAGGGTGGAATGCACATTCCCCTCTGTGTCACTACAGCAGCCCCTGGAGCTGCCTCCAGTGGGCTCCTCAGCCACCTCAGTCAGTGACCAGAAGCAGAGAGTCCCCTTCCAGCAGGCAGGAGACATTCCTGGCAGAGCACCCCTACAAACACATCCATGCCACAGAAACAGAAACTTGTGTGTTAGTAGAGAGGCTTCCTGATAAATGCTGCTCATTGAAAAGTAACCAAGAATCCTGTACAACGCTGTTTCCTAGCACAGAGAACCTCATTTCTGCACATCATATTTTTTTCAGCTTTTCCAGGAAAAATGGTTAAAATGTGCAACATTTAATTTACTTGTGCACAGCACGTATTTATATCTCATATCACTGTCATGGAATCACTAAGGTTGGAAAAGACCTCTGAGATTATTGAGTGCAGCCCTTAACCCAACACTGCCAGGTAAACAACCAAACTAAACTGAAATGTCCCTGAGGACCACATCTTGATGTGCTAAATGTGGTTCAACAAAAAAAACAGCAGAAAAAGCTTGCAGGATACATAAATTTATCTAAAACAAAATCAGTGACAGCAATGTTTTGTTACACTGCATGCCATTAAAGTTTCATCTTGATGACACCACATAAAACAAAAGGGAAACTAAACAGATTGTCAGATTCTTTGTAAATAAAGACAAACATTTGAAGTTTTGTATGTGATAGAGACTCACCAATACAAACTTCTTAAGAAAACTAATTTATTTTGATGTATGGTAATTCCAATCATATACTCATTGGAAATGATGCTAGCGAATCTTTGTTTGGCTTAACTTGTATTTCCTGTTTTATATTGAAGAAACAAGGTATACAGCTGCTCAGAGCAATTATGCAAACAAGAAAGAATGTTCTCAGCTGTGCTCTTTAGACCCCTCTTACCAAGAATTAGCATACACAATAACATTAATTAGGAAATGTCAGAATGTTTTAATGCTAACAAAGATGAAATCATATAATAGAATTACACTGTGCTATAAATAATTTCATGAGAGCATTTTCATTTTTGTTTATATGTAATTTTTTTCTTTTGAAACTGGTAGGAGGGCAAATATGTGAGCAGTATTTTCTGCTAGCTTGTCATTCAGACAGCACAACCATGGGTATCTGACAAATTAATATTTATGCAGACGACAAAAACTCAGCAGAAGAATTGAGGGAAATTCAAGCCTTTTCAGACTGTTTTATTTCAATTTAAAGCTTACAGGCTGTCCTATTACAATTTTAAAGGGATTGTACTACCACCCTTTCAATATGATAGGAAAAAAATGCAGCACAAACCATTTAGTTTAGATATATAAATGTACTAGTGGGTAAGGTCAGTTCATTAAGGCTAATCTATCTTGAATTTTAAACAGATTTATTTTCATGTATATATATATATAAGCATACAGTGTGCACTGATGCTGCAGCACATCATGTTACAGCATGTAGCATGTGCATTTAATTAGAGTAGGCAATGACAACTTGCCCATTTGTTTAGCTAGTATAGCATGCTGGCAATTTCTAACTCCTTTAAATAAAAACGCAGTATATTATTTTTACATTAGTTTCCTTCTCTCCTTATCCCATCTTGAAAAAAAGTCAGTCATTATTTGTTTCTTATATGAAAAGTTGTTTAATATATGAATATGTAGTAATGGGAAAACAATCCATCCCATGTGTGTAATGAGAAATTAGAAGATTAAACTGCCTATTTACAGTATAAGAAGTGGTATTTCTTTATGTAGTGCTAATCACTGAAGCTCTTGATCAAATGACAAAGATGTGATGGGGAATTATTTATAGAATGAGAGAGATTTCAGTGGATTTGGTCCAGAAGCTCAGAATAATTTGTCAGCAAACACAGCAGATTTGTTGTCATGACTGTGATACACAGAAGTTATAAATCAAGAAAATGACAAAGAACAATACTATCTTTTATGACATGGAATATTTACAATTCAAAGATTTTTTTTTTTTACTTCAAAAACTATGAATTTGGTATTACATAACAGTTACAAACAACTGGCGTAAGTTTAGCTTTTTTCAGTCAATTGGTTCAATGATTTGAGGGAAAGGGGTGGTTAAGAAGGAGTGAGTGACTGCTCCTTAACTTCTTCAGGACAGAAGAACAGATAAATGCTAGCTCCTAAACTTGAAGCTGTGATCTCCCAATGGAAATGTATCTGAAAGATACTTATTACTCACATGAATGATTAGGCTTATTCTAAAATTTCCATGCACACACTCAGTTTAATACTGCCTTTATAGTTTTTTTATAGTTTATAGTCTTTTACAGAAAAGTTAAATTTATGCTTTTATGCTTAATGAAGATATGCATTTAAAGATGAAATACACACACTATGTTTCATTATTTAAACTGTAAATCTGGGTAAGTGATGTACAAATTCCCTAATTGTCCCACATGGCCCTTCAGCTGTCTGCTCATCATATCATTCTGATCTGTCACTTTACTGCAGAATTCAGAATGCTTTTGGCTTTTGTAATCAAAATGAAAATACTTAACAACAATATAACTGGTCTCTAGTAATTTAAGAGGCAGAAATCAAACTAAATTATTTGTCCATATGGACTGTGAGAAAATACTGACCCCACTACATGCTAATATGTAAAATTACTTTGCTAGTATTAGGACTTTATTCCTCTCCTTATTTTAACATATTTTACTATTTAGATTATTAAATGTATAAATTTGTATTAATTGCAATACTTAACACTTTATTTTAGGAATCCATCTGCTTTGTATGCCAAAAGCATCAAGAAAATGTTTGTCTGAATTAGTTTATTTTTAGTAAATACTGAACACAGTATATTCTGTGCTTTCAGACAAAAATGGTGCAAAGACAAATTTCTAAACAGCATTTATAATATTTATACACAAATTCCTCTGGTAGGTGTAATGCACTGTAAAAAAGAGTCACAAGAGGCTTTGTCTAGATCTAGTGACAAAAAAAACCCCTCAAATTCAAAATCTCTTCCTGCTCTACAAGGCGTTGAAGCAGAGGGCTACAAAAAAAGAGAACTATGCAGTGCATAGTTATTTTTTTAGAAAGAAATGCTTGCATTTTAAAGTAAATTACTACATCATGAAAAAAAAAATAGAAAACTGTAAAAGGAAGTTCTGAAACATGGGTGTCTGAAGTAGGCATAAAGATTGACTAACACCCCTACATGAATGACACTGCAGTTGTAAGACAGGCAATACAACGACACAGACACAGAATTATTTTTTCACGGAAAGAAGTAGTTTTTCAACCCACAGTGGTTGTTACATTGTTTCAGACCAATACAGAACATAGTGAAAAACATTTGATGTCCACTCCTGCTCCTGTAACTATAGTCAGGTTTTCTTAAGTTAATCAGACTGCATCCAAAAAGTAGTAATATTTTTCCTCTCTCATTATTTTAATATTCCAATATTTGCTTTATTTGGTGGCTCCCTGATTTCCACTGATTTCTAGCAAAAGCTTAATTACAGTATGCTTATGTACAGTTTTTCCTAATTTCCAGAATTTTGGTTAAAAAGATTATTTCTCTCTTCAGAGTTTTTACTTCTGATGAATGAGACAAGATATAAGATCTTGTAAGATCTATTACCTTGACCACTTTAGTAGTTTTCTAGAACTTCTGGAAATGAGTATCAAGAAATAACCTGTACTAATTTGACTTCCTTTTTCTTAAGGGCCATAACTTTTCACACGAACTGAAATACAACACACATTGTAGACTGTTACATGTGCATTTTCAGTGATTCAGCTTTTTCACTAGCCATCACAATTGTGATCATCATCATCCATGTGAAATTTGCTCTGAGGGTAAAATACCTCAGGTAGGTATCTTCTGGCATGCTTGGTCTTTACTCCCATTATGCACACCAGTCTCAGTCACTGATGCCTACAGATCTTTTCAGCTATTACAGGCAGGATCCAGTTACTGAAACATACTTGCCTAGTTCATTTAGGATGCTCGGTTTGCCAGCATAGGCAAATAGTTTGTCAAATCTGCCACAAGATGGATAAGAAAACTTCTTCCTTTGAAAGATTAGTTCAGTCACCGAAACACAGATATCCAGCACCACTTCAGATGCACTTCAGTAATGAGATATTATAAAGAACCTATCAGAGACCCAGCATGTGGTAGAGTAGTAATTGGAGACCAACCAGGATGTCCTTGCATACCTCTGACAGTACAGCACATCCTACCCCTTAGTGGCTGATAATCTAAATATTTTATTTTGTATGGTTGTTTCCAATTTTCACTTTATGGCTAATAAAGAAAGTGACTTTAAACATTTATTATCGAAACTGTCCCATTTCCATTAGTTCAGTCTTCAAGGTCATGTAATTCTTCCTACATTCTCTTTAATATTCCTGTGCTTTAATAGGCCTCCTGATTTCTGTAACATGAATGTATTTCAATAGCATACTGATGCATTTTGTGCTAAGGTCCTTACTGGAACCCATAAACAAGAGCACTCTTAAGTTCTTTGTATATTTTACTAGTCATACATCCTCATAAAGACAGTTTCCTCTTAGAAAACTATAATGGGCTGAACCTGGCTGGATGCCAGACACCCACCAAAGCCACTCCATCACTCCCCTACACAACTGCACAGGGGAGAGAAAATGTAACGAAGGTTCATGAGTTAAGATCCATGAGACACCTCTCATCAAATACCATCGTGGGCAAAACAGACTCAGCTTGGGGACCTTAACTGAATTTATTACTAACAAAATCAGAGCAGGATAGTGAAAAGTGAAATAAATCCTAAAAACATCTTCACCCCATCCCTCCCTCCTTTCCAGCTCTACCTTCTCCCTCAGCAGCACAGGGAGATGGGAATGGGAGTTACGGTTATTTCATCGCAGGTTGTTTCTGCCACTGCTCAGAGGAGTCCTTCCCTGCTCCAGCCTGGGGATTCACCATGAATTTCTCCAATGTGATTCCATCTTGGAGCCATCTGGCATTGGGTCTGCTGGACTTGAGGAAGCTTCTCACATAAGCCACTCCTGTAGCCCCCATACCAAATCCTGGCCCTGCAAACCCAACACAAGTACCAAATTTTCTGGGTCTACTGTACATACACCATGTGTGTGTGTGGTGTCCACTTGCACAGTTAAAACCAGAAGCCACTATAAACTATAGAGAAATGGGAAAAAAATTTGGCCTTTAGGACAAGCAAGGTCAAAATCCTGGTTTGAGAATATTTCTGCCTCAAAGTGTATTGTTTAATGTGTTATTATTTATATTCCTGTAAAATTGCATTGCATTTTATTTTCTATTTATTTATGTTTTCCTCCAACTTGCTTTCATTCTATTTAAGTAGGACTCTGAAGCAATCATCACTAAAAACACTTCTCTGCCTGCTCCTAAATATGGGTACTGTATTTCCTACTATTAATTATTTCATCTCCATGTTAATAAATTAATTATAAATCCATTTTACTTGACCTGAGATTTCATTGCATAATTGTAGGTTAGAGATTATCTTGTCCCATCCTACTCTGGGAACATTAGACTCTGTATGAGTAAGCAAAATTCAAAGTAATTTCCATTTACACATTCTCATAAACCATCCTGTATTCATCCCCATACTCACTAGTACAAGAAACAGAAAAATGTAATGTAATTTCCTAGGTTGTACCTGAATTCTCAGTAAGATTCTTACTTAATTAGGACTTTTTTTTTCGTTTCTTATTTTAATTTTAATAAATTCAGTTACATACCTCAAAAAAAATCTTCCATTTATTCTGATAATTTTCATTTTGTCTCTGTGCTTCCCAACCTCAGTACCATTTGGAACCACAAACAAACAAAACTATTTTAATTTTTGTTGAAACATATAGCAAAGTAATTAAAGTTCATGTAAATGCAAAGACAATTTTATCTTCCTCTGTTCCTGTAATATTTTCAGGATAACTCAAAGATTTTATTGCAGTATAAGAATATGTACCATGAAAATAACTGATCTAGCTCCACCATCTTTGAAGCCAAAGTTTATAGATATTTCTTTTAAGGTGTTTTGTTTGCCTTCAACTAGTACTACTCACTGAAGATAAAGGCTTTATAACAACTAGGTTAAGGTTTTAGTGGTTCATTAAGTGGTTTTTCTAAATTATTCTACTGTGGATATTTAAAAATTATTTATTTTGTTTTTTATTTTTGTCTTTTTTTTTTTAAATCTTTGGTTTTTGTTTATTTTTTCCTGCCTCTTGCCTCTTTTTAAAGTATAATGAGCAGTGAGAAACTGAAATGTTAAAGGTTAATAACTCAAACAACTGGCCTAAAGGAGTGGGTCCTTTGCTGAGGCCAGGTTTGCACTCCCCAAATGAAGGAGAGGAGAGTTTTTGGCTCTGTGCTGGCAAAACCTCTGATCTGCATAAGACAGAGGGGGTGCACACCCACCATCACATGACCATGACAAACTGATGTTAGTTTAGCAGCAGGCTGGGTTTTGAGCCAGACAAGGGAAAAGGCTGAGAAGCAGATCCTGTGAGATGGGATAAAAATGCTTTTTATAGGGCAAATTTTCTCCCCACACAGTCCTCCCTCCTCCTCGAGTGTAGCAATGTGATTTTCAGATCTCCAATTGCTTCCNTGTCCAGCTTGTTTCTACGTCTTACTTTATTTCCTGCTGAATTTCTGTGGCTACGAGACTCATGCCACGCCGAGCAGACCCTGGGGGCCGCCCGCTCCGGATCCGGTGGCGTTACGGTGACCAGGGACCCTGTTCCGGGGGGAGCTGGCTCCTGCAGAACCCCTGGACCCTGCTACATCACTCGAGGAGCTATCATGTAAGCCTGAAGTTATTAATCTCTTCTGAGAAGGCATAAGCAGGGTCAAACAGCTCTCATGTCATCAGAAAAAGCCTTAAGCCAGCAAAGACCCCTGGGACTCATTTCTGGGTCCTTTCCACCAGAGGACTGCACGTGATCCAATGTGTTGCATCAGTTTAAAACTCCTCCCGCAGCAGAGGTGCTTGGGTGTTCCCATGGGAACCTGAACTTGTATTAATCCATTAAAATTTGTGTTGTTGAGGCTTCCCCCAACTTTGAGAGATAAAACCCACAACCATCTTTTGGAGCAACTGACATTGAAATTACAACGACCAAGTTGCATTGCCGGATCCACGTGTTTCCAAAGTGGATTTCCTCTCCACTACCTATTCTTATCCTTTCTTTATCTTTTGTTCTTTTCCTTATGCATTTTCTTAGGTGATATCTTTATACTTTTATAGTCACACATATCTATAGATACTAACCAAAATGGCTACATACCTCCTTTCTATTGCAACTAAATTGTTCCAAAATTAACTATACACACACACACACACACACACACACACACACACATACATAAACACCAGTCATTTAGTGTAATTTCACTCTAATGCGCCTCAAAGTGATCTATTAACAAGACCCTCAGTTACCCTGTCTCAGGGGCAGGTCATAATATGAGCATAGTCAATCTATTTTCTCAGCAGCATTATTCTGGACACTTACTTTCACAGATCGCTTCAAAATAATTAATTGCAGGTTTTAAGGTATATAAAAAAGTTGTTATAGATCCTTCTCCTTAACAGGGCTTACATGGAAAATTTATACCCTCAGTTTACTGAAAAATAAAACAATATGGGACCCACACTGGGACAATAGAGATCCACTGAGGTTGTCCTTTGTGTTTAGCCCCAGTAAAGTAAGACTCCCCCCCCTTCCTTGAGTTAGAATCTAAATCTGAATTAATATTTCAAATGTAAAAGAAATAAAAAATAAAAACCAATTTGCATATTGTCTTCTTTTTCCCCAAGTTGTTGGTTTTTTCTCCAATTTATCACAACGGTAATAAGTCTTCTAAAATACAGTGGAACTTTGCAATCACTTTGGTTGCACAGTTGATTACACAAATATGATTAGTCCCAAAACTGTTTTAGAGTATCCAACTTACCACTACTGTTCTGTTCACTAATTCCATCATTAGATTGTTTTGTTTCTGAAAACATTATGCATTGACATGTCGAAACCAAATCTATCCTAGTGGTTCAGTGATACCAACATAAGCTTTTTCATAAAAAAAAAAAACAAACCCAGCTTATTCCACTGAGAAAAGTCCCGTTTCTTTTTCTCAGTATTTTAGAATTTTATGTTTAATTAGAAACATTCCCCTGAAAATGATGTTGTGTAAAAATTTGACGAGATCACACAGATCTTACAGTAATGAATTATTTCATCTGCCCAAATAAATTCTCTATCAATATGGTTTCTCCCTTACCATTTCACTTCTAGTTCTGCTGAAAAAAAATTTAAAAAGAGGTTTTCTGCGGCAACTGACACTTCTGGGAAAGAAACGAATGCAATAGAGGATGGTATTTTAATTAGTATACTTTAAATTGCAAAATAGCTGCCTTAATTGATTTCAAATAGCATGGCAAAACATTAAGACAAAGAGAAATTAGCATCCTCGTTTAACGCTCATTTAATAGGAATCACTGATTTTAAATTCCTGTGCGGCTGCTTTCATGGAGTCTCTTACAACCATGCCTGAAGAATAGTTTAATTTTGAAACAAATCTAGTTATGGCAATGAAAACTCTTCAGTGAAAATGTCCTTAAACAGGTTTCAGCTTTGCTGCAAGGCTTTTATTTCAGACTCTAAGCTAAGTAACAAGATCAGGTCTTTCTCTATAGGCAGAGATCTACTTTTTAACAAGTGTTCTTTTATTTGTGCCTTGCAGGTTGGCAAAATTGGATTAATCTCTCTCTGACAAAGCATGTCCCACAGTGATGGATTCAAATTATGTCTTCGGCTTCTAAATCAATCCAGAGTGTTGTTAACTTGAACTTTGTTTTCTGTGAAGAACCAAAACATCTCTGTAATAGTCAGATACCAGTCTCCAAACACTGCAAATATGAAGGCAAAAGCAAGAGTCATGTTGCATCCTCTGGGACTCGAAACCACAGCAGTTTTCTGACTTTTGTCTAATTTTAAGTATTCTCCTGTATTACAGATACTCATATATTTCATATTTACCAGTCCGTAAACACACTTGGTGAAATCACTGATTTCCAAATGGGATAACCTTAAAGCATGATTAATGCATTTCCAGAGAAACCATATAGAATATCCTTTAAAATAATATAAATCTATCTGATCAGAAGTGTTGGCACAGATACAAACAACAATCACATAATTACCATTTCAGAGATATCTCTCTAGACAATATCTTTTAACACTAAAAATCTTCCGGTTATAGAATTCCTGGCCTTTAAGTCCACACCTGGGTGTTTGTGCTCACTCTGCCAAATCTGGGGAATACTGAGATCCATATAACAAAAAGCAGTATTTAGTGATATTTTTTATCACTATTTTTTATCATTATCAATATACTTGCTGAAGATGGTGTTTGAGCAATTTGTGTAATTCCATCAAACTTAAAACTGACATCTCTCTCACTTTATTCATTCCATCAAATATGAAGGTGGAAAAGGGATCAATGTGCTTAATAGAGCTTGAAATGAATTTGACTTTTTGTTTTGCAACCATGGTTTTTGTACTCAAATCCTCAATGCACACTAATGAAATAAAGACGGACCAACTTTCTATTATGGCTATAGAATTTGTCAGATGTCATAGAATCATCTCAAGGAGATGAGGAGTAAGCTGACAAAATGCATGACAGATTACAGGTCCATTCTCTTTAGCCTTTTACAAACTTGCTTCTCTGGAGTTATAAAAGCAGGCAGGAATAAGGGGAGAACAATTGAATGACAAACATCACGAGTGAAATATTTGTTCTTGAATTGCAGCACAAATATCGTACATAGGATATTCTACAAGCAGCTTGCTGGGTAACCAAAGTACAGCAGAAGTCTACACATTTATAATGTATGAATGCACAGTCACAGCACAAGGCTGCTCAAAGGCTGAGGGAGCTCAGGCCAGCCAGGGCTGGGAATCCCAGATAATACAGACACCCTGAGCAGAGCTCCAGCCGTCTTAGGAAAAGCACTATGCCTGCTTGTCACAGGATGAAGACCCATGGCCAGACTTCGAAGGTGATGGAAAAGATTTTATATTTCAAGAAGTAATTTTCAAGAACTTTCAGCCTAAGAAATCACTGAAAAGATGCTGGACTATAAGTTATGGTAAAAAACACCTCACTAAGAAAAAAAGGATTTTTTTCTCAATACTTAAACCTCATCATCCATGTTTTCCCTGTTTACAGTCTGATCTTATACTATTTCACTACTTTGTATTCCAAAGAAATTAAGAGATTCTTAGCCTTCAGTGTAATTCAATATGCTAATTCAGAAAAGAAAGGGTTGAATACTGCCTCCACCTAACTTCAAGGCTCTTTGTGGTGTGAAATCCTCCACAAATAGTTCACAGTTACCTAGAATCACATGCTTTAGATCAGTGGCAACTCAATACTATTTCAGTCATTGTGTTACAGTATTTAGAGAATATTTAATCATATGTCCTCTGCTACATGAATGGAAAATTATCTGATACGTCCTCTATTGTACCTTGTTAATAATTCCCAAATCATGGACCACTAAATCAATCATTAGGTATGAATGAATAAACCACAGGAGGAAACGTGGATTGCTACAATGTATTTTGAATGTTTACATTTGCTTTACACTTATAAGCAAATAAATAAATAAATAAATGTGTGGTTTTGTAAATAAGTGCAGATCTCTGCTCAGCACGACTTCTAATTCTAAGACTGTACTATAAAAAACACACTCTCACCCTGAAATGTTCAAAATCTAAATGAAAGGATTCTAAAAGTGGTCAAAATCAATTTTTCTTACATTTTAAAGCTGAATTTCAAGGATCCTTGTGGATTCCTTCCAACCCAGGATATTGAACCCTTAGAACTCCATTAAAATTCTTTGGTGGGAACTGCCAAGAACAGTGCTAATAAGAAACAGTTCAGAAAATTTATTTATTTTTTTAAGTATTCATTTCTATGCATCAGAAATCAAATTATTACCAGGAAATTACTCTTTTTCAAAAATTTATTTTTCATCCCTAAGGGTTTTTTGTAAAGCAAAATTGTCCATTAAAATCAATAGAATGGCAATGTATTGTTTCCCATTAAAAAGTGATATTGCAATTAAAATTTTAATTGAAAATGTCAATATTTTCAATTTACTAAACCTAAGACTTGGGACACATATGAAAATATATTTCACTTGCTTTTAAAATGTAATATTCCAACACTTGTATTCTTCAAATTGCTAGTAATGGTTTTTTTAAGAACAGTTTCAGCTTTCATCTCTCCTTCAATATACACAACAAATGGCAATAATTAAATTCTGTATCTACCTCCGATTAATATTTGACTGTTGAAAAATCATAAAAACATCACCTATTTTATAGGGTTATTCTCTGAAGTTATTTCAAATAGAATTCAAATAAAGAATGAAAGTAGGACATTGCATGATGCTATCACTTCTCTTTCACACCCATTAATATCTTCTGATATAAATAAATAAAGTCAGGCAAAGAAAAACCATTTCTTTCACACAGCTAGCTATTCAAAACATGCGGCCTGTCATTTAGCAAAAATATTTTGGAGAACAACACTGTAATTGATAAGCATGCATATGTTTAAGTAAAGGAATCTTCATGGAAACTAGGAAACTAAATTAATTTCTACTGAACAAAGGCAATAGCTGTCTTTGTCAATACAAATTTTTACATAGCTGCTACAATATTGTGGGACTAGACTGGGTTTTCCTAGATAATTTCTTCTTTCAAGTAGATTTATAATCACTGATAAAAAGTCACAGCTTTAAGAAAATTCAAGAGCACCAAGAAACATCTTGTTGCTTTTCTATTTTGCTACAAACAATGTGAGCTGAATTAAATAGTTGATGAAACATGACTAACCATACAAAAATTGGGGGTTTGGTGAAAAAGATACTATTTTTCCTGTTTTCTGTGGAGCAAGTAAATTCCTAACCTATAGGACTTTTTAATGCAATGTCAACATCAATAGATTTCACACAGAGAGTCATTCAAAGGCACTACTCATACACAAGTTCAGGATGGTGGATCTGTGTTACTCTCGGACACTGAGGAGCAATCCTTAGTTTCATGGAAGGCTATCACTACTGCCCTGACCTGTGTGTGACATCCCAGTTCTCAGGAAGGGGCTTTTACCCAGCAAATCCCCAAACTGCCAAAAGGACAACAGAAACACAAGTTGTCCACAGGCTGCTGTAGTCTGGGTGATTATGATTAAAAAACAGCTTTGCCACTGAGCAGATCATCATTCAGACATTTTGAACAGAGCACATTGTCAGGGCAGTAACAGGCATCATGTTACTGTGAAGTAGGCAAAAAGATCATCTTAATTCTTTAGTTTTCTCTGACTACTGGCTGTACTCAATGCTGAAAAGGACAAGTTTTCACTTGCATTTTCCTTCTTTCTTTTTTCCATCAGGTTTTAGTACTGTTTCATTATTAAATGGTGTCTCTTACATAGTGATCAGTACAAGACCAAGACTTCCAGCTATTATAGTACCATCTTCTAAAAAGACCTTGATCATTTGCTTTTGCAGTATTTTTCTTGTATTTTTTCACAAAGTGTTGTTAGGCTGGAAATGCAGAAATAACTGATTGCATTGAACCCTGGCACCTATGAAAGTTTTCAACCCTGGAAGTCAGTAACACAAAGATAAAATTAATATTAAATTAATAATTACACTGCATATCTAAGCCACACTGCTATTTCAAATGTACACACTGAATTACCGAAAACCCAATACACACTGAAATACCCAAAAAGTGAAACTGCTGAAATCTGATACTTTGAACTAGGACATATATTTAGCAGATTATTACAAATACAGAAAGAACAGCAAGATCACTCTTTTTTACCACCTCAATGGACTTGATCTTTAAGCCTAAACTGAACCATTTTAGTCCTTCTCCACGTCTTAAAAGAACAAAATCCAATCTTTTTGCTGTTATATACAGAAGTAATAGTATTTGTTTTGGTTTTAATCTAAATTTATTTATCTTTAGAAAAGAACACCCCAGGCTAATTTTACTGAAAAACAGGATTAATAATGTCCTTTCAGTTCTTGACACCTGGACAATTCTAGACTCAATTTTAATTTATATGTTTAATCAAACAGAAGGATGCTTACTGAACCTTGGTGAAACGGAGACTGGTATAGAAAAATTCTATACTGAAGGCTCCACCTCAACTAAAATCAAACAGTAAGTTAAGATATGGACCTTAAACAGAGCATGGGGCTGAGACAGTGACCTCCAACCTCCTGTACAATTACAGCCTGCAGACACTGCTCCACTCTGGGCTGAGGACAGCTGTTCCAAATTCACAGAGTTGATTTCTGTAGGTTATACAGATCTTCATCAAATCTATGTCAATTTATTAGTTTACTCCCCTCACCTTCTCAAATGGGCAGTTCATGCATTGAAAATTTATTATCTGGGAATAAACAAAGTAATGAAAAATAATTTTTAAAAAATGTCTCCATCTCATCCCTCTTTGTATTCATTCAAGTACACTAGAAAACAAGCAATAAGGAAAAGCAAGGAGGAATAAAAAGAAATAAAAAAAAGTAATGTTCCTTCCACGTAATTTTTCCTTCCCATCTATGAAAAAACTGAAAAATTGTCTCTTTTCAACAAGAATTACTAAAAAGCTTTCAAATATTTTTAGAAGTGTTTGGGAACTATATGAGAAAATCTCATTGCTCTCAGGAACACCAAAGTACAGGAAGAGTAACTGAAAAGAAGGCAAGAGCTTTTGTAGGCTCTTGATTTACTCTTTGTAATCAACAGGAAGAATCAAAACAAACAGCAATGGAAACTTACTAACAACAAGGAGAAATGTGGGAGTTAAATGAAAACTAAATTTTTAATGTAAGTCACCTCTGTATCAATTTATTTATTTTATTATTATGATAATACATTATTATCAAGAATTTTAAAAATTATTTTGCCTTTCTTGGTCTGATTTGTCTAATTCCTATGAAAAGTAATAATAAGACACGCCAGGATATGACGTACTTTAGTTCAGCATTTTCTGCTAGAGCAGTTTGGCATACACAAAATATCTAGTGTGAAAAAACCCTGAAACCAAAAATTTGGCCTTTTAAAGGTTCTATTTTAAAAATTACTAAAAATGCAAGAAAAACCATAATCAATTGACAACTCCTATACTAATAAATTTACAAAATTAAATAAAACTGAAACAATTAAGTTGTCATGGGATAATATAATTCACAGATAGATTTTATCATCCCTGGCTAGGGGAAGCTCCCTCATTTATACCAGCTGACAACAGATTTATACTTGCTAACAATAGCAAAAGCTGGATAAGAGGTCCTGTAAATCTGAGTAGTTTCTGTCAGCTGGACTAAAATTGTCAATTTTAGACTATTAAAATGTCATACATGTTTAAAATATTTTAAAACAATGCAATTCACATTTGCAATTTTGTGAATAAAAAAATCACATGTCAAAGTGATTTTTTAATTATACAAAAAATACAAAAGAGAACCAAAGTATTAAGAAGTCTACAAGCTTTTAAAAACTTTCTGCTGAAGACATCGCAATTCAATTGTATTTTAAAAACAAGTCTTTCTTTCATTAAGCATTTACAGAAATACCTCAAAGGCATGAAAGAATAAATAAGAAACCTAATCAGTTCTTTGATGTTATGTACATGCATGCCTAAAATGTTTAATTTAATTGCAACTGCTTTGGAAAATAAGATTTCAAAATATCCTGCTTAAATATTAAAAAAAGTTTGGTAGTTTCCTCATATTTCAACACACTTGATTGTATTTTGTCAGAAACTTTTTACCTGAGTACTGTCAATGAGGAGAATGTATTACTATACTATAAGTAGATGTCTTTCTGAAATTTATTTTGTTACACTATTAGCAGCAGTAAAAAACAAAACAAAACAAAACAAAAACCAAATAAATCTTTGCCTTAAAGCAAGGAACCCAACAGGCTTCATGTTGAAACTGGCTGAACAGAGAGATTGTGGGATTCATCCTGGGGGATTTTCAAGATGTACTTGGACCCTCAGAAATTTTGTCTGACCCCGGAGTTACTCCTGCTTTGAGCAGCAGGTTCGGCTGGAGACCTTTGAAGTTTATTCCTGCCTGAATTATTCTATGAGATAATTTTTCACTTCTTATGTATGCCTAAAATGATTACTACTTATTTATGAGCCATACATTGATGTATTTTTCTGAATTAAATAGGTAAAAGTTACTCATTTGGGTTTCAGAACTATCTTGTAATAACTTCAGTTCAGGAATACCACAATTGGATGTCATATAAAAATTTTAAAACACTGATTTTTAGGAAATGCACTTTCTCCAAATAGATTACAGGCTGTTACCACAGTTTTTCAACTAATATTAAATAGATACTGCTTTTAACTAGGAAAATAATAATTTCACTGTGCAAGTAATACAGTGGTATTATGTTAAGTTAGTAGCAACTTCACATACTAGTGTCATAAAATATATAGTATTCTAATGTGCAGGTTTTTTAAGAAACATAATTTTGAAGAAAAATTATTGTGTCATTTCTAGGAAAAGTGTCAAGTTTTGAAATCAATCTGCTTTTCCCAATAAAAATCTTTTTAAAATACCAATTCTCAGCCATAATTCATCTCTGGTGTGTCTGTGACCAGTACAAGAGGCTGTACTTGGGTCATGACTTTTGCCAAGATGAAAAGAGATGATTCACCCTCTGCATCAGTAAATACTAGAGCACCCTGATTTAAATCTCTGCATGTGTAAGAATTAGTTTTAGGTAGGGCCATATAAGCAACTAGGCAAAAGTAAGCACTCACCTCATGAAATGCTACTCACACCGCAGAGAGACAGTCTGAAAAATAATTCTTAATTTAGCTCCAGTTGAAAAAAAATAGCCTTTGCAATGTTATTTTACATACAAGTTTAGCAACATGACAAAGTGGCAAAGCCACGTGCTAGTGGTAAGAAACTAGCATTGAAACAAAACTCCAATAAATATGCGTTTAATATCCATAATTTCAGCTCAACAGAGATAGGAAGACAAGCCTCCGAATCACCTAACAGAGGGAATAGTACTCACTATTCAAACAGTGTGTAAAAATTCTAGTAGACGTTATATAGGCACTAGGGATGGAATAAAATCCCACTGGATTTAAATCTCTATAAGAGAATAGGTAGTCTGTTTTTGTAACTTGAATAACTAAAATGTTAGACTTGAGAACATGAAGGATGCCACATAATTGCTATTTCTTACTGAAAATAGTATGATGAATGAATCAGCTCAAGGTTTGAGCGATTTTTATCTTCCCCAGGGTAGATGAAGCTTTGTTGACACATTAAGGGAAAGCTTGCAGGTACTTCATCTGTCTTTTCTGGTCTGCTAAGTCCCTGATATAAAATTCATAATGAACAAAATGTGGAAACAAATATCCTTTTGATTAGCTACTTATTTTCCTGAATTGATGCATCTTCACTAATTATGTAATCATTGATTAAATAAAAGCTACCAAGCGAAGAAATGATTTAGTTATTAATAGCTTATAAAAAATCTTTTAAAAAAACATGAACTGCAACTACTGGCTAATTTTTGAAATGTGTTAAGGATGGTGGGTTTTTTTCTAATTTAAATTTACTTCCAAAATAATTATAGGCTAACTAAAAGCTGTGTCCATATCTTGTTTTAGAAATACAGTTTGAATGGGCAAGAAAAGCATGGAAGATTATGCCTCTGCTGCTTTTACATTATGCAACTACCTATTGTCTTTAAATATGTATGTATTTATATAATTTAACACATATTTAATGTGTTTGGATGCCTATTTATTCTCTTCTGATGTAAAGAACAGCAACAACAAAAAAAAAGTAGGTAATTCAGAATAAGACAACAAGAGGATTTAAAGATGCAGTCTTACAATGCTATTTCCAGCTCCATCATGGAGCACATACCAATAAAAATTGTGGAAGAACTAACAGGAAACCAGGAGGTGAGGATGAATCTCTCTATGTCAGAAACAATTTCTGCAGCAGTACAGAGGGTGTTGTATGGTCAAGGGACACTCAGTTTCTTGTTTGTTAGCTCAGCCCCTTTTTACTCCATCTTCCCACCTTTTAATGGTGCTATTTTTTTAACATAGTGAAACTGTAATAAAAATTGCAACATTCATAAAGCAATAGCAATACACAAACACATATATGTGAGAGGCTTATATTAAACAAAACGTTGCAGAAGCCTGACAGAAGGCTGTTGATTTTAAAGCATTCACACAAAACCTTGAAAAGCCATTAGCATTAGAGGGGTATTTGAGTTATAGAAACAACCTGACCTTTTCAGGGATTTGCCAGTATTTATTGGCACTCAAAAGGACATTTATATTGTTAACTGAAAAGCTAAAAACCTGAAGCTGACAATGGAGTAGTTATGAGGACAACCTGATCACAGAATACTATAAATTACTTTACCACAGCTACATTGCAAAATTCAGGATCTCTTGATGATCACACAAAAAATGTGTGTAAATTCATACAGTCTCTTTCGTAAATTCATAGAAACTCTTCCCTTAAAATGCCTTTGTCCAACTAATTAGAAAACTAATTTGTTAAATATTATTTAGTCCACAATGATGATTCTTCTGCAAAGCCGTAATGAGAAAATGACCAATGAAACAAACTCCAACCATTAGTCTTCAGATCGCTCATCTCAAATGTATAGGATGTTAATGTTTTGTAACCTTAATAATTTAATTTATAGTTATAAATTGTGTTTATTTACATTTTAAAATTTTATTAAGTTCAATTAATACACTTGATGCATTTATTTTATATCATATGTTAGGCTTTGCAAATTAAAAGTAATTACTGTATTTACAATTCTTAATATTAAATTAACAACCTAAGACTACAGTTTTTTAAGGCTATAATGCACAAGTTCTCAAGGCTCCTGACTGCACATCTTATGTAGGTCTATGTTAGTGAAAGATCACTTTCAGCATGCTGATGGCTTGACATCAGCTGGCAGGGGACCGATTCAGACTGCTACACACCAGGAGATAACAGAAGGAACTCCAAAGCTCTCCTCTTCTACAAGACAGGGATTTTTTAAAAGAATTATACTTGAAAGATTATTAGCTTGATGTCACTACCTTTAAAAAGAAAACAATTCTTAATAAATGTTATTAAAATGAGGTAAACTAAGCTATGTTTCACATTCTGAAAAGTGTGCCATTTGCACGTGTCAGGAATGAAAACTTTTTATTAAATTTTCACAACAGCAATACAGACAACTTCAATGTCTTGTCTAATTTGTCCATCATGAAGGAAGCCTAGCAACATTGATTTCTATCAAATTCTGCATCATTACACATTAAGAAGCTTTTTCCCCCAAAGGATGTATTTCTGCTTAACTATAGCTCAAGAAAATAAAGTGACTGCATTTGCTTTGGGACTAGAATTTAAGGTTTGAAATAACAGTCAAACAGAGAAAATATTTGAATAGTGGAAATACAATCCACATATAAAACAAATTCATTATTCACATACACACACTGATTAGATAACATTATTTCTTTCATGTATTTTTTCATAACTGAAAAAAAAAATCACTACCATGAGAATCAGGTATGTTCTCCTTACATTTTTCTAAATTACTGTAAACAAAATATAAACTAAAGCAATTTTACATCAGCTTAAAGATATTCTTAATGAATTATATTTCTCACTTTCATTTTCTGTGTTTCTCCATTTTCCTGAGGTCTCCAAAGGGAAATTCCACGGTAATGGAGGTATGCCTGTCTTTGTATTATTGACAGGAAGAACCAGACTTCTCAAGTGAGTATCTGGTGCATGGAATTTCAAACCCCATAGTTGTTTAGATTAGAAATTTCATAGGTCACAGTAATACAATTTCATAATTAAACAAAAGCAGAATTTCAGCCAGGCACTGGCAATCAGACTCAATAAAATTCATCACCAGAAAATTCTTCTATTTCCTCCCAATTTAAAAACTAGTCTAATAAAAATTCTTACTCTCTTACAAGAAAAATAAAACCTAAAGTGCTGAGCTGATGCTGTGGTTTCAGCAATAGAAGCTATACTGTCTAAATTACTGGATAAGCCCTTAATCAATCAATTCATTTCCACCAGAAGAAAAGCAGTGTTCCACCCACATCATCTGGGGGGTGAGTTTTTTAAATTTTTCCCAAATGCCAACATATTAAGTTGAAATACAGTACTTGCCATGCTAGAATTTGAAAAAGAAAAATTATTTATGTTTTTCGTCTGTACCAGAGGATGAAAAGAAATACATCTGATGAGCAGGCAATAAGAATTAACAATGAATATTTACGCATATATTTGCTACCAGCAAAGTGCTCTCATCAAGGAATAATATGGAAAATAAAGAAGAGACAAAATTCATTATCAGTGATAATGAAAAATATGTTAATAATGCTAATCTTGTGTATTAATGATAGGTTAAAACTTTTTCACATAACAGGGTTTTCACATAACTGGGTTAGCTCAATCCTTTCTGTTCTTTAAAAAAGGCACATCCATTCACTAACCAATAATGTTTCATCCAGCAGTGCCAATGCTGTTTCACTTTGCTTTTCCCATATCAATTTTATGCAATTCAAGAAAAATGTAACGCCCACACAGTATTTGCCCTGCTGATTAAATAATATCCCATGTTTAACAAATTGCTCAGATTTCTAGATAAATCAGACAGAAACCACAGGCAAGGCTGTTTACACTTGCTTTCTCTGTAGGGTTACTGAACAAAAACACCTGCAACAAGAACAACAATTTTATTGACCCAGTCTGACACAACAAAGAATAATGTCAGCTCTAATAGACAACTTAAAATCTAACGTAAATAATAAAGAGAAGCAAAAGCAATTAATGACAAAAAGTACACAAAAACCAAGCATATTAAAAAGTGAACGTGAGCTTTCCTCCCATCAGCTCTATCTAGCTAGGTGAGGAAGGCATCTAAAACCTCAGTCCTTTCCATATCCTCTGTGAACAGGTTCCCTTCCTCATTCATCAGCATCTCCACCTTTTTCCCTAGTCTTTCTTCCACTGTATATCTATAAACCTGTCTTCTTGTTTTTATTAACACTCTCCAGACTCAAATCCAAGTGGGCCTTGACTCTCCTAAGCCCAGCCCTGCATGCTCAGACGGCACCTCTATAGTCATCCCAGCTCACCTAACCTCATTCCCACCTCTTGCATGCTTTCTTTTTCTTTATAGAGTTTTGTCCAGAGCTCTTTGTTCATCCACGCAGATCTCCTGGCACCTTTTGTTTGACCTCCTGCTTATGAGGGTAGACAACTGTTGAGCCTGGAACAGATATTCCTTGAAAACGACCAGCTTTCCTGGAGCCTTATCCTCTCCATGACCAAATTCTATGCCATTCACCTAAGCTGAGCAAGCCAAGTCTGCTCATCCCATGTTCAGCTTTGGGATCCTGTTATTAGTCTTTCTCCTCTGAATATTCTGAACTCATCATCTTGTGTTTGCTGCAGCAAAGACCCTCACAATCCTGATTAGCTCTTGTAAAGCATGAAGTTTATTAGAGCATCTCCCTTCACCAGCTCCTTGGGTATTTGTATTAGGAAGTTCTCATCAGAGAACTGCAGAAGCTTGGATTGCTTGATCTCTGCAAATTTTTTTCTATCTTTCCTGGCAATTATCAGGATGATTGAAGCCACCAGTGATGACCAGGGTCGCAAAACACACAGGTTTTTCAAATTACCTGAAGAGGGCCTCATCTACTTCTTCCTGATAAGGCAGTCTGTAGCAGACATGTACAATAGTGTTGTCCATACCAGTCACCCACTATCCTGATCCATAAGCTCTCATGTGGCCCATCATCCATACCCAGCTGCTTTCTCACATTAACAAGAACTCCCACATTCCTTCCTGATCTTGCCTTCCTAGTGGAGTTTCCATCCATTCATAGCAGCATGCCAGTCATGCCATCAATAATGATTTTTTTTTCATTAAAATCGCTCATTTAGATAAAATAAATTTAAGAAATACTGTAAACAATGCAAGTGCTCAGACTGCATCATTGCAACATTCTTCCAAATGTTTAAGCAATTAATTAGGAAATTGCAGCAGGAGGGGGGGGGAAGCCAATAGCATCTGGATTCAGAACATTAATTACCTCTGTGGTGTGTTCTTTTTTTATTCTACACAATGCATAAAAAACTGAATTAATTGAAAGGGGGGAAAATGTCATTTGAATTGCTATCACTAAGTAACATACATAGCAAATGTTTCCACCTTTTTGTGACTTTTGTTACTAAGGTAGTCATGAGAGCATGACCTTAATTCAATGCTGCCAAAGTGTATGACTTTGGACCATGAGAGTTATCCCCATACTGGAATTGCATCCCCTGGACCGTGGTGGAAATAATACACCATCCTGTGTTGAAGCAGAGCCTTCATAAGCCTTTCTGAAAAGGATAAATTGAGAATTATGAAATACCTTTATACTAAATTCTGTCCATGTAGTCTCCTCACTGTCTTTAACTTGACCTTTATGTCCCATAACTCTGCTCAAGTGCTAACTAGAATTGTGGTTGTAATAGATGTGTCTGGTTTGACAGCTGCATCCAGCTCAAAGTGGGAGTATTTGGGTAACAACCCAATAAACAGCCAAGGGCTAACTTGAGCAATGTGTCCACCTAACCACAGTGCTGGTTAATGTCCAACTCAAGCCAAGTTTGAAAGAAACTAACATCTGTAGCCAGTATGCAAATAAGACGGTAAGTCAATCATCATACTCCATAAATAGTGGGTAGCACAGGGCCGGCTGAACTTTCCTGCACAGAAGCAGGCTGCACATCAGGATCTCCCCTTGAGTAGGAACACCTCTCAAGGTTACTCCTCGAGGCTGAGAGAATCCTTATTGTGTCAGAATACTTGGTAAGTGAATTGGGACTAAGTGTGCTGAACCTTTGAAATCTTAGCTGCATGGCATAAAGGACTGATTGTGCATATATAATCCTTTAGACACGTACAAGTGACTAAGCCTGGATCCAGCTGCATCTAAACTCTCCTCTGAGGAGCTGAGAACACAAGGGGGTCTTATCTGAATCTCATGACTCAATGGGAGGGTCTCCCTAGCAGTTTTGTCTGACCCTGTCCCCTGTGCAGTAAATAACCAAGTGTACCTTGTGATTGTTTCACAGGAGTTACAGAAGTTGCCACTAGAACCACTTTTATGGCGTGGAAAAAGTTGGATTTACCTTTAGGATTACTGAGGTATGTCCTCCCCAGAACTTTATAAATTTCTAGTCTTTTCCTGACTGTATTTTCTTGTTTTACTCTTGCATTAAGCATAGAAAGTGGTAATGTTAGGACAAGGCGCAGCACTGCAACAATTTGAAACAAAGTATTTTGCAATGTGTGGTTTTCCTAAATGATGATTTCCCCAGCTGTTCCCAAAGTCACAGAAATGGACCTGTGGCAACTCAGGATATGCCCAAAAAATAACACACTGGAGAAAATGATAGTGTTCTATAGATAATAGGTGTTTCTTTGTTAGGGGTTTTTTTCCCATTTTCTGATGCATAGTGCTCAATAGCTCATCACCTGGAAAATTAATAACCCACACAGTTCATGTTCTGTAAGATACTGCTCTCTCCATTTTTCTATACTCTACTGCCTCATACACATTCATTCCTAGAAACACACATTGTTTATATACTCAGAGTTTACATTCTTGTTAGGCACAAGACTGGCCTAAACTGAAAAGCTAAATCTAATTAGGAAACAGAAATTAAGTATTCTTCCTCCTAAGTCCCTTGACAGGTCTGATTTAATAGTTATTCTAAGAACATGCTGCATTAGGGATTGGGTTGCCACCATTTATCATTTCTACTAATTGCCATGTTGGTCAAACCTATATTTTGTAAAAGACTGCAGTAAACACCAGCAGCTGCAACAGTCTAGAGTCTACTGTCTAATGGATAGTGAGCCAAGGACTCAGGATATATAAAGGACCAAAGGGTATGCTGGGAAGTACATGGATCTAATAATTAGAGCGTCCAGGTTTAGGTTCTAGTTCCCATCTCAAAAATCTTTTGTTTCACCCACTAGAGGCTTAATATAAAATTAATCAGTCCTATGAGCAGAGACTGGAAACCTCAGTTTCAAGGTTTTTATGTCAGTGCTATAAAATACACACTAGAGTTGTGTTTCTTCCTTCTTATATCCTTTATTGCTCACTGAAATTGGAACACTGTGCAGTGGCAAAATTTCAGCAGGACCAGCTTGTGTCTCTATTTCAAATGGCCAGAAAGAGGCGACAAAATCAAGTTGCTGGGAAGTAAGAAGTATAAGTTTTGACAACCTTAAGATGAAGAAACAGAATCTGGATTTCCCATTAAAGTGGGTTTAGCACCAACAGGCAGCAAAGCTTGAAACTCAGCTGCTTGCTCAGGCCCATTAGGATTGGGGAAGAGGAAGTACAAAAGCAAGAAAACTTGGGGATAAAGATACACGTTGTTTAATAAATGAAGGATTGGTAGAAGGAGAAGAAGGAAATAAAATAAGTGATACAAAGGCAATCACTTACCACCTCCCACAGGCAGACTGATATCAAGACAGTCTCTGAGCAAACAATGGCTAACGACACAAAATTCCACTATGCTGCATGCTATTACTGAGCATGACATTTTATGGTGTGGAATATCTCTTTGGTTAGTTCAGGTCATCTGCCTGGTTATGTTCCCTCCCAAACTCCTGTGCACTCAGCAGTTGTTCACCAAGGGACAGAGTGAGAAACAGAGATGGCCTTGACATCATGCACAGTGTTCAGCAAGACCTAAAACACCCACATTACCAATGCTGTTTCAACTGCACATCTAAACCAGCACCATATGAGCTGCTATGGAGAAAATCAACTCCATCCCAGCCAATGCTGCTACACTCATTTATAGAGTAAAATCTCAGACAGCTGGCTGCACATAGGATGGAGAAAACAAAACTACCTTCACTCTCTGGAGAATAAGTAACAATCCAATATCAACAGAGGATTCTGAGGTAAAAGAGAGAATTGAGTGCCAAGACAGAAAATCTGCAGACTTGCAGGTCACTATATCTTAGATATTCTTATTGATTTTGGTTAGATATTTCATTCTGTTAGCAGCTTTTTATGCAAGAGAACTGGTATCTATCTAATGTTGTGATGTGTTCTCCCCTCCCCTGACCCCGCCCCCCTGACCCCTCCTGACTGGATGATGTGAGTCAGGACCACCTCCCAATCCAGGGATAAAAACCCCAGCAGGAGCCAGAAGGGGCTCTCTTGGATTCCAGGCTCTATGGAGCTAACATCCTCCCCCAGCTCTCCTCTCTCCTCCCCCACTCCCCAGTTGCCCCCCTTATTATTTTTGAACCTGGAATGGAAGAGCTGCCATTCTAGAACTGTCACCATCTACCAAGACCCCATCTAGACAGCTTCACAGCCCGCGGCTGCTGAAGACCTTCCCTGCGTGTTCAGGCTCCTGAGCAGCTCTCCCCACGCAGCGGGGGGAGGGCTGCTTGTGGGTCTGCACCGCTGCAATCTAACATAAATGTTTTGAAATCAGGAACTGAAGTGACAAATTTTTCATCTGACTTTATACATAGTGTCAGTGACTGTAAGTGGAAACCATAACACTGCAGTTAGCAAAAGGAATGACTGATATTAAAAAGTGAAAATTTCTTTCTACCTGATGTGCTTCCTTAGGGTGTAAGGGCAAAGTTCTTAAATGAGGAACCTCTCTACCTTCACTGAACCAAAGCTCTGACTGACAAACCTTATGCCGTGGACAGGGACGACAGGTAGGCACTGAGGGGTAGAGTCACACAGACACTGGAAGGGTGAGGACCTAAGAAAGGCTGGAGGTGAATAAGTCAGATGGAGGGATGTCTAACCTATCAAGAATGAATAAATTTTATAATAATACATTATTACACTGATTACTGTGATATTAATATGTGATAAATTATCAGCAAGTGTTTTGTTAACAAGCTTTAAAAATCACATTTCTACAAATTACAATTCTGATATTTTAAACAAAGGATTTCATCAATACTTTTAGCCTGATTAGGCAAAAGCTGTTAACTTCCCTGTAATACTGAACTTTCTTCGACTTTCTTCAAACCAATTCTTAACATGCAGTAGTCGATCAGAATGTATTAAAAGTCAATATGGACCAGAGGGTCAGTATTCTGCTATAATCAGTATCTTGTTAATGCAAGATTATGAAGTAACATTTTAAAGGTTACTTTTGGGTGGATTATCTTCCGACTCATCCACCTCTCCAAAGGGAATGTCACCATGATATACAGCAGACTCCCATATCAAAGTATACCAGTAATAACCAAAAATACATGAGAAAGGCTTAGACACTCCATGTATTACAGATCATGTATTGAAGAAGACAGAAACTGAATGACTTGCCCAAGGCTGCCCAGGAAGCCTGTGATAACTGAATCAAGACTTGGCAGTAATGCTTTTTTCTACATTGTGAGTCCACTTGCAAATTCCTTGAGAGACAGAATGACTTCCTTGGGGACTCAGCCTGCCTTCTGCCTCTCCAGACTGCCAGAGCTGACCAGCTGCAGGAATCAGTACACCTCCTGGGAGACAAAGTGCTTGAGGGATTTGTACTTCCTCCAACTCCGTGAGAGTTGGAATTAATGTGAACTAATGTGAAATAAGGATGCAATCTGTCGGTCAGGGTGTGCACATAAATCTCACAAACAAGGGTACACATTTTATAAACTTAAACAAAGACTTGATGACTTTCCTGATATTACTCCCTGCCAAGTTTGCCCGATGATATGAAAAACACAGTAATTATATGTTTATACTGACAGATATATATATGTGATATATTTTAGCAGAGAAAATTAAATTTACAATTTTATAAACGGATACTGAAAGCATTTCAAACAGTCTTACCATCTACAGTCTGTATTATTAACCACTTGAATTTTGGATACACTTCAGATTTAAATATGCAAAGACAGAAGATAAATCAATTCCTTATTTTACAATCCATACTCCAATAAAAAGCCTCTTTGTTACACAAAACAGCTTTCCAATATTTGGTACCACAATAGTTCTAGTGCAGTCACGAGCAAATTCTACTTTCAAAACATGTTTCAAGAGTTAGCATATGTGAAGAAAGATATAATGGCTGGATATTGGAGAATTTTGACTCTTTACTCTTAAACTCTGAATGTAAAGTAAATCCATCCTTTATGAAACAAGGAATCTAAAAGTACAAGGATGACAGTAAGCATGGCTGTATATCAGGCTGCTTTCTGCTACCAAATGGACACACAAAAGTACATGCTTAGCTAACAGATATTATTTCTGTTGCAAGAGAAAAAGAATATATGAAAGAGTTAAGCTAACAAGAAGTGCCCTTCAGCATGAAAATATGAAAACAAAAGGAAAAAGTAAGCCTTTCAAGAGACAGGCTTACAAAGCCCTATTCTGGCCTACTTGCATATCAGCTTCTGATCACAGGCTGAAGAAAATTTAAGCTCTTGAAAAAACAATCTTTAATCAATACTGAAAAATCATCAAAGGCAGTTCTACTTGTCTCACAAGAAATATAACCATGTCTGAAATAAATTAAGTCCCCGAAGGCAGTCTTCATATAGGAAAACAATCCAACTGTAACACCTTTGTCATCTCACTATGACATGCTACAGCCATTATGGCACAGAAAGATCCCTCTGGAAAACCACATGCATTCAGTTGCACACACATGACCCAGAATGCTAGAAAATTGGTGATCAGTTTTGAAGTGTGTGAAAAAGCCAAGACCAAATAGAGAAAAAGAAAAAGGAACACTCAGACCTAACAGACATCAAAATAAAAAATAATCAAAAAACCCAAAACCCAAAAAAAATCCCACACCAAAAAAACCTCAAAACAAACTCACAAAAAAACCCAAAACCAAACAAAACCAACCAATCAAAGCAAACAAAACAAAACCCCCACAATTTTTCCCATCACAAATCAAACTACACTGTTGTTCTAGAACAATGAGACAGTTATGACTCAAGCGAACAGTTGGGTATCACCACAGGATCATGTGGAGAATGCCATGAAGGATTTCAACCTCTCTGGAACCCTTGCAGTTTCAATCTGTGACTACATTCAACTGTGTAATTTCATCAAGAAAAGGAAATCAGTCATCCTGGTAGCAACATGATGGCTGTATAAAATACATTGTAGTGATTTTATCACTACCCCGTAAGACCTAGTTTCTATGATAGGCTGTGTGGTGCATGGGATAAGGAAAGGTTGCTTCCATCTTGTTTCAGTTTCATAGTGCCTGCCATCAGAAGGAAGAGTAAAACTCACAGTGAAAAAACCCTCCATATTGCCACCAACATCTCAAAATGATCTTTAATTATGTCTGAATTTTTCTGGTTCCATTAAGTGTCTATATATTTCTTACTTAGTTCCCCACAGAATATTTTTTTCTCAAGTTTGAATTATTAAATGTAATCACTTATAGAAAGGATTCAGGCTTCTGCTCTCAAATACTAAGTGTGTCATACAAATAGTTCCAGTTTCATTTGGCATGTGACATTCAGTTCCCTCTAAAAATAATAGCCAAGTAATTTACACTTTATTCATTTCACACAATATGTTTTTTTACCATCATCATCTAAGATCTACAGGTATCTTTCATCATGCCTCTTCTTAACACAGAGAAAACCTTTTCCTTTTCTCCTTTCTTCCTTCTTCTGTCTCATAGCCTGCTAAATTTTCTGGTCTTCAGCATCTCTCTGTAAAGTTCCCAGAGTGCATTGTAAGAAAATGCTGAATCTTAGCGATGCTTTTCAGTTCTGTTTTGTATGTCCTTTCTTGGGAATTACTGTCTTATTCTATACAACAGTCTCTATTGACTGAAAATAAAACAGGTGTACAAACATCCCACCCTAACAGATTGCAATTATAAGCTAATAATTATAAATGCAAGCAAAAAATTTACAAACAAAAACCAATATAAGAATGTTCAATTAAACAGGGCTTTTCATGGATTTATTGTACAGCCCACTCGTAGCAGTATCAGTATGTCAGTGCCAAACAAAAGGCAACACTGCACTGGAAACTGGTATAATTAAGATTCCAGAAAAGAAAGAAACAAACAGCTAAACCCACAGGAAACTAAAATACAATTGTTCCAAGCATTTCTCTCCCATATACATGCTTTATACTATATTTGATGTAAATAAAATATTTGGTCACACATCTATACAGCTACTCGGATAAGAAATGATGGAAAGAATTGCATAAACACCAAAGCACCAAATCATCCACATTGTATGGTAAAGAAATAGCGTATTTAGTATGCAAATAACTACTCCACCAAAAAAAAATTTTTTTAAAGGGTGTTCACATAAATACAAATGCACATCTTGAAGCAAATTTCTGAGATGAAGGTGTATGTTAATAATAACATATAATGCTAACACTAGCCATTAGTACTTGTTCTTTGTGTATTCTGATTCATGTTTGCTCTCATCAGATATGTGAAAGAGGGTATCAGTGTAGCTCGTACAGCTTCCAAAAAGTGGATGGTGAAAGTGATTATCAAATAGTAAAGAAAAAGTAAATATGTTTTGAACTTGTTCAATATTCACTCTCCTATTTTTTCTAAACTGAATTTTTCCTGTATGCTGAATACATTTGTATGTAGGGATGCAAAATCCAAATACGTAGTGTGAAACTTTTCTCTGTTGATATCTGTTCATCACCACCCCTAGCTCCTGACAGTTTGTCATTTTTATATAGTTACATCTGTAAACTTTTGCAGCACCGGGTAAGACTTGGATTTTTGTCAACCTTTGTATTTGGTTCCTTTATGGTATTAATTTCCCAAATCTCTGAAATATCTTATTCCCTAGAAGTCACAGAACACCTACCCCTGCTATGATTCTGATTTTACCCTGGCAGGACTTCCATGAATAGCCTCAAAACTCTCTTCATGAAAAAATTTAAAAAATAGTAGCATGACTTAAATAAGCTGTGGCTTATTCTATACTGAGTCATCCAAATATAGCAGGTTTTTTGTATTATCACGGTAGTCTGCAACTAAGCTTTGTAGGAATTATTCCAGATATATTAGTGTTCTGGTTTTGATATGGAGAAAGACAAATTATTTTAATATACTGCTATTATGGTTAGTAGAAAAACAGCTCAATATTGCTAATTAAGCTATTTGTCAGATCCTCTGTTTCTGCTTCATGGTATACATAGTAATTTTGTCTTTTTTCCCTAAACCATTAGGAACATAAAAACAAATCAAGTAATGTTCTGTTAGTACACTACTTGCCCCAAGAGCACTGTATTATGTATGCAGTTAGCTGTGTACAGGCTATGAAAGGATATCTTAAAATATCTTTAAAATTTAATTTAATCTAAATATCTTCACAAGTGTAGGTTTTGCTCAAGCATGCCACTGCAGCAGAGTGTGGTTCCAAGTATATTAAATACAAAGAAAATGTCTACTAATTTAGATTATCATATATATATGGGAAAACAATACAATAACATTTGTTTTCAGAATTGTAGTAATAACTGTAGTATCTTAAAGACAGGGATGTGGAATTTGGGTTTTTTTTAACAAAGGAGAAGGACTTTAGGAGAAAAAAATTAAATAGCAATGTTGGGTCCTCTTTTTCTATAGATAAAAATATATTGCAAAGAAGTAGTTAAACTCTTTAAACCCAAGAATAATTTAAATCATGTTTTTTCACTGCAAAGTTGCTATTCATAGGACAGCAGCCTACAAGAAATTATAGTATAAAACAAAAAGTCAATTAGAAAGGATGTCAACAATGGGATAATATTAACAATGAGCAAGCTGCAGATTTTTTGAAAACTTATATTAAGGATTTTAATTGTTGAGGAGCTTATGAGTACACACAGCTGTAAGAGAAAATAATAATTTCCAATGAACTAAAAAAATTAGGTTCCCCTATTATATCATGTGCTAATAACATGCACTTGACCTTTTTGTCATCTGGATTATTAAAGAAGGTACAAGATTTCACCCTGAAGGTGCATGGTCAGGAGTCATGAATATTATTTGATGTTACCTCATAGAAGTACTACAGGAGGTGATGCTGTTCATGCAGCATGTATTACTTTTTATTTTTCATTAGCCATTTTTGCTAGGTGATACATAAGAAAATCCCCAAGAACATTGGTTTTTACATCACTGACTGGCATAGTATAGAATCTGTCTATATAGATCTGACAATTTTTCCATGAATATCAATGTCAGGCTGTTTATTGTCAAAGAACACAGAACTCCTATGAAAATGCAGTGATTGGTGGTATATGATAAAAAAATTAGTATGCTTTTGTGCATACAAAAACTATTACAATTTAAGAAAAAATGGTTACATAGGAAAAGTCAGCATAACTTTTCTGTTTAATGAATATGGTTTCAAATACTCTTTTCTTCTCTTTTAAATACAGACATTACACCTAGATTCAACACTTGTCAATAGTAAAATCTTCATACAGTGGAAGAATTCACTTCACCATCTGCCCTTCTAGTTGGGTGCCAAAATGCCAAACTCACCTAAGAGACCCCTTGAAATTTACAGCAGCCCTAAGAATAGAAAAAACCCCATGATGCAAAATGCCTTCCCAAGAGTCCATACTGCTGATCTGTCAATGAGATCTCTTTAGCTATATCTCATTCTTTTGCACCTTTTTGCATTCTAGCATGTCCCATATGCTGAAGAACTAAAGTGTCTCACCTTGCACTGCCAGAGCACTACTGAGGGAATGTGTCCAGTTGGTGAAGATACCCTTAGTGACAGTGAACAGACTGCATTTAGGACTTCAGGTTTGATTTATTTATGTATTTATTCACACATTCCATTGACCTAGGCTATATAGGAAAGCAGTAAGAAGTACAGAAGCAGATGTTTCAGCCTTCTCTTGCAAGACAGAAAGTGAGCAGGAATATCAGAGTTCAAATAAATTTGCTTAACTTATTCTAGTACCACTGTTGCTATCTTAGCTTTTCCTATAGGTCATGTAATACATGAAAACCAGCAGAAAAGATTTTCAATGGCCACCATTACCAGGAAAAATAAAAATCATTGAAAGCTATTGACAAACATTAATATAACATTTGCAACCTTCATTTAAATCTCTCTACTTAGATAGGAGACAGTTTACATGGTCAGCTACAGTCAGTCAGTATGAGGTAACGATTGCTTCACCTTTAAAGACTGTTTTTTGTATTGTCATAATATGATGCAAAATTTTATACAACACCATTCCTTCTATATGCATTCTACTTTTGGTGCTTAATCTTTATCTGTTTGTTCAAGGCGATTTCCACAGTTAATCCCAACAATTTATTCACCACCCACTGGAATCTTATTAATTTATTTTTAATCATCTTTCAGCTCTTTATTGACCCCTCTTGTTATTTATCTATTATAATCTACATTTGTTCTTACTCATCTTCAATGATTTGAACATGGATTAGTTTTCAGTATGTTTAATCACCTAATTTTGGCACCAGTTTAACTATAATGAAATATCCAGTGAAAGCAGTACTTGTGTGAGGATTGATACCAAATTATCAATTAAGCAGTATGTAACTTTGTTTAACTTCCATTCTGAAATTCAGAAAATTAAAATCTTCAATTTGCTTAAAATATTATCACTTAATTTTAAATGCTATTTGTTTGACTATGTTCCATAAATATTGGCACTACAGCAGAAAGTGCTTATGCCTGAACAGTTCCACTACTTCCAAAAAAATGAGCAACTCACCTAGGCAAGTACTCTGTCTGTCAGCTGTAAAAAGCAGATGTCATACAGGCAGCAAAGTGAGGGTCAGGGACTTCCTAAGACCAAGGTAGCTTCTTTGCATTTAACACAGTAGTCTAAGGCACCAAATAAATCTAATTCCAGTAATTTCTCTTTTGATCATAGCAACAGGCAATGTTCTCTCTCTCGGCCTGAATTTCTGATAAATCATTTTTCATGCAATGAAATCTTGCAATGCATTTTACAGGTCACAAAATGCAGTGTTCCCCAGCAAAGCGGGGGGTGGGGGGGTGGGAAGGAAAAGCCACAATGTCTTGTGGCATATTGCAATAAGAATTTATCTTCTGCTCTTACTCAATTCCAATTTAAACTCACTCAAAGCCAACCAAGCAACAGTACCATTAAGACTCGTATCATTAAAGTGTTAGATGGTAACATACAACTTCAGTGCTACAAGTTAATTTTAGTTAGATTTTCATTGCAGCTCTGTGTGATAAAATTCTAATCGGTCCTCAAAACAAGGAGTGTACAGTGTCTTTGGTTTGGAAATAGACTGTTTGTTCTTTCAAGATGCAGCTTCCTTTAACAAATATTGTTTAAGCATGTGAAATACAAAGGATTGTATTGGTTTTAACTCATTTCTGAAAAAAAAAAAAAAGTGGAGAAAAACCTGGGAAAGTGGAGGAAAATGAACCAAACAACTCAAAAATATCTCAGTTTGAAAACGAATCCCATCACTACCCCATAAAAATTTAAATAGGGCTATATATTTTTAGACAGATTCACACATCCCTGCTCTCCTGTGATGTATAAAAAATGATGTAAAAAGTGCTGTAAAACAATCTACTTCGAGTATATCAGGTGAGCCATGCAATATCTCTATAAAAAGCCTTTGAAAAGACCAATTAAGAATATTTCATGTATTATGGAGAAGCAAGTGAATCCAGTCAGTCAAGATGCCATTCCAATATAAAATGATAGTCCTAGGAACTCCAGACTTCGATAGGTTCAACTAAAGAATGTACATCTAACATGACAAATGAATATATTGGATAGAATATAGAATAACAAAAATTGATTTTTAAGCATAAATATAATTTATGCAATATCTACAAACTGTAAAAAATCCTACTAAAAGAATCCAAAAGCATATGCCTTTCAAAGGCATACTTTTCAATAAGATAACACTCTAAGTTAATTTTAGTACCATGAGGCATACATAGCTTAGAGTTTAACAGATAATATTTATTCCTGTTTAGTCCTCACTACATTTATAATGCCCAGTGAGAACCTAGCAGGATATATTGGAAAATATTTTGTGTCCAAAGAATCGCAAAGGATATTGATGTATAAAATTCTGAGATAATGAAATACAATTTGCCTTTACGCCCAGGAGACTCAGTCCTTAAAGCAATACACTTTTTTCTTTTTAGCTTCTTTTTTTTTTTTAATCTTTTGGGCTTTTAATTTTAATTTTTTTTAACTCAAAACATTTTGTTCACACGCTCTCTGAACTGTTTCTATGATGAACAGATTACCGACTGAAATGAAACAGATTTTTGGGAAGGAAAGAAATTTCTTTTTGTTCGTTTTATATGCCACGGAATTTGCAGGAGAGACGAATGTGTCCAGAGTTAGCCTATTCAAGTTTTTAGAGAGTAGATACCTTGTTTTATATAAAAATGCAGCTGTAAAAATAAATAATGAAGTAATTTATCTGGGAGATTAATCTGCACTACAAATGCATCACTTTGGGCTGAAGATTTCTGTGGGTGTGATTGTCTTTTGGGTTTTTTCCTCTTTGTGTAATCCTTCACACCAATGTCACGTACGAAGGCATAAAAAGTTAGTCAGCACACTTACAGGACTTGCAATTAGCACTTGTGGGTCACAAGAATGTCTAGGAAAACAGTCTATTGAACTGCCTCAGCCATTAATCTCTCCCCAATTACTAGCATAGATTATATTTAGCAATGGAAGTTCCTATCATATTGCTTAGCAACAGGAAAGAGATTCTCATTAGATTATCATGTCATTATCCCTTCAGCTCAGCCAACTAACACATATTACTGAATATATAAAGCAGCAGATCTCAAAGCCAGTCAAAAGGAAGATGTGAGACATTGCAAAAACTAGAACTAAGCCTCCATGTGGAGAGTTCTCTGTTCAGTCTCAAAGACAGATTTGCAAAAATGGGGGAATAAAACCCCTCAAAATGAAGAGTTTGAGCTGCAGCATCCATGGCTGGGCAGGATAAGAAGTAAACTGCCCAAGTTATATAAGTTGAAATCTAAATTAACTTAGATTAGACTTTAAAAGGAATGAATGATGCAATTGTTACAGGATTTCTGTAGTTAGGCTGCAGGAAATGTAATGCTAAAACTTTCATTGCATTGCGAATAGTATTAAAATAAAAGCAGTGTCTGAGGATGCTTTTTTGTACCTTTTATACAGAAAGTGTCATCTGAGGTATAGTCACTGGGATTTTGTGAGTGAAGACACAACAGAAAGCATTACCAACATCTGACAAAAAAACCCAAAAACAAAATAGATAGCGAAGATGTAATGCTTGCTATAGATCCTATCTTGCATGACTCCTTTCCAGTCTGCTACCTTTATCATTTGAAGGGAGAAATTAGGCAGGGCCAGGAGGGATGAAGCCAACACAGGATCATCATTTCTCTTTTGTTCGTGTAAAACAAGTTTGAACAGAAGTAAAGAGAACAGGAAAGAAAAAATAAAATACTTGTTTTAAAACATATGAGATCTTGTGGCTACACAGTGGCCTGAAGGAAACAGTTCTATTTAGGTATTCACAGCCTCTGCTAAAGGCACTGCAAGCCAGCTTGGCCTGAACTTGTGATGTTGGCAGTTCTCCGATCCTTAGGACACCGATCGCTGAACTACCTTAGAAATATTGCTCCTTCCTGTAATATCCATTATGTCACCAGTAAAGACAAGTAACACCATTTGGGAACTTTTTTCCACTTGAAACAGATGCCAAAGACATTGACATTTTCTGTTGGTATTTCTCACTAACAGCTAATCTTGAGCCTGGCAAAGAGATCTTGATATGTAGGGTCTTAATGCTAAGCTTGTTAGAAGTGACAGATGTTAACCTTATTAAATCAACTCATTCACACAGTTACAGTTCTGCTCATTTCGGCTTCATTATTACTCTGTCTGGTTTGAATCTAGATACAATATCAACTTCCACTGAAAACTGACATTTTGTAAATTAAGAAAGAAACCAATAGAATGAGCAATGAAGTTACAATTTGTAGCTGACATTATTATAATTTCTTAAAAATAGAAAGGATGCAATAAATAGGAAATACCATATACTACGATGCTGTTGTGATACTCCATTGCTTCTGTGCAAATATGTAAACCAGTTTCATAGGTCGTGATAATTTCTAAAGTACATTTTTAATTTTCTTTTTCTTGAAAAACATAAGAATGAACTAGCACCACAGTGTCTTAAACAGTACGGTGTTTAATATTTATAACACCTAATAGGTTGAATATCTATTTTCTTTTTAAAATATTTGTTTACTTAGTTTAATTTAGCTTTCAAAAAATTTTCTCGTATTTCAGCAGTCTACTAAGTCCTGAATGATGGAACAGGACAAACCAAGCAGGCAGACATTCTGTGAAATTGCAGTGTGCTAATTACTATGATCATAACTAGCTATAAAAATTACGGAAGAAATTATTAGTTATCGAGCCATTGTGTTCTGGAAAAAAAACAAACAAATAAATTTAAGTAAAAAGAGTAATTTTGCCTAACATTAATTTCCACAGGGACAAGAAAATATTTATGTGTGTGTGTTGAGGGCTATCTCATGTGTCAAGATGAGACATCTCATGAGTAAGTTACGAGATGTTGAGTAGTGCCATAGATGTTGAGGGAGCCAGAAGCGTGAAATTATTGTGAAAAAACTGTGTTAGAAATTATGCACTGATACACCATTAGCATCTGCAAGTCCACAGAACAGCCTGAATGTGAAAGGTAATCTATACAGAGAAGGAAAAAGGGATTCCAGTTGATCTCTACATTCTAGGATTGTTTTTGAAGTCAGTGGGGAAGCAAAACATTATATCAAAGTATGACTAGTAGAATACGGGTGAAATCAATTATTTGAGTTTCTCAATTTCTCATCAGTACCATTAACACTGAGATAATGTTAAACTTCAATAGCAAGATGGTGTCATAAGATTGTGATTACTATTGAGAATGAATGAACCAGAAAAGAACAAAATGTACCAATATTTCATTTGGGACAGAATGAACCGAGATTGCATGGAAGCCAAAGAGGCTAATGGATGAGAGCCACAGGAAAAGTATAAAAGTGAAAATACAGTAACAATAGTCTGCTCATATGTTGCACCAGTCATGTGAACTAAACAGTATCCAGGTTATTTTCAAGAATACTAATATTGTTAGGAGTTCCAGTGTTGAAAACACACTAAGACCAAATAATATGCTGCATATTAATAATCTTTAATGGTAACAGTGCAAGTAAAAAAATTCCCATCCCCATCAAATCTAAAACAAGGCAATTAGTTTAAAACAGGGCAACGAGTTCTGATTCAAGACAAGATTTACAGAGTACTTGGTAAACTGAGAGAAACATTGTGATGGAAGCCTGTTCACAAAATCTCTCACTGCATCCTGAATTTTTCTTTTAAAATATGTTTGTGGTACTTTGATTTATAAGCATTAAATTTTAACATATATGTTATCTATTAAGAGGTTTTTCAGTGGATGTCTTACTGCCCCTACAGCTCTTAAACAATTAAAAATACCACGTGGTTAAGTGGACAAAAAAGGAAACAAATCTTTTGTATTTTTCTGAAGCAAGTGTACATAGAATTTTTACATTTCTCTCCAGATACTCAAAGAAGTACCTAAATATCAGGCTGATGGAATTCAGAAAAGAAAGGTAAGACTGTTTAAGATACCAACTAAATGTAAGAATTTCCAATTCAATTAGATGAAACCTACAGATGAAAATAATTACGACAGCAATCCATCTGAAGATAATACGAACACATTTTAGTGTTTGGTTTCACATAACTTCCAGAAGGTGAAACCAGTCCTGCAAGCTATGGAGTTTTATGTTAAACATCAAACTTAATTTTCTTAAGTAACTTAAAAATGCACTCCTCCAGCAACAACCTATGCTCTAGTAAGTTCTGTTCAGGTGGTATGCTCTAACAGACCCTTTCACTGAAGTTTAAACACTGGGAGAAGTAAACATTCTGCATCCTATGGAATTAATGATCAGGTAAACATACAGGTGCTGCTTGTGTTTTCCTTCCTGTTTCATTTCCCAGTGTTTTCTACACAAGTAATTATCATCCAACATTTAGTTTTAGTTTAGACTTCCCTGCTGACATGCTTATTAAAAGTTCAGCCTGTGTCAATGCATGATCTCTAGCTCACACGTGACTTCTGTTTTCCATTGTCTTGCATTGGAGAAAAAAGTTTTACTCCAGACTTACTGACAGGAATATTAACTTTTTCAGATGAACCTTAAAGACTGAAGTTGAATACATTTTAAAATATCTACATTCCTGTATTTTCTTGTTCTACTAATTAAAAAAAAAAAAATGGACACACTGGTGAAATCAACATAGAATCACTTTTGCATACTTTAGAACATAATTGCTTGTATTTTTAATTAGGACATAAAAAAAATTTAGCATCACGATGTCTCGATTTGTCTTTACTAGAAAATCACACATCAGCTCACTGGTAACTACTGTTGTTGAACGACTGCCACTTACTGGCAAGTGCTGCCAAACTGGAGTTCCTCTTCCACCCACTTAGTTTTCTTTTAATGACAATTTTTTTACATCCTTCTAAATTGAAACATACTAACCCTACTGTGGGGACCAGCATAATAATGAACGAATATGAGGAAAATAATACCAATTTTGTTGATCACAGTTTAACAATACACAAAAGTAGCCCACCAAATCGCCTGCAACTGAGATTAAAAAAGTTTAAAAACCCTCAAAACTTAAAACTAACAATGCATATCATGCTCTAGCTGTTTATAAAGACCCTCTGTCCTATTAGAACAAAGTCAGAAATGAACTTGTGACTTTTGGCAGGGAAAAATAAAGGAAAATAAAATTATTCCAAACAGGTAGCTGGACTTAGCCACTGTTAGGATACAGGCAAAAGTTAAGCTTTTCTAAAAATGAAGTATTCAGAAGCTATTTCTTTGACAAGAATTATATGGATGATATACTTATTTCAAAATGAGACTACTTCAGAAGGGTTACCTCCATTCCTCTGGATGATTTTTCACTCTGTAATAAATAGTTCAGGGAGAGATTTTATTTCTCTCAATATATTTTGATTTTTACAACTTTTTATGTCAGCTATTTCATTAGGGCATTATAAATTTCTGTTTCTAGAAATCACAGTGGAAACTTCATTTGTATAATTTTTCTTTGCTTTCTTTTTTGTTACTGTGTTCAATTTTCTAAGCTGTCTGACCTAATGAACAACGTTTGCAGACAAGTTTCAATATTAAGCACACACAAATGAACAACTCAAAGTCACTGATCTCCAAGAGATGTTGGAGAGCCCAGTACAGCAGAAGGTTGTGCATGAACTTTGACTGTATGATTACAATCTGACTCAAGAATTTTTTTTCAAAACCCTAGAAAAAAACAAACCTCAACAAAAAATGTTCCAAACAAATATGGTAAAACAGCCTAAAGTGAACTCTGATAGCTAACTGTTGGATAAGATTAAAATTTTAGTTAAAATATTTCAAGTTTCAATTACATTAGAAAAGCTGAAAATAGGCTCTCCTGAATAAACTCATGACTTTAAAAGACTTTTTTTTTTTAACACAAATATATTTAATGAAAAAATCTGTTTTTCTGTTTCTGACAAGAATGTGTATCAAACTGGGATGCTGAGTGAAAGGCCAGCAATTATTTCTAAATACTATAAGTAAAAGCTAAATGCTTATCTAAGAAAATGAATTGTGCTCATGCATAAAAATAAATTTGAGAGAGAATTTTTATAAATTATGAGTATACAGAAAGTTCTTTAAACTTAATGAGAAATTGGATTAATTACTTCTTTAATAAATATTAAAATGTGGGTGGCAGTTCTTGCATATATTGCTAAAAGTTATTAAAAGCAACAAACAAAACATTCTGAAGTAATTTATTTACAAACGAAATGTCCAACTATGAGATAATTAAAATATTAAATTCTCCTTCCTAATTTGCATGGTATATCTCCAGCTTTTCTATTAGTTCTACAACATTTTCTTTAAACAAAGTTGCATATGAGAACTCTGAAAGCATTAAGGTAGTTCTAGTAAAATTTTAAAAATCCGATTGCAATTATCCACATGCCATTAAGCAGTGGGATTTGGCCAATTTTATTTCTGTAAAGCAGAAAATCTGATTTTTAGAGTGAGTAAAATAATGAAGAAATAATGAGTAAAAGAACTATTGAGTAAATGTTTATCTTAAAAATTATCACTTCCACACCACAGTAAGAAGAAGCATAAAGTAACAAAGAAGGCAGAAAAATTCAGAAAACAAATACATTGCTTAATTATATTTAATGGACTGTATCTAATGGACTTCCCTCCTCACTCCACCTTCAGCTGGGCTGGAAAGTGCTTATGGAATCAGGCTGCTAGATCACTTTGAAAGCCAGAGCTGCCTCAGAGAGAAGAAATTGGTTGCTGCTCCTGCTCGCTTCCCCACAGTTCAACAGCTTCCTTCGTGGCACAGATCAAGAGGACACATAAGTAACCTGGCAATTTTCAAATACGTTTTTAGAAAAGGGAAGAAAATAGTAGGTCTCCTGGGCAGAGTGCTTTGGTGCCTGCACAGACTGGTAATAAAGAGTAATAGATGGACTAGATGGCGAATAAATTCAGCAGAAAAGGTGGTCCAGTGGGAAGTAGCCATGAACATCAGACAAAATTTTCCTTGATATTGTTAAGGGCTTTAACTCTGCCAATGCTGGCTCAGGCAGCAATTTCAAATGACCATCAGCCTGCTGGGTTATCAACAGATGTGCTCCAGTGAAATAAAAAGCCAAGCCACGCTTTAATCTGAAGAGTCATTTGCACTGTAAAACTCTCTGAACAGTTATAGGAATTATCATACATTTTTATTTTAAAAAATCAGTGCTAAAATTATCCATGCCATTTAAAGATCACCCAAATTGGAAAAAGAATAAAAGAGATAAAGATTCAAAGATCCAAATTTCAAAGATTCTCAAACCTGTCTTGCCTGCCGAGCAATATAAAATAAGACTTAACACAAAATATGTGTGTTTTTCCTGTATTTCCATGACCGTCTCAAAAGTTATAAACTTTTTTTGCTCAAATGAAGAATTAGAATGTTACCTGCTACTTACTGAAAACTGTTGTCATGGAATGCAAGCACCTCATCTTAAATTTCTAGTCAAGGATAGGCATGCACCCTACACATAGGGATACACTCAGATTCAGGGTTCATCATTCTCTCAAAAATAGTCTTAAAGATCTTTCAAACAATCTACTCACTAAAAAATTGCTTATTCTCCAATCTAGTATCTACTAAGAGTTTGTAACAAACCATTATACCAGTTATATCACCATAGCTCTTCTGAAGTTCTGTCTAAAACTGTCAGTGCATATTGACTTGAAAGAGAATTTTACATTTCTATAGAATTTATTTACTAAGGCTTCAAATCTGCCCTGCAATCCTGCCAGATATTTCATATTCAAAAGAAAAAATACTTTATATAAATTAAAATCAAGTAATTTATTTTACTTTTTGTCCTAGATAACCAAAGAAAATGCTATATATCCATGCCAGAAAAATATTAGGATTTCTAAAGAAAGGTTATGACAGTCATTAATTCTTTGGAGATAACAGTTCAATATTAGAAGTAAATAGTGAGTTTCACAATTAAAATATAAATCTGAATGGTACACCCAAGGACAAAATTGGTACACAAAGAAAGGCTTGACTTCAAATCAAGATCCTCTAGAATGAAAATCATACACTAGGATAAGCAAAATGCCCTAGAAATTAATCCAGCATATAAACTGAGTAAATTACTGGAAGTTTACTAAATTCTTGAAACAGAGAAAATTTTGAACATGAAGAGAAGTCTCTTTAAATATGTTCTTTCTTTTCCACTCTATTTATGTTTCTAAAACTCAGAATCTTTTTTGAAGAATATTTGATATTTGATAATTACTTTTCTAGTTATACTTTAACACACTTCTGACATTAAAAATAATATGAACTAGGCTGATAAGCCACACAAAATCCATTCCCGTGGCAACCCCTATGCATTCATATTCACCCCTGAGATATCCATGGTTCTACACCGAGCCACATGGAATCCTGGCCATATAGGCTGGTATGCCAGGCAGTGGAAGATTTCTTGGACATAAGGTTTGTTGCATTGCTTCTATAATTAAATACATTACAGACATGCCTTATGGACAAACTAGGATGACTATTAGAACTTATATAATTTGCTATTGTTTTGACACAGACTTCTGTGTGTTCTTCACTATTTCCTTTTTTCAACATATATGTCTTTATAAAATAGCATGGTTATATTTTTCTCCTTTTCAACAGTTTGTGAAGATGTGCATGCTAATGTTTACTTGGGAATCAGATACCATAACAGGGTAAATAATAACTTATCCACAGAAATAAACCCCACCAAGACATATATTAAGAACAGGTGGAATTGTGACAACCTGAATATTGCTGCACTAGAGTTCAAGCATGCATATGAAAACATGCCAATATAAGGTTTTGGGGGTGGTTGTGCACTACTCCACACAGCTTTCATATTTGTAGTGATGAATCCACTTGAGAATATCTTCATCTTAAATCAAACAGAAATCTTTTTATGGAAACACACAAAATCATTGAAAACAGAGAGAATTTCAGAAAATTGCTTCAAATGAAAAATAGACATTTAATATTAGTCCTTCAATTTCCAAGCTGTTTATACTTCAAATGGGGTTGAAGTAATCTAGTGAGCCTGCAAGAAACTAATAATGTCATAGATGTCCTTTTGCAGTACTACAAGTATGTAAAAAAAGGTCACAGGGCTTTTATTTAATTTTTTATTTTTATTTTATTTTGTGTTACTTGATGCATTTACTGTACAGTTGAAGTTACTTGCACTTAATAGGAAAAAAAAAAGAAAAAAGAAAGAACAAAAAAAAAAGTGTATATTTGAACAAAGCTTGAGGTTAATAAACCCCAGGAGACAGAAGACAGTGGGTTTGATTTACCAAAACCCATAAACTACGGTTCAAGTTAGGATGCACAAAAACTTGATAAAGTGTTTCCTGAACACCATCCCTTGCACCTCTTGCAAACTCCAGAGGCAGTGCATTGAGACAGCCTCACACAGCAACAAACTGCAGCATTTATGCCTAGCAAAACCTGTCAGCCCACATTTTGCTCAACTTTTTATTTTGCCACGTGTGGGAGCTCTTTAAGTAAAAATCGTGCAAATACTTACTAACAATAGAGAGGCATACAAGAAAACAGTCTGCTCTGATAACACATGAATGTTTTCTTCCAAGTAGGTACAGTTTAGAGAAACAAGCAGCACAAACAAATCCAAACACTCAAGGACCAGAACACGGCATGGGAAATATCAGAGAAGCAGAACAAACATTATAGTAAATATTGCACTGAACTTGTATCTGCAAACACACACAGCTGCCAAAAGTTCTATTTCTGGACACTTCAGTAAAAGCAAAGCACACATTTTTGACAGCTGTAATCCAAGGACACATTTCCATTTTCACTTCTAACTTATACAGTCAGGAAGATGAAGGACTACTCTACCATTGCCAGGTTTTTTTGATAGCAGCTGTTCAAAACATCTCAGAATAATCTGCTGGCTGTAGTACTACAACTCAGTGCTCCTCTAGTGCTTGATAAGACAAAAATATAAAATCACATTAGCCTCACACATTTCAAAGGTTGTGTAAAACTATAAACATTGACTCCAAGGCTCCAGAGAAAATCTTATGTCTCGCATAAATTCCACTACAATTACCACTGTCAATTATGCAGCTGATGTCTGTAAATGAGGCAACAGAAATAAAATTCATAAGCTACCAGGAATACAGAATGGATTAATTTATAGTACTTACATTTATATTCAGTCACATGTGTAAATTACAAGCACAAACAAGTCACTGATTATTCTCTATAGCACTAAAAGACACTTTGTGTTTTAAAAAGGCCTATCTTGATCATTATATTAATACTAAGAGAGAGATCAATTGCATACTTGCGGTTTTAAAACATTCTTATAAAGTCTTACAGAAACAACTGATAAGAGAGAAGAAAAAGTAAACTTCTCAGTGATTTTTATGTAATAATAGAATGCAGGAAAAGTAAATTTAAAAACAAGCAGGTTCATTGTATCACTTCACTGCAAGTCACATGGTCCTCAATGGCACTACATTTCTTAAACACTTATACTCTAAAATTCTCTTTTTTCCTTCATAAAGACCATGTGATTTTTTCTGGCACTTTATCTGTTTTAGATAGGAATTTGTACAACCACATCTGTAAGAAGCACTGCTGCTTCCTGCTCCCTTATCCTAGGAGCAATGGCAAGTGAAGGAATAGGAAAGGCCCAGACTTAGTGAACTTCATAGAAGCTCATAGGATGATTATGGGCTCTTGATAAAAGAATGTGCTTAGAAAATGCAAATACTGGTGGACGTTGCAGTTAAATGGAATATGAAATCAAAATTAAAATGCTATTTATCATTTTAATTAGAAGAAAATCTAGCAACGTAGGACAGTTTATATTGAAGGAAAATCTGGAAACTATTCAGTCCAACCCCAAACTCAAAGTAGATCCAATTGCGTGGTGATGCCATGGATCTTGTTCAGCAGAGCATGGTGGCTCCTGAGCCTTTCTGGGTAACTTGTTTCCATCCGAATATTTTCCCTTATACCTAATTGGAATTTCCTTTCTCATCTCATCACTGCTCTTCTCAGTCTCAAAGAGTGTGTCTTGTCCCATCTACTACATTCACATTAGGCTGAAGGCCTAAAAAGTAACTTTCCCAACTCCTCAAACCTTCTTTTCCAGCTTGAAGGAGCCTAATTCTTTGACTATCACCTCATTTATTGTGTTCTCCAGATCCCTAATAATCATGGTGGGACTCCATTGGAGATGCCCATAAGATAGTCTGATTGGAAGCCCCAGGTGAAGTTTCAAACATCAGAGGAACTGATTAAAAATGAATGCCCTTGTCTGATGTGTCATTCTTAAAGTCCCTGTTCAGTTATCATACAGATTCAAAAGCTCCCTAGTAACAGCTTTCTCCTCAGAGCTTATTGTTAGAATACTGCAAGGTCAAAAACAGCAGTAAAAATCAATTGATCTATCTTGTGTATCCAAAACAGACATATTGATGGTTGATACAAAGCCCATGTGAAAACATAAGCAAAGAAAATCTCACCCATAACCTATGACTTTCCTCTGGAAGCAAAATAAAGACAAAACCAATTCTAATGATGTAGAAGTAGAAAGAAAGGAGGAATAAATTTTGGAGTTTGTTTCATTAGTGAAACCAATAGTAGTCAATTTTTCCTTTTCTTCCCTTCTAATTTTTGTAAAATTGCTCTTATTCCTGAATTTCCTTCACAGTGCCTTGTGTGAAATATAATAAACATTATACTCTTTTCATTATTGCAGTACTTTGAGGCACAGGAAAAAAAAATCTGCAGTTAGGGAACAAAACCAGTATGATGCTAGTATAAGTGTTAAAAACCATGGAATATCAAATGTCATATATATGAATTATACAAACAAAAGACTGCAGAAAGCAAGTTTACTGAAAACCTATAAGCTACTGCAATTAAATTCAGTGTTAACTTCTTATACTGCCATGTTTCTTGTGATAAAAACACAATACTTGTTTAGATGAAACAGTGCCGATGAAGTATCTCCCAAAGAGGCATGTGAGTGTTGTAAGTACATGTATGCACTTAGCAAAACCACACTCCTTGACTTTACTTGTGTAGTTTCTGAATAGAGTGGATTAGTAGATTGCTTCCTGCTTGCTCCAAGATTCTACAAAAAAGAATTTTAAAAAGGTAAGGGGTGTCACGTCTCCTCTGAACATCAAAAGCATCTGCTTTAGTTTTTCAGGGACAGGAAACACACAATCAGTTACTGTGCAGCTACACATTTTTACTTCACAGTAGTATTCACTCTGACATTTAGGTATATGCCAGAGTATATAAAACTCCATGTAAATCAAATAAGATGACACGGAATCTTATTAGGTGTATATAAAATTCTTTGATGAAATTAGGCCATTTGCATTATTCACAGTGCACTTGTACTGAGTATGGAGTTTCATTCAATAAGCTTTTTTTTTTTTCTGAAAAAAAATAAAGTTTTGAGGCATGCTAGCTGACTTTTCTTGTGTTTTAAAACTGTCCAATTTATATAAAACAAACAAATGTGCTTACTTGCAGCAATTAAGGTTAAAACAATTTGTTTCTCCCATGGTATGTACCTATTTCAACTTAAATATTACGAAAATATGTAAAACTCTCTCAACCTATGGAAAAATTCAGTTAGCAGTACTGGAAGAGGCAGGTGGATGCAAAATGCATAATTTGTAAGGAAATCAAAGTCAGTTACTCTCATGCTTTTTCAACATTTAAAGACACACGTAAGTGAAAGTACATTCAAATGTATTTCTGGACAGATAATGCAGTTAAGCATTATCGAGTACTTGTTTAAAATATTGTCTCACTAGGAATTTTACCTTTAAAGGCCTAGAAACTTGTGCTAAATTTCACTGGAGTAGCTTCTACAGCATGCACATAGCTTACAGAGTTGACAGTAACAGAGTAATACGCCGGTAAATTCATCTGCACAGATGGAGATAAATTATTTATCATTTTACTTATGAATACTACACATTAAAACAATATGGACAGACATTCAGGTGGGTGCACATGTACAGATCTTTGTACTAGAAATATCTTTGTGGTTTTAATAGTGAGGCTTCAAAGACAAATACTCCTGGTGTCTGCATTTATAGCTATGGTTAGTTAAAAGACAAAATCATACCAAGAAGACTTCACTTCATATCATTATTTCACAAAATCAAAACAAAATATGCAGAAACCTATGTTTTCTTTCATCACAGAATAAAAGTAGAAAGTTTACTTCGAGGAGCAGCTTTGCATTTTTATTTCATACTCGAATTTCTATTTGATTTTTGAATTTTTTTTTGCCTCATTTGGAAGGGAAAAGAGTCAGATTTAAGAAACATCAGCTCACATTGAAGGACTCGAAGTACTGACAAAATGAACAAAAAAATTCATGATTTACATAAATTATTTTCATCGATAGCATAGTATGAGGTACTTGGATAAATATTTTTTTTCCAGATAAAACAGGGAGAAAGAATCTTCCAAATGAAATTGTACATGAAAGCACAAGAAAAGCTTAACAGAATTTGCTTCTTCTATCAATTTTGTGAGAAGACTTAAAAGAGACCATTCCATATATTCTTAGTAACAAGCGCAACCTAACATATGACTAACTTCTATTTGCTTATTTTGGTTATTTTTCTCATATGCACTGCTATATTTATTGCAGATTATGCACTATATAACCAAGATATATGAGTCAGTGAACTTAAGTACCAGATATGCCTTCACTAAACACTTGATTTTTTTATAAACTTTGCAAAGTTCTTGTTTTGAGGGGTTTTTTTAAGCATTATTTGAAAAGTACGTGTGAGAGTCACAAACACACATCCAACTTCCATTTTGGACAACCCCTGTTTAACTGGTCTGTACAGAGTCAAGGGGGAAGTCAGTGGACAAGACTGATCTGTACTGTGAATTTTTCTGCCCCAAGGACAAGTCCCAAAGTTGCTTGACTGTACATCCATTACTAATGGAAATGCCCTAGTCCTACAGCAGACACCACGAAACTTCCAAGCAAAAACCACTCCTTTTGCTTTATGTGACAAGTGTTTGTATTTCGTTCCCTGACTAGAAGTATGCAAGAATTCCTTCTGGGGAATTCCTCCAAGACACCGCATATCATAATGTACTGGGAGCTGTAGTGGATGGGTTTTAGTTTTCCTTTGGTTTTCAACTAGCTAGTAATAAAATAAGCATTTAATTAGGGTTTGCTGGCCTTACAGAATGTGCAGTTAAAGCCATTCCAGTAATAATCTTATTGATAATGGACACTAATGTTTTTCTTTTAGATTTTACTTCCCAGACATCCTATCTCCTGTGCTTCCACTACCCTTAAGAACAAAGCAGTCCATAAGAACTGGAATAGCTGTACTTATATGCTGTTCAGTCATATGAAATACAGCATCATAGAGTACCAGGTTGGAAGGAATCAACATGCAGATAACTGATGAGCAAGGAAAACTCCAGTCAGCAATGGCAGAGTATTTTCCTTTTTAACCAACAAAAATACTCTACAGTCAAGGATCTCATGGAAGACCCAAAGGGCACTTTTTAAAGCCAATTCTGGAACCTCAAATTAATAATTCAGATTGGACACTAAGCATCACAGATTCAGTAGTGTCATGGTTTAACCCCAGCCAGCAGCCAAGCCCCACACAGCCACTCACTCACTCACTCACACCAGCAGGATGAGGGAGAGAATTGGAAGGGTATAACACAGAGAACTCATGGGTTGAGATAAAGACAGTTTAATGGTGAATGCAAAAGCCTTACAGACAAGCAAAGCAAAACCAGGAATTAACACACTGTTTCCTGTGTGCAGGCAGCTTTCTTGTGAAGGTGAATCTATGATGTTTAGTGTTCAATCTGAATTATTACCCATGAATTTGTATATTTTTATCTAATACTAGCAGTTAACCTCATAAATGGTATTACCTCCTACTGAGAACCCTCTTTATTTATTCACTGAAAGTCACTAATGTTAGTATTTCATAAATTACAATAGCATTAGGAACACCAGATGAACATCAAGATACAGTAATTCAATCATAACCATAAAACCCAACAAAACCAAAAACCAAAGTAACAACAACAGATAGTGGTAGCAGCCAAGAAAACTGTCCCATGCAAACTGGTAAGGAAATTCTTTTATTCTTAGCTTGGCTCAAATATGTTGTCACTGATATATGACTCTGGAAAACATTCCTATGCCGAATTCCATATTCATGTGCTCCACTCCCTCCCACATACTCTTTTTTTCTTCTTGCGTTTTTGTTTATTTCAGGCAACATATGGTTTCTGTCTAAGTTTAATAGACATAGGTCTTTCAGATATGCAGATATATTCCCTCTATTGTATATTTTGAAAATATTTCTATTTGTGTACCTTCATGTAACGTGTAAAGCTTACATGGGTTCAGTTCTTTTTCATTCATTTGGGAATACTATAGACATCAGAGGATAAAAGGTGGAAGTTTCACATGGATCACATCTCATGTTGTAGAATGTAATTGCAAGTGTTGCAACTACCTGCAAGGAGGTTGCAATCAGGTCTCTTCTTCAGGGCAACAACTGACAGAACAAGAGGACGCAGTCATAAGCTGTGCCAGGGGAGGTTTAGGTTGACATTAGGAAGAAGTTCTTCACAGAAAGAGAGATTGGGCATTGGAATGGGCAGCCCAGGGAGGTGGTGGAGTCACAGTCCCTGGAGGTGTTTAAGGAAAGACTGGATGTGGCACTTTGTGCCTTGGTCTAGCTGATAAGGTGGTTAGCCATAGGTTGGACTCAAAGTCTTTTCTGAACTAGTTAATTCTGTGATTCTGCGATTCTATGAAATCATCTGTAGGATGTTTGACAGTGCTCTGGGCCTTACCTATTGCCAGCCTTAGCCACACTAAACTGCTTGTATGTAGTCATCAAATTAGATGTATGCAGCTGACTATCAGTACAGCTCAGCAATCACTAATCTGTTATCCCTGAAAAGAAGAGGATGAAATACATCTCTGGGTTTTTAGGACATTGTAAAGCCCCTCTTTAGCCAGATTATGCCTTTGCTTGACTAGATTATTCTCCAATTACCAATAGTTATAACTGCTCAAAAGGAATTAAAACTGATTTAGATGAATTTTGGTGGGTTGGATTTTTTGGGTTTATCTTGTTTCTTGGTTTTGGTTTTGGTGTTTTTTTGTTCCCAGCAGTTCAGTAAAAATCTGTCAGTAATTACATCTGAACATAACCCTGAATAGAAACATGCATTTCCAATTCCTTTAGCTACCAGATTTATTGACGGATCACACTTAAATGGAAGTAGCAGTTTGAAAAGTAGTGGAGAGTTAAGTTGACCATTTGATAAAACAATTGAATAGCTGTCATTCTACAGTTCCAAAAAATGAGGTACCCATAAAGACAGATAAAATGACGAGGACTTGATATACTTATGTTTCAGACAAGCATCTTTACTGTTAATCTATGACAATTTTCAAAGGCATAAAGATGTGTTCTGCTGAACATTCTGTATATTCAAATAATAATAAAAAAGACTATAATTTAGAAAAAAAAAATACAAGACTTTTTCTTTTCTATTTAATATATAAGACACTATATAAAATCTCCCCATCCTAGTATTTACTTTAAAGCCCCAAAATATATTCCATATCAAGCTGCTTTCATTTCAAGAATTCAGAGAGAAGATACAAGTAGCTTAAAATTTCTTCTAGAAATGGTTCTGTGTTTTATATGTTTCAATAACTCTTGTATTTCAAAATTAGGGCGTGTGTATTTTGTTTGTTGATAACCCAATATAATATTTATAATATTTTTTCCTAATGAAATATGACTAAAATGTGGCAAATGTGTAATGCCACTGCTTTCCTTTTAAGTTAAATTTTATCCCTAAAAACTGCTGGTGACTCCAAGAATTTGGAAACATGCAAAGTTTACTAATAATCTCCCTGTATTTGTTATTCCTTTGCTGGCAATATGTACATAGGAGGAGTCTTGCAGAAGCATTTTTGTTGTCTCTACCTTTTTCTCTGTGATGCAGTGCAAAATTTTGCATTTTTACACAAATATAAAATCTCATTAGGAAGATATGAAATCAAGGCATATCTGCACTTAAAATCTAAATGTTAAAGGATCTTTTTCTCCATATTTTAGACAGTGGAAAGCACCCAGATTACCATTTGCTGTTAACTTCACATCGTCAACATGAGCTATACTAACCACTGCTGCTGACTTCCTCTTTGGCTTCCCTAAGCCGAGGTTCAAATGACAGATCCAGAGTTACAGAAGAATAAAATTTGGAATTAGAAATGCTAGTGTTGTAATCTCATTATCTACATCCACATTTATTGTGCATTATTAAAAGGCAAACAAAACCAGGAAAAAAAATAGAAAAAAAATCAGAATTATTGAAGATATTCTGTTATTCGATTCATGTTTCAATGGTTGATTCATTCTCATCATACTCACACTAGGAAGCTGAAAAGGCAGATCTACTAAATGCTATAGATTTGCCTACTTAAAATTAAAAATAAAAAAAAAGGAAAAAAAAAGTCAAGAGCTGTGGAGGTCAGTACTCACCTGAGGTAAGCTACTGTCATAATGTGAACTACTACCCATAAAGATGTGATTCAGTGGAAAAAAAAGATATGATTGTGCCAGCTGGATATTTTTTCTGTAAATGGTATCAACCTGCAAAACCTGAAAACAGTGACAATAAAAGAATGCTGATCTCTTTGAGTTTTATAGGAACTGAATGCTTTATAATGCTTTCATACTCAAGTCCTTTGACTCATGGTTTAAACTTACTAGTCATAAAACAGAGTTCATTTGTTACTTGCTTCAAGTTATAAAGTAAATAAGAAATCCATTTTATAAAAAAATTGAAATTAAATGAGTCTGCAGTTGAAGTCTTCTAAATGATAGAATTAATTTTAAATAATTCTTTTATAAAACATGTAGGATTTGAATACAAAATTACTGAACTTCCATATTTCAGCTGAAGCATATCCTAACTACATGTAATTAAAAAACCCCAACCAAACAAGTGAGTTGGTGAGACCTTCACAGGAGTCATCAACATTTAAAATAAGACAAGCACAGCAATCACTATTTTATTGTAGTGGAGCTAAGGCTAATTATTAGATACAATGATTAGATACTGAATGGGAATCTCTTGTTTGTAAAAGGTCATTTGAAAGAGTAATGCTAACGAAATACTTTTAAGAAAATAAATACCAGTTGGTATCAGTGAATGAGAACATTCAATTCTCAATTAAAGTTGAAATGGGATGTTTTCCAGCAGGATAGCTTCATGGTGGCATTTCTTTTAAATGCAAATAGTTAATTAGGAAAATAATAATTAGGAATATTAAAAATAAATAAATTACAGATGCAACATTTGGTTTACAAAAATTATGTTTGACTTCTTTGAGCAAAGAGATGTTTAATTTCTCCCTAGTTTTGCTGGAAATACCTCTGAGATAAAATACTAAAATTTTTGGTTTGGCTCTGAAAACAATAAATGTATTAATCTTTTATCACAGTATTACATTAAAAATAAAACAAGTAATTTTTAAACCTCTCCAGATTTTCATATTCTATAATGTCTTAAATATTGAAATAAAAAGCTCCCATCTTCTTTCCTTACTGATGTATTTTAAATATTTACTGACTGTATTTCTGTTTCCTTGCTTACTTTCTTACTGTTCAATTTCTGATTTATATTCTCCTCACCTCCACAAGCCCTCTCAAGAGCTTCAAAATGATGCAGCTGCTGGGTGGGACAGATGTACTCTATTTCTACTAACATGCTGAGAATAAAAATGATTATTTGTTCATTAACATTTCATGCCCTATTTTTCAAGATTTACTTTCTCCACACCTTTTGAAGGTTTTGGATCTTGTACAACTCATCCAATAAACCAGGCTTAGTACCTCCTACAAACTTCATAAAAGGATTGCTCTCCAACTGATAAAACTATTGGCTTCATTTTTTACATGAAGCTACATCAAATTGGAGTTCCAATTCTTTTAAATAAAAGAAAATACAGGAATTGTTACTGTATTGCAAAAACAGAATAGTAGTCATGCTATATTTTTAGTGTTTAATTCTTCTCTACAACATAGACTAGGTAAATCCACATTGACAATATCTGTGAAATATAAACCAACCCAGCTTTCACCAAATTAAGCAGCTAAATCACCGATTAAAATTTTTAAAATAATTTCCCAGCTGTGGGTATAAAATGCAGTATTGTATATTTAACATGAGTGGCTTTTGTCAGGTTAAGCATTCTAAAACTGAGTCCCATAAGAACATAAGTGCAGTTCCTGGCACCTTGACGTCTGTTCAGTGTAAAGGAGGACACGTGCTCTTTGCTGAAGAGCCATTCGTGTCTGTATTGATCTGAATGTCAGCATGAAACCAAAATGCTTTGAACGTGACTATCTCTGTGAGCACTTGCCCTTAATGAGGAAACAACTCCCTGCTACACACAAGGCTGTCAAGCACTTGTCACAAGCAAGGAATGGCTGTGTTATTGCTGCGGTTCCACAGCTGAGTGTTTCCAAAGCAAGTGCTGACAGAAGCTAACACTGCTGGCTCTATTCAAGCCACATGTAGGAGGTCAGGCAGGTTTGGTTGTTCGGAAATTGGTCAGGGGCTGAGGTCATCAGCAGCTCATGCCTGAGATTTAATGCAGAAAACTGTATAATGTTAAACCAAAAGCCACTCAGGGGGAATATACACAGACATTAAATACAAGGTACAGAAAACTAAGCATGAGGTGGAACAGAGGGAAGCCAAGCCAGGTCTCTCTGCAGGGCCTCTCTGCCCTCGAGGAAGTCGACAGCTCCTCCCAAGATGTACCCAACCTGATAAGTTTGCTCTGTAAACAAATTTGAGACTACATGCAGTGAGGGGAATGGCGCTGCTCTTTGGCTCCATTTCCCAAAACTGCCCTCTAACCCTCTGACAGCCTCTCAGCCACAAAATTAGACAAATTTCCACTAGATTTCTAGCGTCTCAGGAAATGCTCGTTAAGGAAAGACTGCCTTTGTTCAACACTGAGAACAGGCAACTCCATGCTGTTGTGTATGTTTCTACCTCTCTGTTTGATACAAATTCACCTTCTGGAAAACGATCTTTTGTTTTCTGAGAATATTCTGCAAGGATTTGCTTTCAATATATTTACCCTCATTTCTTCATCCTACCTTTAAATATCCTAAAGAGTAGCTTGACTTGCTTTATACTGGCAAATGCTAACATGCATGGCATGAGAGTCCAAGAACAAAAGTATAAAGATCCATCCCAGAAATGGAAAAGAGACATTTGTTCTTGATTCTCATGAAGGAACCTCTCAAAAAGGTCTACAAAAATGCACCCCAAAGCAGGGAGGGAGTTCCTTCACTTCACTTGATTGGAGCTAGCTTGAAGGGGACAAGTTTTCCTTTGAGTCATTGGGCACAGCTCCTCTACTGTTTTTGCTGGAATTCCTGACAAAGTCTGATCACTCGAAATGTTGTGGTTCTATGGGTTGGCAGGAGGTAAGATTAACCATTTGTAACATGATAAAAGTCACAGAAAACACCTCATCATCTCTGTGCCTCTTCTATTTTACATCAATTGGTTTCCATCCAAGCAAAATTCTTGAGCTATCCCACAGGACATCACAAAAAAGTCAAACAAAACCACTGACATATATAAGAGACCAATAGGTAACCTGCTTAACACTGAGGGTGGCAGGGAAATAACAAACAAATGTCCGCTACTGTAATGTTCTTTTTCATTTCACAATTTCAGTCTGTAGCCAAGAATATTTTCAGAGGTTTTGAAAAGAAATCGACTAATTAAAAAGTCAGATATCATTTTCTGGGAAAAAAAATTAAAAAAATTAAAATAAAAAATTACTCCCTTATATTATCAAAGAGAAAGTTGTGAGATTTAGAGTTTGAAAGCACTTACGGGGAACTGGAGTTTAATAACAGTTTTACTGTCTTGTAGACAAAGAGAGAACTTTATGGCTGGAACCTGAAGCTAGCCATGGGCAAGCTTGGAACTAAGATGCTTTCTCTTAACAAAAAAGTTAATTAACAGATTACAAAACACTCTGAAGGACTGGAAAACACTAAATCAGGGGTTATGTAGTATTTTTCTGAAAAAAATATGCTCTTCTTCAGGTGGAGAATTTTTATGGTTTCATTCACACAGCTCATAGTTTATTATTAGAATGGACACATCTTGTTCCTAAATATGAACTTCATATATGTTGCCTGAATTTATCAGATTATGACAATGATAAAACACTTTTGTTTTATATACCTTGAGCAAACAGGAAACTATCATTTCTGAGAAGTAAAAGTTTCTGAAAGAACATCCACATTTGGAGCAAACAGGATCTGCAAACTCTTTTTAACATTTTCATATTGCACATGTAATCTTTCATTTCAGTCTTTTTAGAAACTCTTTTTTTGTAAAGGATAGATTCTCTTTTGTGGTAAACCAATCATTAATGTCTAAAATTTGACAATGACTTGAGATCCTCCCAGTATAGAACCGTTTAAAGTGTGGATAAATCCCAAATATAAATAAAACTTATTAATTCAGCTCTCAAGTCTATGTGGATTTGCAGGGCTTTACTGCTACTTACTGTACACAGCAAAATTAACATTTTTAAGAGCTTTTTCCAGCCCAATGGGACTGCAGTGGATTGATTTCAAGCACAGCAGCAAAAGCAAACACGCTAGCTTTTTTTCTTTTTGTATTACCATGTTTCTACCCAGGGGGCAGTGTGATAATTCTAAATATTTATTATGAAAACCTGTACATCAGTTTCTAAGAAACCAAGATTTCTCTTGATAGTTGTCCTCTGCAGAAGAGTTGCAACCCTCATCTTTAGAAACTCTCCTCGTAAATAGCACAAAATTCTGGAATCCCACACCTTCAATGCTAAATATAAGATTTGCTACCTCCAAGGATTTTTTTCACAAGAATGAAGATAGAAAAAGAAGTGCTAGAATGTCTTCTTGTATAGTCAGTCTTTAGATCAGTTTCTGTATCTTAAAACTAAAAATCCTATTGTTACCCCTGGGCTGCACATAATAATTTGCACCTCATTACAGCACAAATTTAAGACACACATCCAATCTCAATTTGAAGAAATGAGGAGATGAAAAATTCAATGTCAACTTTGAAATTTGCTAAAACAACAAAGCCATTGCTTCTTTCAACTGTGGAAAATATTCTGGTTCTTTGTCTTAGCCATAGTTTCCTTGGTCTATTTAGCTAAGTATGATATGGTGTTTTCTCTGCATGGGTGCAATTTGATACTCTAAATCTTTACCTGTGAAACTGCTTTCAGATGAGACAAGCATCCACTTTTGAATCATCTTTAATTCTTTTTTAATTATGTATCTCCTTTTCAAACATCCTTTTAAACCTGTCAACAGTCTGTCTCCAGTGTTCTAATTGTGGTCTACTATTGGTTTATGTACATCTCTTTAATTAGTTTCAAAAAAGGCCTATTCTTCGCAATACTGTGCTGAGACCCAGGTAATAGGGGTTCACACAAAGGGCTCAAGAATCCTCTGCATCTGCGATCACTGCTGTGGTTGTGAGGACAAGCATTTTTCATATCAGTTGGTTCTTAGCATCAGTTTTCAACTTTTCGGTCTATAATTAGACTAAATCATTATATAAACACATAATTGATTTGAAATTAAATTCACTGCATATGAACATCAGAATCAATAAAGCCCCTTTTTGGGAGTCAGCCTCTACTCTCCCCTTCATTAGTGGACTGCACATGAACAACAAATAAAGTTATTTTCTCTTCCTTCCTTTTCCTTTCTGGTATAATTTTGTAAGACCTTCTTTCATCATCATGGCTTAACCAAAGCAGTAGCAACTGACAGAAGAGTTGAAAGAGCTGAACCCAATAATATGAGAAATGAGGACCACAATATTGGAAAAACCTTGCACAAATCTTGTCTAAAGGTAACAGTTACCAAGACATAGCAACGCCATGAATAAAGTATGTATAAGACCCAGGTTTTAAAAGGAAACTCAATTTGGTTTAATTGTGAGACATTCTTTTCCTTTAATATCCCACATAATGCACACAACTCATCTCTATGGATGTAGAAGCAATTCTACTGACCTGAGTTTCTTTAAATAAACAACAGTAATTCAGTCTCGGAGCACAGTTAGAAATAAGAGCATTTGAAGGCATAATTAAAAAGTTATGTCAACGTTTATGTACTAGTGGCTCAAACTAAAGATGGCATTCTTTATTCTTGAGTGCTTAACTTTGCAATATTAATGATAGTTTTATGTACACAGAAAGATGACAAATGATAGTCCAATAAATCTGCATACATGCTCCTCTAGAATATATCCTATTTCTGTTCTGGCATGCATTGTAAACTGCCCTGCTCTCACTTCAGTCAGCTATAAAAGACAACTGTTGATTATTGTGGTGATGTAACTAATTATGCAGTTTAGTCACGTGAAGTTATTTGAAATAATTTACATGCTACTTCACATGGCTTTTTCAGGGATTTGATCCTATCATTCTAATTTCAAAACAACAGTGCAAAAATGGGTATGTTCTAAAAAAAATGTGGCTTTTGCCTTGATATAGAACAATATCTGAACTTGAGCTTTTCCCTCAATATCTTATTTACAAAAGCTCTGAATATAAAATAAAGCCATATAAGTCTCCTCCAAATGCAGAAAATCACCTATCTCTACATGGGATTTTGTATAAATTTAAAATTAAACAATTTCACTGTATTGCTCAGGTCTTCATATAATATTTTACCCTATTGTTTCTAATGAAAATATTTTTGTATTAGGGTCATATCATTCCAAAGAAATAAAGTTTTTCTAATATGAGTTCTGGTGAGGAAAACTTGATTTTTTATTGTCCCTTCTGCTTGCTTCATTAAAAGTAGGATGGAATAATTTGCCAATCTTATCATAATACTGAATAGCTTTTCAGATATTATGCCCATCAGCATCCAATGTATAGAAAAGTAATAGTTAGTACTTCTATTTTTTTTAGATGGTTCACATCTGAAATTCTCGCTGTTCCTTGTGCTGCTGCAAGCTTGGCTAAACTAGCAAAATCCTTGTGTTTTCTTTTTATTCACGCAAATTGCCTTCCCCACTGATTGTCTTCTCCCTTGCCCATCTCAGAGACTGGATAAACAGAAACAATATCTCAGTCAACACTACACATCGTATGGAAGCTTTCTGTGCTGTAACTACCGCTTTAAAACATCAGAGACACAGAACAGCACAGTATTTTCTAAGTGCAGACCTCTGCAGAAAACCCATTAAGTCCAATCACTAGCCTACTGTGCGGGCATTAAAAAAAGAGTAGCCATCAATAAACATGTTATTTAAATTCAATTTAACATTCTTTTAGAGTCAAAGAAATAATCGATGTATTCTGTGTGCTAACTAAACAGAGATACCAGGGGCCAAGGTATTTATTAACTGTAAGAACAGTTCATTGGCAGGTTTACTGTGAGCTGCTGTAGATCACAGCACTGGTCTCAGCAGAAAAAACATGCAACGAACTAATGGGTGGTTGGCCTAAAAAACTTGCAGTGGAAATTCAGGAAGAGTTTTCTGGAGGAATATGTCTGCTGTGGTATATACTGCTGGAAAGAAAACAACCCAAACTACTAACAAATGTTTTAGTTGTCATGTACTGCAGCGGCGCAGACTCAAAAACGGCCCCCCCATGCTGCCTGGGCGGGTCGTTCCCAAGCCTAAACACGCCAGGAGGGCTCTCTGCGGCCGCGGGCTGTGAGACTGTTTCAGATGCGATCTTTGCAGAATCGTAGCAGGTCTAGAAAGGCAGCTTTTCCATTCCAGGTTTCCAAGCAGTTTATTAGGTTAAGATGGGGGGGGATTGCGGAACGGGGGAGAGGGGAGGAGAGGCAGGGAAGGGTGTGAGGGCCATGGAAGCCGGAATTGAAGAGAGGGGTTCCGGGTCCTGCCGGGCCTTTACCCGTGGGGCCGGGAGGCGGTGCTGACTCACATCAGCCAGTCAGGAAGGGTCAGAGGGGAGGGATTAGGGGAGGGGAAATACACTACAACAATGTACCTTGTTTTAACAGCTTTCAGTACAACCAGGAAAAAAATAAAATAGACCTATATTCACACTTGATTTCTACATTCTAAAATTCTATTATTCTCTTAAAATGTCATTAATAGTTGCTGAGATCTTCTTACATGCTGGAAAGTAAGAACACATTCGACTATGCTAGCTCCTACCAAACAATTTTTCATATACTTGGATGTTTGAAAACAGGATGTATTAAACCCCCCTACATCTTTTGGAAAATGGCAATAGTTAATACTAAAGTTCTAATATATTTAAAATATAAGATAGAACACTGCAATGTTTTAAAAGACCAGTTTGGTAAATTACCCTCCTTCACCCCCTCACTGACCCTAATGGAAAAAGAGGCCACTACCTGTGCCAGTGTAGCTTTACACCATGATTTATTTCCTTTCTGATATTATTCCTAAACTAGGTACCAGTGTCAAAACTAGAATGTGGCCTAAAGTCCAGGGAACAACGGTCTTTTTGGTTTCCAGACTGATCTAGTAGTCCCAATATTGATCTCTGTTAATTGTTATTTGACCAGATGAACTGAACTGTATTACTTCTTCAAGTCGGAGACACATATGAACAGCATGATTTTCTCCATTAATTTTTCTCCTTCTCACACGGTAACACAGACCTCAAAAGATATGGACTGGACATCTGCAGTTTGAATTCCAGTGGGTTTGGGTTTTTGTTTGCTTGGGTTTGTTGGGATTTTGGGGAGCTTTTGAGGTTTGGGTTTTTTGTTTGTTTGTTGGTTTTGCGTTCTTTGTTTTGTTTGTTTGCTTTTTTTTAAATCAGGGAGTAGGTGTGTTTTTTCAGAACAACTGTGATTGTTGCATGAAATCTAAAATCCATGGCAAAAGCAGAGGGAGGGGAAGAATTTAATCTAACATTCCAGAAGTCAAAATATCTGTATATTTTTTCTCACTCGGAAGCTACACTTCAGGTTGACTACAATGGATAGATACTGTGTAAAAGCAAGAAATCATAACTATTTCTAAGAAAAGTTTCTAATCTGACCACACTGGTATGAACTGTTTCACCATTAAAACATATTTTCCTGAATCCAATGTCAAGAATTTTGTGAGCAAATGAAGCTAATGGTATAGAAATTCCATAATAATGCAACAGACTTAGTAGAAGAGTATTTTAGGAGCACACTGAATCCCCAGGGTTATAAAATCTATTTAGAAAAATTTTAAAGTGGTGGTATTTTAAGCAATCTGAGCTCTCTGTTAATGTATTTAAACCTTGCTCACATACTTAATTTTAAAAATCTAGTGGTTTTTATGTTCTTTTCAATGTGGTGGAAAATTATACTGTGGGTCACAGTGCTTCCTTAAGTGAGTTCTCTCACTCTTATGTTCCTGTCAGCTTGTGATGTGCTATGAATTAAGCCTTTATGCCTCTTCAGCACAGTAGGCTCTAAATTAATAGGTGCAAAGAAAGCAATAGTGTTCTGTGAATTAAGTGTCAATTTAGTGCCTCTGTATTTCTCACTTCATACACAACTCACATGCTGGTGTTAACAGCTAAGTGGTCTCTGTGTCCTTACAGATAACACAAGCAAGAGATTTTATTAGTTTAGTCACTACTACTAGCATGAAGTATATTTATCCTCCTATTTATTGTAAGGTCAAAATCCTTTCAAAACCTTCAACATACTTTTATGCATATGGATACTAATATGCATATATATATATACATTATTTAGCATGAAAAAACTACAAGAGCTATGTGATTCATTCTAGACATGCTTTCTCTAAACACAAGTCCAAGACCTTTTGCAAGATTCCTATGAGAGATAGTATCATAAACCAAACATATTTCTTAAATGAGCCTTAAATAAATTTGTCTTTGCATCAGGATTCTGTACAGGTTTTTTTTTGTGGTTTTTCTTTTGTTTGTTTGTTTTGGTTTTGGTTTTGGTTTGTTTTTTTTTGTTTTTAAATCAGATTTAACAAAATATAATAGAAAGGAAAACTGTTGTCCAAAAGGAAGAATAGGAAGGTGTTTTGTTACATTTCTACCTGAAGCTCTCAGCAGAAACACATACCCATTTCAGTGCTTGCCCCAGTTATATAACCAGTATCTGGGTAAAGAGCACAGGACACAAAGAGAGCCACGGTGTATTTACCAGGAAAGCAGAGGGCAGGCCAGGCATCACTGCAGTCCTACACAGCAAAAGCCCATACACCAAAACAGTTCTGTTTGGGGGAAGAGAAAAGGAGAGGGCCTGCTGTACCGAAGTGAATATTAGTGACAGTGTTACTCCCGTGGGCTTAGGCTGGTTCTGTTCACCCTGTGGCATTGGAAGGTCTGAGCCAAGCACACTTCCCAGGAGCACCTGGGATGTTACTCTGCAAAGGCTCTTCTAACAGAGGGCACCATATTCCTCTGCCAGTCCAAAGCAGCACAAAGCTGTTTCAAAAATGTTACCAAGACTTTAAAATCTGTCATACTATCCCTCAACATGCTCAATCAAAATTCTTCTCATATTATATTCATTCTTGTCCTCTAACTCCCCAGTGCAAAGCCCTTATTCTCTCCAACACTTCCTTTATCCAGTGCAATGCCACCAAATCACATACAAATTTGGATGACTAATTGCACTTTTTTCCTTCTCTTACTTATGGCCATTTCAGCAATTATAATCTGAAGGTTCCTCCTTGCAAATAGCATAACTCATCTCCTTATATAATATATATTGCATTATTTAATACACATTTAAATAATAAAAAACTCAACAACCACACATGTTCATCTGTATCAAAACAATTTTTAAAAAGCCATTAGGATGCTGAAAGCAAAAGGCAGACAATGTCCAGGATGTTGGAAATAAAAGTAACCTTGTCTTAAGATACCAATTTCCCCACAGCTTTGCATTCTTAACTGTGGTCAGGTTTCATCTTCTCTCCTACAGAAATTTTAGGGAGGGAAAACTCTTCACTACGTGTCTCATCTACATTGCTTTTTTTAAATTTCCATAGACTCCAAAGTTACTCAGCAGTGTTCACTGGATTTCCCCAAGCCTGCTAACAATTTACTTACAACTGTGGATAATTCTTCTTTTTTTTTCAAGTAGGCATTTGAATGGCTGCAGAAAATCCATTTTGGAACATGACGATTTTGATAACTATAGCCAAGTACAAGATATATCACTGATGATATCAGCTTATTAATCCTTTTTACAGGAAAACTGTAGGAGTGAAGAAGCTGTTTATCTGCATATGTTTGGGTTTAGCAACTGCTATTAAAAAAGAAGAACTGGCTATAGATACTGAATTAAAACTTGCTATTTCCCACTCAGGGAATTTTAAAAGACTCTGAAAAGCAATACTTTTAGAACTAGAGTACATCAGTTGCCCCTGTGACACGTTTAGCATATATAGCTAGTGTCCTATGCAAAACACTCTGCCAATTTCCTTTCTAAATTCCCTACTATGTAAGTGGGGATAATCCTTTCTGAAACTGTGGTTAACAGCTCTGAGACCAGTGAGACATTCTCTCCAAGATCACACAGGAACTCAAGTTCAGCACTTTGTTTGCAAACTTTTGATACACCATTTTGACTCTGATGAAACCACACAGTCGACTTTAAAAAAAATTTAAAAAGAATCTTGGGGGTATATTTTTCAACCCTTTATCTACCAGAAACCAAGATCAACTATGATTTATCCATTCTTTTTTGGGATAGGTTTTAATGGCTTTTAAGCTTAAATCATTGAACCCAGCAGGAAATTCTGATGGGAGGATGCAGATATAGGACACATTTGTGGGACGGAAGGGAGCAGTGGGGGCACAGGCATTGCCAACAGAAAAGAGCTAGGAGAAACCAGGAGAGACAAGCATCAGTACCAAAGGCAGCAACTGACAGGACTTAGAAGATGGGGAAAAGATGTATTCCATTGAGCCTTTAAAAGAGACATGGTGTTTGCCGTATTACTTATTTTGTGGATTTTTCTGTCATTTATTTGGTTTTCAGGGTGTAAATTTCTTCTGATGATGTTTGCTGTAGCAAGAGTCTGAATGGATGATATCTGGAAGAAACCTGTTAGCAAAAATGTATTTAAGTAACAGAATTTTAATTCTAATCAGGTAAATAAACATAAATTAAAAATATATAATCTGTCAGGATCACTACATTTTTCAGTCTTAAAAAGCCCTTATACAGGCACACAATTTACATTTGTCACTCACCTTAAAAGTTTTTTTTGTCCTTCCAATGTATCTAGGGGGTTTGGAACTGAATAGTGCCCTATGGTAATTCAGTTTTAAAAGTTTTTGTATTGCTGGATATATTTGATAGGTTGGGTTCAAGTGCTAGGTAATGTTGTTAATTTTCAAATGTGATCTATTACATAATTTTTACATGGTAACTGAAAACTTTGCAACGTGAAAGTCAATAGAATGAATTTGAGGGTAACTATGCAACCTGCTTTCCTGAAAAAAACGCCAAATGTGGTTCATGGCAGGTCAGATGGACAGGTTATGCAGTAGAGAAACTTAAAGTTATTGGTTTCCTAACCAAAACAGGCAATAGGAGAAATCCAGTTAAAAGCTAGAGAAAAGTAAGAGCTTCCAAAAACCAGTAGACAGCAAGAGAACCCTTTACCAGGAACTCCAAGACAAGCATATGACTTTGCATATTTCACTGGTGACAGAAAAAAGGGATGATTGATGGTTATGATGTCTCTAAATAGGCTAAAAGAAGTTAACAATTACACATAAATTAACAAAAATTTAATTGTTTTCTAAAAAAAAAAAAGCTGGACTCTAACTGCCTTCCCTTTGTTGTATGGCCATGGCACATCTTTTCTCACCTGATGGAGAAGGAAACAAAAATAGTGCCTTGTATTGTCACAGGTAGGTCCCAAGCCTTTTCCTGGTGTAGAAGAACTTTACTGAAGGTGATCCAGAAGCAATACATCTTTTAACAGAAAACCAATAGATGGTGCTCTTTAGCTGTCTAATTATGTAATACTAAGCTAAACACTCAGCTCAGATGTCTGAATCCACTTCCATAGGTGACTATCAAAAAGGTGATCTAGACCACTCCATTACCTCTTGTTCTACCTTTGCTATAGGCCTCTCACAAGGAGGGTGGTCCTATAAACAGGACAGAAAGCATGGAAATTGAAATCCTACTATTTTGAAATATATCTGAGGGTTTGCACTGGTGCATTTATCTAAGAAACACAAAATAGTATCCAACTGTTATAGGATTTATTCATTAACACAGAAATAAGAAGTGAGTTTCAGATGACTTCAGGTACTTACATCAAACTATATGCCAAGATTATAGTAATTCATTATTGCTGCTTCCAAATCACTGTCACATCCATGAACATTTTTATGGCCTTTCGCTATGATATTGAGATGATTTATAAGGAAGTCAGAATAACCAAAAAAGGTAATTTTAAATAGTATTAGGAAATTAATTTAGACTAAAAAGTATTAAGTGTAGTTCCTTCTCCTGCATTGGCAAATACTGACAAAAATGTGAAGGATAATAATTTTGGGTTTAAATTGAAGCACAGTAAGATAAAATCAGTATTGTAAGGTCAAAGAGAAAAAAAATATTTTTGGAACAAAATTTGTTCAAAACTAAGATTTCAAGTTAAAAAATTAATAATTGCAGAATCACTCTTAGTATCATAATCACCTTTTATGCACAGTCTAATGGTCTAAGATAATTTGATGATCTTGTAATGTATTAATGTATGGTCAAACCGCACTTACATGAAAACGCTTGAGTTGGACCTACCTTAAGGAGAAGTCTTGGGAAAGACTAAGAGATTTTAATAGGATCCTTTCTCTAAGTGATAGATTTCTGATTTTTTTTCAAAATGTGTTCAGTTAAAGTCTGGATTTCTGAAATACTTAAGATACTTCTTAATAATATCTTTAGATCCAACATTTATTTAATTTTTAGTACCATATAGCTTATGCAGAGGTCTAAAGGGACATGTTTGGAAGTATTTTAAATGTTATATTTAATGTTCAGATTTTTTTTCCTAACAATTAACAACAGAGGAGCCCATCAGACCCAAAAGATCAACCATTTGGTGGACTTGGAGATGAGCTCCACACGTGGCAAAGGCAGTCTTTCTGTTACGGTATCACAAGCACTGTTTGTGGCATTGCAAGCAATCGCTTACAAACTTAAACTTATTTTACACCTAAAACTCCTTATGTAATAGCAAACTAAGCAACTTATTCAAATTCAAAAATATTTCTGTAATCTAGTCTAACTGATAATACTTTAATATCTTTTACAGGTTAAAAAGCCTGTTCTACACCCTTCATGTTCATTTTGCAAACACTGATGTTTCTCTTTTTAAGCCTGTTGACACTTCTATTGATTTAAAGCAGAATTAAAAATGTGATCACCTATATTCAGTCAAGATCCAGATATTATAACTGCTCTATAATTAGGAAAAAAAACACAAAAAAACACTCAAAACAAACCAAAACCCCCCCAAAAACAAACCTTGTATAGCTTTAGACCTTCTAACTGTATCATGTACATAAAATAAATAATGTCTCTTAAGTCTTTTATAAACTAGTTCCATTAGGATGGACCATATGAATGGGTTTAAAAATAAGAAAAGGTAAACAAATCTCTTCTTCCTTATCAAGCATTCGAAAGCAAACCAACAATCAACTATATAACATGGAAATTAACTGAACATCTTATAGAAGGTTTAGAAACATGTGTGGCATATAAGTAATGTAATATAATTAATATTGTTATTATATAGGAATAGGATGTATAATCTATACAATTACTATAACATAAAACCTCTTATATACATATTTTATAGACACATGAGATTACTTTCCTTCATCATTTAGACTCCACTTGTTATTGTATTCCCATTACCTTACTGGGAAAAAAAAAAAGTCCATCCTGTTTTTACTGCTGGAATCATGCTGGAACTGCTTCTAACCTTGTTGATACTTTCGGAGAGGGCAATCCAGATATATTGCATCATACACTAAAAACATTACAGAATCATCAGCCTTAAATTACTTTCTTTATTCATGCTCTCTTTCTAGCTTTACAGTGCTCATATATGTGTCTGTGTTTTTCAGCAGGCTAATACTGTGCTTATTTTACAGCAAATATTCCTCAAAGTAAAAAAAAAATCCTAATTACCAGACCATGCTAATGGAACATGTGTCTCCTAATACAGAATTAATGTATAAAGCTGTTGACATGATGCCAGATACAATAAAAGGGAGCAATTAAAAAAAAAAAAGTCACATTTTAAGATAATACACATCTAGACCATTAGTTTTAAGTATGGAACGACTTCCCATTTAAACACACAGCTGATTTTAGCATATTACAGAATGCACTACATTTAGCATGGCTCTAATGTCGCTATGGTAACTGTTCTGGCTTAAATATAGCTGAATGTGTAGCTTCATTCCAAATTTTCCAATAATCCTTTAAACATTTCTTACAAAACTCCCCATAGCTTCTCCAGACTTTCATCAGTAATCCTGTACTAATCCTGCACTGGTATCACTAATACCAGTACTGTTTAGTATATTCATCAACAGCATGGAAAATGGGATAAAGTGCACCCTCAGCAAATTTGCTGATGACACCAAAATGTGTGGTGACATTGACACTCCTGAGGGATAGAATGGCATCCAGAGGTACCAGGAAAAGCTCAAAAAGTGGGCCCATGGAATATTCATGAGGGTCAACAATGCCAAGTGCAAGGTGCTCTACCTGGGTCAGGACAAACCCAAGTATCAATGCAGGCTGGGGGATGAAGAGATCAAGAGCAGCTCTGATGGGAAGGACTTGGGGGTGCTGGGGGATGAGAAGCTGGCATCATGTGGCCCAGAAAGCTAATTGAATCCTGGGCTGCATCAAAAGCACCTTGGCCAGCAGGGCAAGGGAGGGGATTCGGCCCTTCTACTCTGCTCTGGTGAGATCCCACCTGGAGTGTTGCATCCATTTCTGTCTCAGCACAGGAAAGACATCTGTTCAGTCGAGTCCAGAGGAGGGCCACAAAAATTATCAGAAGGCTTGAACACCTCTTATATGAGAAAAGGCTGAGAAGGCTGTTCAGTCTGGAAAGAGAAGGGTCTGGGGAGATCTCATTTTAGCCTTTCAGTACTTAAAAGATGTTCATAAGAAAGAAAATAAGATTTTTTTGGCAGAACCTGTTTTGATAGGACAAGGGGTAATGATTTTAAATAGGCTAGATTTAGACTACATATAGAGAAGACATTTTTTGACAATGAGGGTGGTGAAACACCATAAAAGGTTGCCCTGAGAGGTGGTGGATGCCCATCCCCAGAAACATTCAAGGTTTGATTGGACAGGAGCAACCTGATCCAGTTAAAGATGTCCTCGCTCACAGCAGAGGGGTATTACTGGACGATATTTTAAGGTTCCTTCCAATCCAAATTATATTATGATTCTATGATCTTAGGAACACACAATAAATCCATAGGTTTTAGTGATCAGTGCTAAATAATAATCTCCAACATACCACAGAAAACAAGAAAAATGTTGAGATTGAATTCTAGGAGAAATAAAATTCTTATTATATCTTAGATTTCCAATGTAAAGCTGATCAGTGTTACGTGAGATCAATGCAGAATATGTTTCCACTGCTTTCTGCTCACATTCTTCTACTTCATCTATTACCAGAAATCAAAAGCACAAATATGTCATTAAGTGTCTAGTAGAGTGTCTTACACAAAATCAAATGGACAGTTTTTTATGTTCTGCAGCAAAATTGCATCAGTTCTTCCCCTTTAAGATTTCAGCTTCTGATCCTTAGAATCCCTAAGAAGAAAACCTTGTCATTGATGATTGTTGTGCATGTCTGTGCATGAGTGAGAGAAAAGCGGGTACTCACACATTGTATTTCAGACAGACATGAGCACCTAATTTGAGCACCAAGCTGCTTCACTGACTGTTACACAACTTTTGGTCAGGTAGAAATGTTAGAGAGTAATATTGTGACATAGATCTACAGGTATCTTTAAACCAAAGTTTTTACATAGTTGACAAGAATAGTTACCACACATTTTTAGTGACAGATTTTCAGAAGATCAGATGCTACCTAAAACTGCACAATTATTAATATATTGCACTGTCTAGCCTGCTATGACATCAAAATAATAGTGGGATTCCTTACTACCTCTAGAAAGGCATTCTGACAATAATAACCATCAGTCATCTGTGAGCAGATCTGCATTATTTCTAGGTTAAATTTTATAGCAATGGAGCATATGTCAAGCACAAGACATTCTCACAGACAGAACTATCATCTCTTACTTAGTTCAGAGAATGTAGATTTAGTATCACATTTACTAAGCCCTAATATTGCTAAGCAAACAGTTTTAACATCAGCTAACATGAAATAGTAATGCTTGCATACATGAGTACATGTAGTAAGACTGAATTACAGCCTATTTAGAATAAGATGGCATCTATTAGCTGTCTACATAGACCTACTTTACTGAGGTTGACTATTGCTCACTAATTCCATTGCTGAAGAATAATACCAAAGTAAGTAACTCAAAATGCAACATCAGGAAATGTTCTTATAACAAGTTCAAATATGTAACGTGAATTAAATACTCACTGATAAGATACCTTACAAATATAACTCTGAAAGATGGAGGAAATAAGAGGAAGGATAAAGATGTGGAAAGAAACAGAAGCAATTTTTGTTTTCAGTTCTGAAAGGTGAAAGGGACCAAATAAAATGCATAAAAAATGGTCATTACTAACAGGTAGAAAATATCTTAAATATCCTCTAATATCTTCTCAAGATAGGCACCAAAAAAAGAAAAAAATAGGAAGTGAGACCTTTACATGATCTCTGACTTACCAGATTGATGGTGCTTCTGTTCCACTGATCTCTAAGAAGTCATATCCTTCCTCTAACTGGAAGTCAGTAAAGACCAAAGCAATGGTGTCCCCTGGTTCAGCCAATATGGTCCAGGTGCAATCAGCATTATTTTCATACTCAGAAGGGAAGTGTGGACTGGAAATAGTTCCACTTGTCCCACGCAGTGTCCCTCCACAAGCTCCTTCAGCTGATGAACAGAATATCAATTACTAATGAAGCTGCACTTCAAACAAGTGAAGCATCATCCTTGTTACTGCCATAGCAAACCCATCGCTTCTCTACCCACTGATGACCCATAAATATATGCACTCACAGAAACAAAATATTATCCAGGTTAGTGGTAAAGAACATTTCCCGGCCTTTAAGCAGCAGAGGTTTTTGGTTTGGGCCTTTTTACTTTTTTTTCTTGCTGGTGTCACTTTAGCACCAGGCCAAACAAGAATGAAGGTTAGCAGGGACACCTATTATGGGCTGATTTGGACAACCTGGCTCTGCAAAAGTGAGCACAGAAGAAGCCTAAAAAAGAACTGGGCACAAAATCACAGAAACACAGTTAGACTCTCCGTGATACAACTGTAAAAATACTGAATATTTCTCTCACTTATATCTTATAATGAAAAAGCTGCATAAAAATATTCTTATTGATTTAAACACTGTCCTAAACTAGGAAGCATTAATAAAATCATACCATCCGTCTTCATTTTTTTTGTTCTGAGTCAGGATGTTTAGAGATGATGAATTCAGAAGGTTTTGTTGCCAGACAGACCTTCCAAAGTTCATACATCATCAGTTAATAATATATATTTTTAATGGTTATAACAAAATTTAAAAAAAATGCAATGCATAGGAATTTCCTCCTAAATCTTGAATGTTATTTAATATTTTGCAAAAGGATTTTGCAAACTTATTTTATCTTCCTTGCTCAGTAAGATTTCATTGAAAGCTTTAAGAACTTGATTATCAGTAGTATTTGGTATTAAAACATATAATTAAAAACCCCCAAGAAAATATGTCATCCATACAATTCATTGACATAAATTAAAAATTCTTCAGGTCACTTTTGGTGTTTGATAATGTGGCTATGAAAGCTAAAGCAATAGAAATTAAAAATATTTCTGAATAAGTAAAGGATCAGAAAAGAAGCATTTTATCTGTTTTATCATCATTAGTTACTGCTATTATCATTAGGTATTATTTGCATACTATAAGTGCACGTGGAGATTTAAAAAGACATAGTTTGGCAGGGTGCATAACACGAGGAACTTATAGTCTGATTAGGATAATAACTGAATAGCTAATTAAGACAACAGAAAGGGGTAGGAGCAGAGCTGCTCTTCTCAATCATAATTGAAAGCCTGTCAGTTAAAGTGTGTTTTAAAAAAAAGATTTGAAGGCAAAAGGACTCATGTGAACCAAAGGAAGAAAAATACTGTGACTGGACTTTAAAATAAGGGGACAATAAAAAGGGGATAAATAGCCAATCAGTGACTGAAATAAAAGGAAGAATTGGAAGAAAGGCAGAAACAGAATCATTTCTATAATGTTTAATTTATTGTATAAAACATTAATTTGACTAAAAAGAAGAGAGAAAGCTGCTGAAGGGTTCAAATGGGTATTCTGAAGTTTTAAAGATAGAGTGTATCTATCTTTACTCTTCTACATGTGAAGTACATTTTTGTATACAGAAATGTAACACAACCTTAGCTACCAAAACCTTATTGATTTAATTTCTTGGCACACAAATTTTTCAGAGGAGGTCAGGTCTTTTCAATAAATTTCATATCTTACTTTCTAGACCCTGATATTAATGTGTTCTTTTTTAAAATGATGGAATAGGGCTAGAATAGATTACGTGTTCTTTTTTAAAATGAAGGAATAGGGCTAGAATAGATCTACTCTCCTAAAAGATTTCTTTTTGTTGGTGAAATCAGGCCATTTCTGTGATTCCTTCCTCAATCTCTGGCTTTTTATACAGTGCATATTGAAAGGGCCATTGTGCCTCTGAGGAATGAAAGCGGAAAGGAAGTGAAAATTAAAGAACCATGGATAAAGCTGAGAATCAGAGTCAAATTTCCTGGTGAATAATACATGCAAAGATTAAAATAATTTGAAAACTACTGTAAATCTGTAATAAATCAGAAAAGAGAATTGAGGTTTGTTATTGAATGATATCTCAAATTACCCTTTTTTCCCAGTGTTCTTTTGGTGTGTGTATCTGTGTTTTGGGATATTTTTTGTTCTTGTTTCGGTTTTGCTATTTTTGGGTTTTTGATGAAATAACTTTCTAGCACTTCATTTCGAATCATCATCCAACCCAGCAAAGAAAAACAAATTAACTTCACACATCCTGTGCCTGCACTTTTAAGTTTCAGTTTCTAATGCATAACAGTTCTACCTGTATTCTTGAAAAACAGCAAGCAGACTTTTGCCATGCAGGGTAACCAGCAAGATGAGCAAAATCCTAAGTCAGCCATAGCTCTTTGGTAATAGCTGCTGCTGTTAAATTTTGTTATGACAGCATTCTCAATCATACCATCTCCCACTGTGTTTCTACTGACATTAAGTAACATACTAGTGGTAAACACAATACTCCTCACTGTTCCTGGTACAGAGCCCTTGAATAATCTTTGAGCTCTAACGCTCAGAATTTTACAGCTGAAATGTAGTTTATTATTTCTGGCAACCACATGCAAAAATCTAGATTTATACACTGTGCATTACCAATGAGAGCCAAAGGAACTTGGACTACTACAGCTATCTGCCCAAAGGGATGCATGGTTCTTTATTCTATTCACAACACCATTTTGAAGAGGTTTGCAAGAAACCAAGCTCACAAAGAAATGGAAAGAGAACATTAGTCATCTAGGTAAGACCACAGAAACCAGCTTGAACCAGAGAGTATTTTCTCTCTGACAGATATGGATATGCTTTGGGAATTTCCTTTATCACAAGTGTGACACAGGCTTAAGGCAACCAGATTGTTGCCAGTAAAGCATAATACGTTGCTTGAGTGCAGGCAGGCAGGATGTGGCCACACTGCTTAGAGGGTAGAAAATAAACTGTCTGGTCTTCTACAGCTGGTCCCAGAGCTAGCTGGCCTCCTTGGACTGATGATCATGTTTTGGTCATGGCCTTCTCTGTGACATACCTTTGAGGGAGGTAGAACAGTGCTCAGGAATCTTAATGCATCACAGTGCTTGCAGTAATTTCATAACAGATAGTGCCTAAGGCTTCATGAATTCAAACTCTACGTGATTTACAAATTGCATTTTAAAATGTGCAAGTAATTAATTCCAAACACTTATGGTTATTTTCAAGTTGTAAGCAACTGCACAAAGTGTTGTTTGTATCAGCATAAATGACTACTTGAAGTATAAAGCTACAAACATTTGGATCTCTCAGTAGTCAGGAATTAAGTGCTCTGAATTTAGAGAATATGCATCTCATATAAAGCACACATGCAAAAACATAAGGCTGGCACCACTTGACAAAAAATATGTATACTGTATGGATGTGTAGCTTATATAAAACAGATAAACATATCCATCAAATTTATGCATGCAAAAAATAAAAACTACCAGCATGGAAGTCAGTAAAAAACCTTTCATTTTTCTTCAAGCTAAAAAGAATAATTTCACCAAAAATAATAATCTGACAATTTTAGTAAGCTGTGTTTTGCATAAATCAGATCTTGCTACAAGTGAAATGCAAGCCTTGATGGGCAGATAGACAAGGATGAGGTAAGAACAAAACCAGCGTCTTAGAAAATTTCTTTTGAATTGGTTTAGGTATCTTTTGAACATTCAATCATTTTTACAGAATTTTCCTCACCACACAAATGCTTTGCAGAGCGCAATGTTCAGTATTCTACATGCCTTCTTTTATATAAAAGATAATAAAATGTTTAGGAAGTAAAATAATGTTTATTGCATAATAACAACAAAACAAAAACCCTTAAAACTAAACTAACTAACCCTTCAAAATTAATTTAGAATCTTTCAAAACTAACTTAGAATCTGAATTTAAATATTGGAATTGGCTATTCCACTTGAGTTTACATTAAAAGGTCTTAAAGTGAAAGATCACATTTCTACATTACTTCTGTAGCATAAGTGATAAAAACATAGTGGCAATTTAAAGTACAAATTTCATAGTAATAAAGTTTATTCTTCTTATGTCATTAGTAGTCATTTCCTTATCTATCACAAGCAATAGCATAGGTGCAATTAAAAACTTGAGTGATATTTTATGAATCATCATCAAATGACATATTGTCATTTTGAGTCACATTTTATGTCTTATCAATTAAAGAAAATTGCAGCTTTAGAAGGTTCTAAATGAACCATGGGCATAAATTTTTTATCAAGTCTTATTAAAAACATCACTGAAATAGTTCTTTCTTTATCAAGGCTGGAAAGCAGCTCCATGTAGAGAGATCTGGGGGTTTGGGTTGAAGGCAAATTGACCATGAGTCAGCAGTGCCCTGGCAGCCAGGAGGGCCAACTATATCCTGGGCAGCATCAGGCACAGCATCACCAGCATCTCAAGGGTGCTTATCCCACTCTGCATAGCTCTGGTATAGCCCCACCTTGGGTACTGTGTGCAGTTCTGGATGTCTCAGTACATGAAGGACATCAAACTATTCCGAGTGTGTGCAAAGGAGGTCTTGAGGGCAAGGCTTAGGGGTGGTGGGTGGGCTCACTTGGCCTGTTCAGCCTGGAGGAGGCTGAGGGATGACCTCATGACAATCTGCAACTTACTCCAGGCAGGCAGCAGAGAACGAGATGCCAATCACTGTCTGGTGACCACTGACAGGACACAAGGGAACAGAATGAAGCTATGTCAGAGGGAGCTCAGACTGGACATTAGGGAAAGGTTCTTCATTGGGAGAATGGTCAGTCATGGATCAGGCTCCCCAGGGAAACGGTCATGGCACAGGCCTGTTGGATTTCAAGGAGCATGTTAATGATGCTCTTTCTAAGTCATGAGGTTTAATTTTAGGTGGCCCTTCAGGGAGTGGTAGTCAAGGATCCTTATAGCTCCCTTCCAACTTGAGATATTCTATGATTCTAGGATTTATTCAATTCTTTAATAAATGGCATTTTCTGTAGATTGTTTCTGAAAAGATAGAGAATTGTACCTCATTTAAAAAATTGCTTTAGTACAGAGTGTCCACATCTATCACATGATGTTGAATGATTACTTTCACAAACACATGCCCTGTATATTTTCAAAAAGGTTAATACATGGAGTTTGTTAAATAACTTTTTAAAAATTACCATTTTAAAATCTCTTCTGACAAAAACCTAAAAACAAGCCATAGCATATCAATGAAAAGTTTAAAAATAAATTTTAGCATGTCAATGCCAACTGTCAAGCTGCTAAACTGTAGATTTGGAATGACCAAACACGTCAAAAAGTGTTACAATGGTGTAGCATTATGCATTCATCTGATAGCTCATTTATCTAATTTAGTTCCAATAGGCAGACATCTTTTTAACCATCAAAATATACACCTCTATTTCCTTCTCTTCTTCACTATTTTAGGTTTTTACAGATTTATTCTAAATAGGTAAAAGCCAACACCTCTGCTTCTTTTCTGTGTTATAAAAAATAGAAATTTGCTAGAAGTTGCTTGGGTTTTCTCTATCATCACTTGAATCCAGATGTACTGCATCCCAGCTAAGTGCTGTAATCAGTTTGCCTCCCCTTCTCAATTTCTTCTCTTGCTGTTGATCAACTTCACATAAATTAAATACTCATTAGACCATGCATCTAAGATTAATTTTATTTCTCTTTCCACGGTTGTCAAAGGGCACTTCAAAATAATTTGGATTGCTCTCTAAGTAGAATGTTTGGAGGGTTTTTTTCCCTTAAAATTTCAGAAATTACTGTGGTTTTGGAAAACAGAATCTATTTTACATATATTAAATAATCATTTTTCTCACATGAAAATAGTATGTACAAAATAGAAACACACAAATTGTTGCAATTTGTTTAGGGACCTGTGGCCAACCATTCCAGTTGCAGTATTACTTTGAAAATTTTAGCTTTGAGATTCCAGTGACCTTGATTTAAGTAAACTCTAGTGGGGTAATTCCACAGTTATGGGCCCTGAGAATAACTGGACTCAGATGGGTAGTCTTGCACAGGTTCTTTTTATTTGGTAAATATTTTACTTAATTTAGCAACCTATAATCATTTATTATATCATATTAGGTTGTTATATTGCAAAGACCTATTTCTTCTCCATCCACTCGACACAATATCTGATCTATCAGTCAAAAAGTTACATATTTTAAAGAACACAGAAATAGTGATGGACTCATTATTTGCTACCCAGGCAGAAAAGCTGATTTTTTAATTGATAGTTTGTACTTGAGCAAACTTAATATCAAAACCTGAACTCTAACACATTTTTTATACAAAAATTTGGTATTAAGAGAAGAGAACTAGATTAAGAAATTCAAAAATTAACCAGGAGTAATCTCATACTCTCTCTCCCCCAGAAATAAAAGATCAGTCTTCAGGATATCTTGTAAATATTATCTTCCACTTCAATTAAGTATCCGAAACTGTTTTCCAGTGATATGATTATCCTTCACTTGAGAATATATTTTTGACACTGATAATGGTCTCTTAACGTAACGGTCTACAACAAATGAACAGTAAAGCCCTAATTTTCAAGCCAAAAGAGAAAAGGCTGAATTCTTTGAGAACAAAATAATGATTGTTGAAAAGTTCACTTTTTTTTTTTTTAATAATTTTGAAAGTTAATCCAGTTATTCCTAGGACTGTATGTGCAGTTATCAAACCCTTCATCTTTTTATGACTGCCTCTGAGGTTAGTTTTTCATTTTTAATAAATGACTCTTTCTCTGGTCTTAACTTTACTCATATTACTAATGGTCATTCTTTGACTTTACTGTATCATTCCAGATACCTCTGCTAGGTTTTCATTGTGTTGGTTATCCCATTTTTTCACTTGTTCCCAGCTTCCAGGCACCTTATTTCACTGATCAAGCTTTGACCTGGCATCTTTTCAGTTTTTTATCAGGTCCCTGCATACCTCCTGACACATGTAAGAACAAGAACATCTAAACATATGTATGTGTAAATATATATATACATATACACACACATACACACAGATATATAAATGAATACACATAGCTATGTCCATACCTTGTTGGGTGTGATCTACTAGTCCTGCACTAATGTGTAAGAAATTATACAATATAGTCCATCTGTTTTTCCTGAACTTCTCTGAGTTCTTATTTAACTAGTTACAATGAAGGTTTTTTCCAAATTTCATCTCAATGTAAACATTACACCAAATCAGATTATTCTGGAAATTAAAAAAATTGCTCAGACAGGAATCTACTATGTCACTCAAAAAATTAGAGAATATAGGGTATATTCTCTAATAGAATATAGAATATGGAAAATACTCTCATTTTATCATGTAATGTAACACCAAAAATCAGAATTATTTAAAATGTTTTTTATTTCCCTTTTTATTTTATTTTTTTATTGTAAACATGGATAAACATGGGATCGGGATATGTTTCTTTTTCTTATATTTATAAAACAGTATTTGTCTAAACATCAGAGGCTGAAAAGATAATTACTTGCTACCTCAGAAGGTATGGGTAACAGCAAAACCATCAACTTATCTTTGCTGGGTATTTTTCAAAAAATACCAGCTCTGCATCTTTGCATTCAGTTTATTTTACTGTAAGTGTTTATTACTTTATTTAGGAATACCTTTTTTGATTTTAGATGTACATAAATACGTGTGTGTGTGTGTGTGTGTGTGTGTGTGTGTGTGTGTATGTATGTAAAAATACATATTTAACCACAATTGTTCTCCAATAATAGTTCTTAAATCTGAAACCTGATTAATTATTACTTGTTCCTTTTGGACTTTTCTGACATACGATCTTTTCTACTTTATTGTCTTCTTTATTTTCCCTCCAACAGATGGATGTGTTTTTAATGATAATATATTACATGTTCTTCCCTTCACAGCTATTTTTATTGTGAGAAAAAGCTTACTATTGTAATATCACTAATCTAATTTGTATTCCTAATGTTTGCTTCATAAAAATCTCAACTCATGCAACTATAATCAACTAGGGATTCTCAAAATTACTGAGAATTGAGAACCTAATTATACAAAGTTCATTTAGTAGTAGTCACATATCATAAATCAGCTATTAGTGGAACTACTGAAGAGAATGAAATTAACTTTCAAAATGTTTCAGACTTTTACTGCACAGTATTCCAAGATGAAGAAGGCAACTTTTTTGGGTGACACTATTATTGTAGCTGAGGTTGAGAGAAAAAGACCTTTTAAATTCTCAGGAAAAAAACCCAACAAAATAACAGATATAGGTGGGCCATATATTCTCTCTGAATACTTTTGTAAGTCACATATACAGGTTTTTTTGGGGTTTTTTTCAGGAACTCATGGTAAACCTCCTGGCTTTCTTATAATAGTTGAAAAGTCCATTGTTGCACTTATTTACTTTATGGAAAAACAGGACTAAGTTTTAATAATTACCTCCTCTTTCAGGATTTAACTTTGAACTTTTCTTTGGTGATTGTTTTCTATTTTGAGGAATCTGGGTTTTTTATTGAAAGAAAACAGAAAAAATAAAGCAGATATCTTGACAGTAAAATTCTCTAAACTTTTTAAAAATTGCATTCACTGACTTGATTTCTGCTCAGAGTTTGTTCTCAGCCATCAATGAGACTTCAGCACAGTTCAGCCCCACCATTCTCAATGTGGCTATACTTTAAAAGAAGAACCTCTGAGACTGAGCAGCAGCCACGGGAACAAAACAGAAAATGTAAGAGTCAATGCTGTCCACATCTTCCTGGAGACTTAGTAACTCACTAGGAATTCTTCTAGCAAAAACAGCAGTTACACAGTTAGATAATGTATAAAATTATGGAACACCAGCTTCTTAATGTTTCTGAAGTTATTACGAAACAAAACTACAGAAAATAGTAATTTTTCAGCATCAGCAAAATTAGGGAAACAGCACAGACAATAAGGCTGTTATGATTTTTTAGTATATAAGCCTCAGAGCTTTATTTAACTCTATCATATTATCTTGCATGCATGCCATGAAATTAGTTTATGATGACAAGAAAGAATACCATCTGGAAACAAAACGGCAACAAAAGATGCTTTCATGGAAAAGATAAAGGTTCTTAGAGAAACAATAGGGGAACATGTCTTGCTCAAAGACATCGTGAATGGAAAGGGCTACCTCGTGGCATATGTTCCAGACTGATAAAATGAAATAAAATCAGGAATGCCTAAAATCTCTCATCAAATCCACATTCCACATGAATTCTAAAAATTCACTGAGGCAATGGCTCAGCTCTCATAAATCATTAACTGTTAAATAACTTTTCTGTTATAGTCCTCATTTTTGTCAGAATGTATAGAGAATTCTTTGGATTTAATGCAAGTTCTGCAGGAGGTTTAGGACCACACTTGATTTTTTTATTATTAGGTTAAATTCACAGAGTTACAAATTATGGACAGAATTTCAATTCCTGTTAAGGTATTTTTATGCAGGCAAACACTGCCAAAACAGGCAGTATCTACAGAAATACAACAAATATTTAGTAGACACTGATGCTACCATGAACTTCTGACATATTTTTTGGAAAACTGTTTCCTACCTCTTACTAAAAAGCCAAAAAGAAAAAAAAAGCCCAAACAAACTCAAACATCTATGATCAAATACTGAATAGTTAGAATATTTTTGTTTCTTTTTGTTTTGAAGCACTATTAAAAGAAAACTCCGTTAAGAACTGATTGAAATCAAATACAAAAAACAGACATGGTCAAGATTTGTTGTTTGGTTATTTTGTTTTCTAATTAACCCTTGCATTTTTTTTTTTTTTTTTGAGCACAGAAAATTATAAAATATTTCTTTGCTGTGAGGAATCACATTATAAGAGTCCTCAGTCACAAGTAACCATTACTGGACAAAAGACTTGTCCTTTGTTGCTCATCCACATGGGTACCAATAATACTGCCAAGGGAGTAGTAGTAGCATTAAAGGGTGTCCACAGGGCATGAGAATAGGCTGAAGAGCACAGGAGGCAAGAGAGGTTTTTCCTTAATTCAAGAGGAAAGGTTTGGGCAGGAGTATCAGATTCCGGCAGAGCAGCACTTTACTAAGGAGCTGGTGATGGGCAACAGGGCTTTGACTTCTTTGACCTCAGGGTTCTCTTCAAGGAATGACGACAGGAGGGGAGACATAGGATCTGCCTGGCTGAACAGGGCAAGAGTTTTGTCGCCCTAGTGGAGAGCTCTAAACTAAGTTAGACATGGACACAGGCCAAAACCTAAAGGTAAATGGGAGAACAAGTCCAGAGAAGAACACAGAGAGACAGGGCAATGGATGTTTCTCTCCCTCCCTCGCACAAAGCAACGTGAAGCTATTTGAAATGCCTGCATGCAACAATGTGCTCCAGGGGAAGCACACTGGACAAAGTGGAAGTGTATATACAGTTACAGAAGTGTGGTGTTATTGAGATCAGAGACTTAGTGGGATGGTTCACCTGAGTGGAGGGGCTGCAACTGATGGACACAGACTCTTAGGAAATGCAGGGAAAAATGGAGAGGTTGCACCCTACACCAAGTAGGATCTTGAATTAACAGAGCTCTCTCTGCTGCACTACAGGCAATGAGCTCTTGAGCTCCACTGGGCTAGAATGAGAAGGGAAAGTCAAGAGGGAGGTCATAATTGGTGAATATCTGCTTCAGGCCATTTGATTAAGTAGAGATCAAAACTGTTAAAGTACTAGAATTTTCCCAGACACAGGGTCTAGTCATCATTGGAGATGATAACCACCCCAATATCTCTGGGGATGGCAGCATAGCAGAGGGCAAGCAATGCCCTAGAAAATGAATGTCACTGGGAAATTTTTTTTAATGCATGTATTGGACAGGCCAACGTGCTGTAGGAGCAAGGAACATTCAGATAAGTGATATTCAACAGCAGCAGCTGTGGTCACAATAACGACTAGCTGAATATCTTGTGGGAAGTGAGAAAGGCAAGTTACAGAATCAACTTCTTCGACTTCAGCAGATTTCAACTTATTTGTGAAGTGATAAACAGGATCTCATGGGCTGATGTCTTGAAGGGCAGGACTGCCATTCAGACAGACTTTTATGACAGGATTTGACAAGCTGGAAGAATAAAAAAAATCTCAGGAAATTCCCAAATAGAAATGCAAAGCCCTGTTCCTGGAACAGGATCATCCCATGCAAAAATTATTTGCCAGGTGGCAGCTCTGACTAAAGGACCTGAAGTCCTGGTGAAACACAAACTGAGTGCGTGGTGCACGTGGACAGTATGGAAAGCTTACCTTGTATTGGGTACATGAGGAAGAGCACAACCATCAGCTAAAGAGAGAGAGTTAAGTGTTCATCTGCTTGACACTTAGGAGGCCCCATCTAGAATGCTGTGTCCAGCCTAGGGTCCTTCAGTACAAAAGAGACAATGACAGTGACAGACTAGAACAAGCCCAGAGCCCACTCAAACTTCAAGATGGTGGAGAGCGCAATGTATGAGACAAGAGGACGAAGGCAAAGGATTTTTCAGCCTGGACAAATGATTTTCTGTGAAAACCTAAAAGCACTGTTTAGTTTAGGAAAGAGCCAGAATGAAGCCATAATCTTTTCATAGAACCACAAAAGGAGATGAGGAAATAGACATAATTTGTAAAATTCTAATTCAAATTGGACACAAGAATGAGGGCAGCTGGGAACCATAACAGGTTTCCAGAGAGACTTTAGAATCTCCATCCATGGAGATATTAAATTTTCTACTGGGCAAAACTTGAGCAATCTGATACAACTTTGAAGTTATCTATGGGACTCAAAGGGAGGACCACCCTTGAAAGCTTACACCACTGAAGCTTTTTTCCTGGCCAGGTCCTGTCATAAATTTGATTTAGTTTTGCCCCATGTAAACAGAAAGGAAAAAATATAAGTAGATAACCTCTATCTCTAAATGCCAGCTCTGGAGTGTCGCTGCTGTAGTTATTATGGATTTAAATGGTGTAGATTTTTAGACAGTACATTAGTGCACTTACACTTAAGGGAAAAAAAATCCACCTCAAAATAAATTTATTTAATCTGCTGTTTGTATTTAAAAGATACTTCACGTATACATTTTTTACCTCTGCAGAAAGGAACTGGAAAATCCCATGATGCACCATTTCCAGGACTCACAATACATGTTAACATGGCATGGCCTTCTAGGATGTAACCAGAGATACAGCTATATCGGATTTTATCTCCAATGTTGAACCTCGTTCCATGAAGTACTCCTTTAGGTATTTCTCCTGGGTTGCCACATGTATGACTTGGCAATACTGTCAAAAGAAAGAATGAAATACATTACAGTTAAATTTTGCAGAACAAAATAATAAATACTTGTCCAAAATTATAATTAATTATCTGGCTTTAGTTTTGGTGTTTTGGTTCTTTTTTTTTTTTCTATTTTTTTACTTAAACAGTATTCTTTATACAAATAAGGCAAAATTAGGTTATGGAATCTACTTGCACAAAATACATTCATTTATAACAGATGTCATCATTTTCGAAGGTAATTTCAAACTCAGTTCTTGGCTAACAGTCCTTCAAAGAAGTTCCTTAAAGATCCATTCTCAAGAAAAGTATCGAACATATCTTGCTGGTTTTCTCTGAATGAAGTAGAAGAACTTTTTATTTAATTCTCTCTTGTAAATATTGCAAAAATATTCACATATTATGCAACATAATTATGGATGCAGGCAGTATAAAGCCCTTTATGTACAGTTTTAATTTAGGTGGTGAAATAGCAATTTAAAAGAATTCAATAATTAACTGTTCTCTGACAGTAAATTAAAGCCTCAAATATACAAAAAAAGTTTTATTTTCTGCTTTTTTTAAAGATTAGTTCAGGTTCTAGAAAATAAAATAAGTCATGATTTGTCAAAAGAAACAAAAAATATGAAAGGAATTAAGCACTGATACTGGGAAGATATGAATGGACATATTTTCTTTTTTTTTAATTGCAGAAAGTTACTGTCATTTGTCAATATTAGTTATTTGAAAGTGTCTGAATGAGTTATCATTTTAAAGATGATACTCCCACCTAAAAAAAAAAAACAAAAATGTCTGTAGGGGAGGAGGAAAATGGAATTGGTTTTGTTCTTGTACTTGTTTGAAAGTTATTAATGGCACACCATTCCTTGCATTGAAGGAATTAAAAATTAAAATTCTTTAACTTCCCTTAGAGAAGAACAAATGAGTTCAGGAAGCTGAAATACGTCATGAACAGAGCACAGAAGATAAACATGTGCATCAAAGAAATGGTGGTCTGAAAAGCTCACATGCAATTCACCTATAATTTCAGATGCCACATGTTTGATGAACAAATTCTTTCATCCCATACTTCTCTCTTTCCTTACTCTACCAATTTGCAGAATGAACATAACCATGCCAACCTCTAACTTGCATGTTGGGAGGATTAATTACTCAATACAAGCATACACTCAGAATGTTGTAAAGCGTTATATCAATATATCAATACTAATTATGCCCCAATATACCATGTAAGTTCAATTACTGAATGCACACCCTTAATTCATTACTCAGTTAGTCACAGTAGCATTTAAATAATAGTAATTACACTTAATTTACAACCCAAATCACATAACAAAATTTTCAAAAGGTCAAGAAACATAAGGATAAAAAAATTAAAAGAGAAAAGACTTTCACTTACAACATCATTTTATTAAAAAAATACCAAAATATTCTATAAATATTAGCAAGGAAACAAAAATCACCTAACACTTTAATGAATGACAAATTAGACATATGTTCTACTAATGTTGCAGATTAAAGGTCGCTCAAAATTATGGAAACTACTTAAGGTTGTTATGTAAATAGCCATCAAAGGTAGTAGCAAACAATATGATGTATGGTTTACTGCATACTGTTTCAGCAGGCTTAACAGAATAGGGTATTTCTTTGGATGTGCTCACTCATGTTTTTCAGAAAGCCAGTGTTTGAATCACATATATAAGAAAGATTGCACATAAAATAAAGTGATTTTAAGACATCGGAATAATTGGACTAAAATAAAGATACTGATTTTTATTCCAAAAAGTTGAAAACAGTGATCTATTCTAAGCTACAGCATATATTGCTATATGCTATTACATGTTTTTTAGCACTATGAAAAATGTTACCTCTCTCTTTTTAATCTTTCCCCTTTTTGCTGCCCTAGTCATGGTAGGTTAACACAGGCATTTGTGCAATGCAAGTGAAAAAAAATTCTCCTTTTGATACAGGAGAATGCCTGAATATGAAACAAGAGCTTTTGCTATTATTTTCTAATCAAAAAATTTTTACAAAGAACTGTAAAATGAAGTAGTTTTCTCAAATGATCTGATGCATGGTGCAAAAATTTCTGCAATCCAAAAGCCAGTTTTTTATTTTTATGAGTGAGTGCACCATAAAAAAAAAAAAAGCAAAAAAAAAGCGAAAAAAAAGCATTATTCAAAGTTACTATGATTCAATGATTTCTGGTAAACTGCATTCCCAAGGAAAACACATCACAGAAAATCTACATCTGCCATATAAGTGACAACTGTCACTGGCTAATTGCTGAAACTGTATTGCAGCAAGTCAGTCTTGTATCTGTGTAAAGTCTCCTACATTACGATGTTTACCGACATCTTCTTACCACTACCTCTGTCAAGAGCTCCAGAAAAAATGGTACTCAGCATCCTGAAACTGGCACACACTTTACCATAGCCTCCTAAAACCCAGTAAAATATGGGTGATTTAAGAATGACAGTCATATTCAATAATACATATAACAGTTCACAAGATTTCAGCACTTTTCAAGATCATGCATTCAACTACATTATTTATGTGCTTTTCTAAAACTTTGACTGAAGTATATTGAGACAGATATGGACTTCTATCTGCACGGACTTTACTGCTTCTAGTCCAGACCTAAGATGAATTAGCTATTGAAGGTTCCTAACAGTGAACACAGTAGTTTAATCTTTGGCTTATGAGAATTCTAGCTGACCAAAGCTATCATAGCCATCCATCAAACTTTAAATTCATTGCCAAATTTTCAGTAAAAGACCCATATTTGTCTGTGGAGTTACTAAGGTCTGCTGTCAATAAGATTGCAGTCACAGGCCCTTGATTCATTAAATAATTTGATGTTCACTGTGTATTGAAAATTATTAAAAACTATATTACACTGAAGCACCTAAGGTAATAGATTTTTTTATATAGAGCTAATATTAGAGTGTTCTCACCATGCTTCATGTAATTTTTTTTTCACCCAAGTAATTCCCAAGTTTGGGAAAAAAAGTAATTACAGTGTTTGAAAAAGAATCTGTTTAGTCTTAGTATTTAGTCTTAGCAAAAACATACATAGTGGGATAGCCAAGGGTGTCTTTTTCTGATGATTTCCTCCCCAAGTGTATATCTTCACCATTGTAACAGACATAAAAACATGTGTAGACTTCACTTCCTCTACCTCTTTCTGATTTATCGCAACAGAGAAATCACCTAAAATTAAACAGCAGTGGTTGATAATGAAAAAAAAACAACGACAAACCAAAATACAAATGGTAGCTGTCACTGGACTGAATAAACTTTTGAAGGTCTATTCCACCCAAGTTGTTTTACTATGGTGTCCACACTAGAATGCAAGAATCTGTAAATATGCAATAAGCGATGCCTATATGTTTTTCATGTGTTCACTTCAAACAGTGCCACTGCCACTGCTACTTCATGGCATCATGCCAGCTACTGACAACATAATGTCCTGATTTGGCAAGATTTTTTCTTTTTCTATTTTTGTTTAAGAGGTTAAATTAGACAAAGATACTTTCTGAAAAATCCTGAAGGATTTGAGGTCTCTGGCAGCCCAACTCCTATTAATTGTTCCAGGAGTAAGACACTTGGATTTGAAACCAGCTATAAAACTCTGAAAATTAATTTCCCAACCTTTGCTGAAGTTACTATTCAGAGGCTCAATTTGACAATAATTTTCAGGAGAAATAACAGATTTTTTTTTTCAGATGTCATAATCATCAACTAGATTGCAAAGATTGCCTAGAGGCTTTAGCAGCAAAAAGCTCAAACTGCTTATGTCAGTTAAAGTAATGTCAGTTTCACCCTTCTGTGAACCATTTGCTCAGCTTAAATAGGCCACACACAGTAGTTGGAACTTGACAGCAACAATTCAGAAAACAGCTTGATACCAATTAAGAAAAATAGGAAGGGGAAACAAGAAAGAAAAGGAACTAAGTAAACGCTCTTCCTCCTTTTATTTCAATATCTTTACATGACTTTAGATTGATATAGTCTATTTTTTATTCTTCTTGTTGTTAATGAAACAGCTGGAAAAGTTTTCCATGTTGCACTTAAGTTTAGCCAAATGTATACTTGCTGACTTTTTGCTGTTCCATAGTCCCTCTACTACAGTCCCCTAAATATTTGCTAACAATACCTTAAATTAGTGGCCACAAGCATAACCACACACAAAGGAAAAAGCATAAGTTAGGAGGAAGTCAGATAGTGCCTTGATACCAGTGACACCTTTGGAATTACAGCACTGGGAGGAGTGGAGAAAATCAGGATTTCAGAAAATCTCAAGGTGTATGTCAAGATGTTCAATAGGTGTGAGGCACAGCCCATGATATACTGTCCACATGGCTACAGTAAGAGTTGTATTTTGCCATTTCTTGCATAAATAGAAGACAAAGTTCTTTTGTGCTGAGCTGGTCTCTCCATTACTGGTGCCTGAGGCTTTTAATTCCCAGATACAAGACTGGATTTCTCTTCATTGAGCTTTATGAGATTTCTGGTTGCTTATTTCTAGATCCTTTGAAGATCCCTATGAAGGGCAGTCCAACCATCTAGTATATGAGCCATCCTTCCAAAGTTTCTATCCCCCAGAAGCTTGCTCATGCACTCTGTTGTCCAGGTCATTAATTAAGATATTAAACACCCCCAGGCCGAATAATGATTTGTTTTGTGCTTCAGCAGTGATGGACTTCCAGCGAGCTGAGTATCTTTTCCAGGTTTTAACTTTCAGTTCAACCGTGGACTGGAAGAGCTAATGCAGAGTCACTAAGGGCAAATCATACACAGAGTTCTCACCTTTATTCACCCCAAAGTGAAATGAGGAAATTTTCCTCAATTCTATAGTTATCAATAATCATGGTCAGAATCTACTACTAGAAGGTAAGTACCAAATTGTTTGTCATTGGCACATGAGCACATACACACACCCATGCAGACACAACTAACCTTTGAAAGCTTGAATCTGCAAGTTACCTAACATCAAATGTACATCCTCCTTAAAAATTATTTAATCAAAAATTAATGGATTTCATTAGGTTTATTCTAGGGGAGGGAAAAGTTCACTCACAGAAACAAAAACATACAAAGTGCAAGTTCATGGAATACTTGATAATTAAGCCATATTTACACCACAAGGTGTCAAATGCAATGTTTAAGGGTCTACATTGCACAGATATGTACATATTGCAGCATCCAACATGGCCCGCTATATATCTCCTGCAACTTTTTTGTTCAGACTGTCTTTATTTAGCCTACTTGCAAATTTTATCTTAAAATAATCCAAACAAACAAAACAAAAACCCACAGCCTTATTGGCTACAGAAATAAAGCTGTTAAGTGTATTTTTTGTCATATTTTCATACAATCCCAGGATCAGAAGAAAGCTCTTTTATGTTACATGCTAATTTCCGTATTTGTGCACACATAAATTATTGCAATATTTTCTAGATAAAATGCTTAGATTGTATCACTTTTGAAAGACACATCTTTCTTGTTTTACAAGCATTTACCCAACTATGTCAGTCCATCTCTGAGGACATGCAAAATTGTATTGGATTGAAAGCTATGAAAATCATTTAGGAGTATACAGCAACTTTAAAACTTTAATACATCTTTCGCATTAAGATTGATATTTTAATTTTCTTTTGCAGGTAATAACCAAAGATTGATGGATTTTATTTTTAGTGTGTTTACTTTTATTATGCAATAAATATCTTGCTGTTGGTTATAAAACCATGAAAGTCAATATTGCACAAACAACGCCAAAAAACTCTCAAGTGCAAAGGCAATCTGAAGTTAGAGCTAAAACTTTCTATTTTCTCACTTATTTTGCCTCAGCTGTACTACACACTTTCCTAGGTGAACTGAGATAGCAAGCAATTTTTCGAGTTCTTAGACCTCTCTTCTTGAAAGAGTAGAACAAGTGGAGCATGACAGTCCAGACAAGGGCTATAAAAAGCATTTGAGGCTGTGCAAAATTTACAATCAGAAACTTTGCCATCTATCAGAAATCAAAAGTAATTAGTCATCTTAAAAATACCAAAATAATTCCCTTACATCTCCTCTTAAATGTTCAGTGCATTCTATGGTCTGTCTTCTGATGATTGTATTGAAAAACTGGAAGTGTGTAGAGTATTTGACCTTTGCATTCTGAGAAAGACTTTCTGGCAATGAAGGAACCCCTGCTTTCTCAACTATCCTTCCACAGCATTACTTCCAAACTGTCAAAAACAAAAATGTAATTGGAAGACTACCTCTAGTTCATCATCTCATCTGTGATAACAAACAAACCCAAGAAAATACCATTTTGAACCTGACCACTTTTGAGGATCCCATTTGACAAAAGACCTACATTCATAAAAACGAGTCCATCCTGTCCTTGAAAGCCCAGGGGACATGAGGGTAAAACCAACAGTATTCCTGTGTGTTAAATGAGGCACTTACCAAGCAAAAAGATAAGTACAAGAAACTGTTATGACGTTATCTGGAGACCTGCATAGAAATCTGATTACCCATGTTCAAATAAGAGTAATTGAATATGAAGTAAATACAGAGCAGGACTCCTTAAGTGAGCAAGAGCTCGAGAGGTTTTAGGAGGACACGAATATTTTTACAGCCACAATCTGAGAAATGAAGACTAAAATGCAGTCACTGGAAGGCAAACACCAGGTCATAAGAAATATTGTACCAGCTGAAGGCAAAGCTGGGAAAAAAATGGAGAACAAATCACAATTACAAGCAGGTTGAAAATGAGAAGCATTCTTAGTGGAACAATAAACTGTAGGGTAGTTTCCATACAGTCATATAGAGAGAGGAGACTGGGGGTAGAATGACTACTTTGAAGCTCACCTAAATTTATAAAACAATTTAAAATAACAGTCTATATATCCCTATATATTAAGGAGTTTTAACAATAAATAAAGAAGTTTCCTCATCTGACTGACATAACTGGAGACAAAAGGTCTAAAAGACCCACTTGCAGATGTCCTACCCTGTCAGACTACCAACCCACAGCTGTTTGGGTCTGACAACTAAGACACTTGCATTGAATTTGACAGAGAACAAGAAGTTAATTGACTTCTGACTTTACATGGAAATGCACACTTCTTTAAAGATGGAAGACAGGAATGTACCAAGATTATCTTGGTATACTAATATGATGGAAGAAAATATATTGCACAATCAAGAATTTTACGTCCTTGTTACTATTAAAATGCAGTGGAGCTTGAAAAGATTTACATACATCTTACACAAATATACATAAATTTTACACATCTAGAAATTTGAAGACTATTTTTTCCTATTATTTGTTTTTCCTGGAATCTCTTGACACATAACTCTGTTTGACCCAGACTGAGAATTATGGTACTAAAACGAAAGAACAAGCTTACACTTATGGAGGGCAAGACAAGATACATGCTACAACTGTATAGATGAATTGTGAAGAACATTTCACAAACAGATATTCTTTCTATAGCTTCCAACACTCTCTGCAATGATTGTTGCTTCTAAATAAAATTGGATTTTGAATTATAAGACCTGCCATACAAGGAAAGGACAGTAATTTTAAGAGAATAAGGCATGAGCTTACTCTTTAATTTTTGAAGTTGCAATAACATTGTATACAAATCCTGTAGATGCACTCCTAATAATGCTTATTAAATATAATCAAAATGCTTTATGTTTCAGCAAAATACATTCAGGAAGAAGAAGATCTTTAAATCTGAACAGATAAAGTTTAATACAAAGTATCTAATCTCCTGTATTATTTGATAAATACAAACTGTGGAACTCATATGTACCACATTTCTGTTGTCAAACCTAACTACTTACAGGTCAGGGAAAACCTTAAAAGACTGAGAGATGAGAAAGGAAGTAATGGCAGATTAAGTTTGGAAAAGATCAATTTCAGTAATAGATACACTACTGATGATTTAATAGAGGCTTATCTTCAGCTAACACCAGCTTGCCATCATATCTGCTGACCCTTATTACTAATTAAAGTAAGACAATAGTCTTTCAAAACCCACTTGTTTCCTTTTTTCTCCTTCTTTCATTTTTTCCTTTCTTTCTTTCACCTTCGTTTGCTCTTTATTGAGATTACACAAAAGCCCCAGGAACAATTTGCCCCAGCTCCAGGAGTACTCCCTGCTATGGCTAAGGCACTGTGGTGGCTTTTAGCAAAGCTGGACTGTGGGGTCTTGCAAACTTTCCAGAGCCATTCTCTTGTGCGTAACACTTTCGTAAGTGGCACTCTATTGCACCCAGAGACATGAAAGTTTATCTTGTTAAAAGACACTCATACGGTAAATTTTTAACAGGAATTTAATATGATGCACAAGCCTCTTACCTTTGCCTGTATTTGTAAATGAAAGGTATTAAGACTTGTAGTTAGGTCCTTAAAATGGAGGACAGCAAATGTCATAGCCTCTTAACCTTTTCTTCACATCACTTACTGATATGGTGTCTGTAACAAAAGGCTCTGTCCTGTCATATTCCGTGGACAATGCTAAGAGTTGTCGTGGACACTGGTTAAAACCAGACCAGGAGCCTGTATGAATGACAGCATTGCAGTTCTCAAGCCCCATGCTGCATTCCACATCCTTCCAGTTTCCTTCAGGAATGTTGATGGGTTTTTTCTCCTCTCCTAGCTCAACACTTCATCTGTTGCCCATGTTAGAAATTCTTGTGATAGCAGAAATTCTTCAGTGCCTTTCTCAACTTTGTCCCCATTTGTTCTCAAAAATAACATCAGAAAAACTATAGGAGTTATGTAGACTTGTGTCTGGTTAGCATTTGCAAGCTCATACTTCAACAAGGGCATCAAGTAACTTGCTCACTCCTTTGGCGATATGGAAGAATAGCAATATAAGGGCAGGAGAAGAATCTGCCATCTCAAAAGCTTCAGCTATAGAATAGTTATAAATAGCTTTCTACCTGGGAAGTCCTCAAGTAACTTACCTTTCAATGTGCAGCACTTTGTGGACCTAAATGGAACAGCAAGTATTTTGCACTCCACAGCTACAGTCTGTGAAAAGTTAACTTAATTTTGATGAAAATACCAATTTTAATGAGAGTTTAGAAAGGTGAAAGTTTATAAACTTTCATGACTCAGATGACTTCAGAGGGAAGAAAGCATTCCCCAGTTAACTGGTTTTATGCATGTCTCACAACATGCAAAACATGTTTTCTATTTAACCAGCCATGGTGAGGCAGAGAGCGCTCTTTGAAACAGCAAATTCTGTCACCAAAACTCTGTTCTAACACAAAAACATGATTTTCCATTGCTTATTTTCAGTGCTGCCTTGCACTGTCCTCCTGTTTCTTACAACCAATCTATAAATAAGTGCAAAGAACTGATCTGGCTTTGAAAGGAAGATAGAAAATCCCTTCAACACATGTAATTTGCATGTTTGGCAGGTTGGCTAAGCAGTGGGTGACACCACTGACATGCTTGTTAGCTGCAGTGTGGGAACAAGAATGAAGAGCATCAAGAAGAAAACAAGTTCAGAGAGCAAAATGAACTATATTATGAAACCATAATCCAAATTCCTAATGATATCTGCTTTTTATAAAGTAACCCACTTGCATGGTAGGTAGAAAAAATACCTGGTAAAAGGGGTCATACACAAATGGGAGGAGAAGGGGAAACAAGCATGGAAAGATGGTCAAAACCCCAAACGTGCAATTTCACATTATGTTGTTCTTGGCACCTTAATTAATCACAAAAAACCCCCCCATAACACCAAAAAAAAAAACCCAAGTATTTTAGAGACTGAATAAACAGGACCTTAAATTGATCTTGGTTTTGGTTTAGGTTTGTTCTATTCCATAATTTTTTTCCTCAGTAAAATGAAGCAGTATCTTTAGAACTTCTGAAATCTCTGTCACGTAAGTACGTATTTTAGCATATATTTATTAGTTGGCAATATGTGATATTTCCAGAAATTATCTGTGGCCCATCAGGCAAATCCATCCTAAAGTGGTTTTGGGTTTGAGTTTGTTTAGAGTTCTTTTATTAGTCTTCAGTTTTGACATGAGAAATCCTAAAAGCTCCTTTAAAAGTCCTCAAGCTTGAATCATGCCAGGCTGATGTGCCTGCATATCCGTTATGTGTGAGCACTCTGCTAAAAATCCTGCTGCACCAATGGGACTAGGAAGCAGGGCTCTAGAGAAAAAAGTTACTTAAATCCACTGCAAACCTAAATTAAGTACTGTGGTGTTAAAAATGCCTCATTTTGTTTGCATTCTGTATTAAATGACAACGAGTGGCAGAGTTGCATGATATTCCTTTAACTACATACATAATTCAGAAAAATTAAATAAAAACATTAAACCACAAATGTCACAGATTTATTCTTCTTATGATGACCTTTGCTTGTTTCCAGAAGAATGAGATTGCTAAGAGTGAAGCCTATAAAAATTGTTTACTAAGTAATAACTTTGCAAGGAGCTGGCAAGTGGCAGTGAATGGACAGATTTCTCTAGAAATTTCCTCTGAAATATCTGGTTTAAAATGCCCTTGAAATTTCTAAAGTACTTGGATCCTAAAGCTTGAATTTGATTTGCATTAGATCTCAGTGATTCTTATTGAGCGAAGATTTCCTAATCTGTAGTTACAAATCACAACTTCCCCCCTTTTTTTTTTAAATCTTACCCTCAAACTCATTTTGCACAACTGGCCTTTTGGAGTCCACACAAATAACATTATGCGCCCCACTAAAGTCTGTATTGGTCCAATTTGTAATTTATTTGTTCAATAATGGTCTGATCAACTCTGTAGAGGACTAACTCCCAAGACCATCTGGATCTGGAGATGACACTAGATTCTCATCTACCTCTTCTTATGAGACTGTGGCTGTAACTGACACTTGCAGACAGACACTAATAAAAAATCTCCATGCATTCGCTAACTCTGCCATTCTTTTGGGACTCCAACACCACCAATGGGGTATAAAACCCCAAAACACAACAGAAAAAACTCACTAATTCTTTCCAATGTTTTCATGTACTATGACATTCTGTCCACTTTGGTTGTCATTGTATATTTTAACCACAAGCTCAAAACAGCACATAGAACACCAGAAGATATTTTCATACAACTCAGTTTTGTCACAATCTTGGCAGCAAAATTAGTATTGTGGCTATTTAAACAATGATGCCATCTGTGAGGCTGATGCCATATCAAAGGAATTTTACTGCAATACTTGTTCAATGTGCAGCTAAAGAAGATTGTCGGCTATTATCTGTCTATAAGATTATTTACTGGAAGCAATGGAAGAGTGTTTAATACTGAAATTGTCCCAGAACTCATTAATTTAATGTTTGTTTCTGTACTACATGTATGCAGGAGGGTAAGGCTGTTCTCTAAATCTTAAAAAAAAACCCCAAGCCTCTTCCACTCCAAACCCCAGAAGGCTGTTTCACTGGAGATCGTGTTGCACTTCCAGAGACTTCACATACATGTGAGTCACTAGATCAGCATAGGGAGACATGATGACTACACTGCACACTAAAACTGAATGGAACTGAGGCCAGCTGGCACATTTTTATTAAAATTTCTGAGCCTGCAAAACAGTATGCCTGTGTCCAGATTGCCTGTTCAGAACAGTCACCAGGCTGTACCAACTTCTGAATCATTCCCAAGAATTGCTCAGAAAAGTGCTATTTGGCCCAAACAAAATTTGTGCTGTGATCCATCCAACAACAGTATAGATGGCTGTCAGTGCCTCTGCCCACATCCTGACAGGGGGTATATTCTGGTGTAGACAAAGACACTGGGACTGTATTGACTGCTCACTCATCCCAAACTAGGAAGAGAAAGAGTATCAGCAGCTATTGTGGTAGATGGAACTCAATTTTAGATGGCTCTATGACCACTGTTTTATCCCTTTGCTATCTGTCAGATAGCACTTCTCTCCTGTTTAGTTTATTACTAATTCTATGATACATCCCACTGTGAACAGCAAGAAGCACTAAGACCATCTTTCCCTTTACAATTATTGTTTCAGGGGGTAAATCATAAAATTATCTCTGCTGCCATCTCTGATGGAATAGGACAACCTTCTCACAGAAAACCAAGAAGCTTTTGGGGTTTGTTTTCAACATATAGCTATCCCCACATGTTTAAATATCCAAACAAATGAAAATTAAAAAAAAGCTAAAAGCATACTCCCACAGGTTATGAAAGAATAAAGCAAGGATAAAATTTGCACTGTACTCATAGCAAGAATCATACCTACGCAAATTCAAAAGAGTTAAATAGATCAAATAGACTTTTTTTCTCCCCTAAGGCTTCCATACAACTCTGTTGCCTGGAGATTTTAACCTGTTGAATAGCTACCTAGGGCCTTTTATGAGTTTCTGAAGTCTGAAAAGCACCAGTTCTTGCTGCACTGCCCCTCTAAGGTGTAGCCTGCCACATCCATTTGCTTCACATAAACCCTGGGAGAGAAAGTGATTTTATGTATCTCTCTGCTAATAGTAACCTAATAATTTTTCCACCCCAAAAAGCAGTTCTGTAATCTGCCAGCTGTTAAATGGCAGAGAAGTGAAAGCTTTATATTCATTCAGTAATCACAGCAGCTCTTTTTGCTAAACCAGTTTTCAATTTACAAGGAGCTTGTCAAGGTGATAGGTAACATCTCAAGAGACACACACGCTGTGCCTTCATCATTCACCTACATTTTTAATGTGGTTCCAAGGCTGGCTGTGAAATACCTCCCAACAATATAAGAAGTCTTTAGGAAACCAACAACTATTTCAAATTATTAAGTGCTACTTCAGTATCTCCAATATGTGGCATTTATGAGTATTAAAAATCTTTATGGTTTCTGAAACTTGGAAAATCATGTTTAGACTTTATTGGAACTTATTTTAGATGACAAATACTGAAGCAATACAGGTATACTAATTATGCTGTAAGAATTACTACACATTAAATTGCTCCTCAAAATACACTAACAGCTAAAGAAATAGTTTACTAAATGTATTTTGGAAAACCTGTTCTTATGGAACATAAGTAACGTGGTAATAGTAAAAAAATTGTGTCTGACACGAGTAGGTAACAGCACAGACATTTTTCTTGGTCTTACAGGACACACCAAAATATGAAGGAAAATTCCATAATTTCAATTCCAAATGTGTAATTATCTTATTGGCAAAATTAAACAGCATGGAAGACCTTATTTGAAAATAAAGCATTTTGAATTTTTACATCTCAAAATTACTAAACTGTTTGTCCTTTATTTTAAGCAAGTAAGTCCCAATGTGGTGTCACACTTGTACTCATGCTTATCTTTAATCCTAAGTGTTTAGTCAAAGAATTCACAGTCAAAAATTCAAATTATATAGAGACTAGCTATCTAAATCCAGCAAATACAATTTGCAAAAGAAATAAAATTGTTGAAAAAGTAATTGTTAAGAATCAAGGGGACATTTTTCTTTCAGTAATTTAGTTTATCAAGTCACTACTATCACTGATGATCTGTGAAAAAAAGATCTCCTTGTGAAAGTTAAAGACTCCTTTTGGGCAAAGTACTTCTGACATTCTCATGTGTAAATGAAATACAAATGCACAGAGAAGCTGGTCATAAAGGTTGCCCTAGAATCAATGTACTTCAGGATAGAGTTGTGCAGTCAAAGTATTTTCTGCTGACTGATCCCATACATCCCCAGATAAAGGTGATTTAATACTACTGAGATTTAAAGTTTCTCTTGTAGCAGAGTTTGTGCATTTACAAAGACAGTATTATTTAAAACCCTTCAGAGCATCTAAATTTAGTCATGGGCACAGTCTGCAACCCTTCCCATCAGCATGCTGCCCAACTAGCGATAGGTTTTAGATGTCTGCCTCGGGCCCCAAGAGCATCCTCACCACAAGGTCTGGCTGCAGGGGCTCAGGGCTTTTCCAGAGAGCTCCCACCAGCACTGCTGATGTCCCATGACATGGGTCTGTGCCCATCCCCACAGCTCTCTTCACCCATATCAGTGCTGGGCCTGTCCCAGGACACCACCCTCAGCCCTATCCTGCTCCCCCAGGCTTTTGCTGGTGAGGTCCCTGACCCAGCCTGCCACACAGCACAGATTGTCCTTGCTGCTCCCTCATATAAACAGTAAAAGTCTTAGGAATACATAAAATTTCCTTGATTTCATTTCTAGAATTTGAGAACACTCGTTCTATTTCAAGAGAAAGTAGGTTTGCTTCTTACACCCAGGGCAGTGGTTTTCATGTAATACCAGGACAATGCCAGGAATTCAATCTATAGCTTTCACACCTGAAAAACTCTGAAGATACAAGTTATGAGAGCCAAAAAAAATCCAAATCCAAAGAAAAGCTCTGGTTTACAGATATTAAAATACTGATGTATGAAGTTCACATGGACCATGAGTCTGCGTGTAGAGAAGGAAAACCCCAAAAGCTAAAAAATCCACACTGCCAGGCACTGTTTGTGGTTTCCATCATTTCCCATGTACTCCATTAAGTCATAACAGAAAGTATTTAGTATTTTTTCACAGACCAAAGTGAGAAAATCACCATTTTAGAATGAAGGGGGCAAGGCATATAGAAACAAGCAGTACCATTCAATTGATCAACTGGTATAAACAGAAGGATCTCAGCAAGATCCTGACCTGCAAAAGGGCTTTACATCCAAAAGTTATGAATGTTCTCAATTCTGACATAGTTTAACTACTCGGTTAAACAGCTGCCCACAAGTTTTTCCTGACTTGTATCCATTGACTATCACAAGTACAACAACATTGACATATTTGGTAGACAACATGGAAAGGTGAATTTACTTCCCCATATGCACTATACCCATTTCTTTTGGGAGCATGACACTCAAGAGATAATCAAGCCAATATGAGAAAGTAAAATGAATGAGAAAATAAAAACTATTCATAACATAATGATGACAATTAAAAAAACCAATGAATATAAAAGGAAATATTTAGGGAGATGTTATTAGATCATTTCAGAAAGACACATATACCTTGGTTCAATCAGAAACCAAATATCAATGAGAATGGCATGAAGTGTGATAATGGCTGTTTATCAAATAATAGAAACAGTGAAAAAGTACATTAATGTTAAATAAAATGACTAGCATGTAAGCAATATTTTTTTTTAACATCAAGAATAATTGGCTATTTTTCCCTCTAATTCCACCATGGTTTTGAGATGTCTCTGAGTATTTGCCAAACAGTTTAACTAACAGTTGCAGAGGATGTGGCCAAACAGATGATCTGACTTATCTGCTGCAGCAAATGGAACCAACTTGTATTATTTCATGGGACAAGATTAATTTCTGTAAAAATCAAATCTCAGCTGTCAAACAGAAAGAGTGTTCCTTTTAAGCACAGCACTGAATGAACAGTAAAGAAAGCAAAGTCACCTGAATGGTTGTATGGGAGAGGTCAGTAAAATTCAGATGACTTTTGCAGATAAATCAGGACCCTCTTTTTCTTTTAATACCAAATAACCAATGCACAGATTCATTGTTTGCAGGTCCCATTATAAGCTGGGCATGTATGTATACTACAGTGATAATTTTTTTTTTTTTTTGTGAACTACTTTCGAATATAAACTGCATGGGAACTTCTGGGGCTGACTTTTCTCAAAACAGCAACTTGGTAGATCCTGTTTACTCCTTATAAAATGTAGAATTGTTACCTCTTCATGTGTTTTATGTGGTATTAACATGGGAAACTCAAGATTCCTTCTAGCACTACATAAAGTAACCTTACAGTTTTAACCTATACCGTACAGTTTAAAATGCATTTGATGGCTTAAGTATTCACAGGAGGAAAGCTCATTTACCCATCAGTTTTACAGCTCCAAGCAGGGCAGCGCTGCATAAAAGATACTTTGTCATTCCTTGCCCTTCATACCAGGCTGATTCCCCTGCTGTTGGGGGACAAAGACATACGAGCTTTCACAATGTACAAGGCCAGAGACAATATTACATGGATGGAAAACATGGATGCTATCCTGCCCTACTGTACAATATTTACAGGTTTTAATTGCAGAACGTTACTTTCGTAACTCATTTCTTCCAAGACTTGGTACCTTTTCATTTAAGTAAACAAGAAATACAAAAAATAGAAGTGAAGAAAAAACCTCAAAAGACTCACGATATTTCACATAAAGATAACTATTTAACTTTAACACAGATCTGTAGGTTTTTTTGTAGGTTCATTTTAAAGATTTGTGCTGAAATTTATTAACTCTGAAAAAATTTTATTATTCACTGTATTTCATTAGAATTAGGGTAGAATAAGAGTCTAAGGCATAAGAGGTCTCACCCACAGCCACATGTTCATAAAGTCTGAGAGCTAGGAGTTACAGCTTTCATAGTATTAGCTTTTTTCCCCTCATCTGTCTGCCTGGTTGTGGTGGTTTAGAAATGTTGCTCCCCAGTTTAGTGCCCCTCTCTTCCCTATCCCTGACTGAGACTCCAAAATAAGTCCAGGGAGGAGAACTGGAGGCACAAAAGGTGAAGATGACAGGTTGAGATGAGAATAATTTACTGGAAACAGCAATGAGATAGAAAATGAACAGTAACAGCAACAATACTAATAACAAAAGTGTACAAAAAAGGGTGATTTACATGCAAAATGCTCACCTAGCCTGACCTGACCAGACTCGAAGCTGGTGGCACCCCATTCCAACCACTCCCCATCTGCAACCCTTATTCCATCAGAAGGACGACTGTTTTCAGAAGTGAGTCAGTGTCCCTTTCCCCTGCCCCAGGTAAATACCCGATGGTATTAAACAACATTAGGGTCTTGGTCATACCCTTATGGCTCCAGGATCTTCCCCCTTGCAGCTACTGCAAAAACTTAGTCCTGTCCTTGGCTGAAATCAGGACACTGGTCGAGGCAGAACACTGTGGAGTCAGCAAACCACTTACTCACAATGCTGGGGATGCAGAAGGAGCAGTGAGGGGCAGCCAGTCATTAAAACAGGATAGCTACAACTTTCAAATCCCATTCACCTCCTGGTTTCGTGCCTCCAGGCAGTGCTACACTGCTTATGAGATACTTTAGATTTTCCCTGTCTTTCTTTTACCTTTGTCTTCTTTTTGGCTACTAATTGTCTAAATTCCTCAACACAAAGCAGATGACTTCTTCTTAATCCTGTTCATTACACTGTGCTAAGAAAGTATAGTGATGTGCGTTGTGTGGAAAATGAGTTTGGGCTGGAAATAGTACTATCTTGTTTAAATGATCGACAAGAGGGAAGAAAACTCAACACCAGTAAAGGATACCACAACAGCAAGAGATGATCCAACATTACACTGCGATCTACTTGAGCCCAACATGACGGAAAGAAAGGGGGCTCAGTGCAAGATTATTTGCATCATGGCAAACATTAACACAATGTAATAAACCTGAAAACTAAGCTCTAGCATTTCAGTGAGCTGTAGCTGGTTGTGAACATTATACATTATTTCAATGCAGTCTTGTGTCTATAAACTACCATCATCTGTCCATATGGCATCTGTCCATCTGTTCATATGTCCATATTACTCAGGCATATACATAGTCGCTGATGAAATTTTCAGATGAGCTTAGAAGGAGCTCTGAATGTTCCTTTGTGATATTTGCAATCTGGAGCCCAGATTCACAAAGGGAGGAATGGGAGCAACACACTGGATAAGGCACAGGGGATACCACGAAACAAGCAAAAAATCCCAAAACAAAACACTTTCATTCAGTTGTAATACTTTAGCTTTGAAAATTTCTAACTCTTTTGAGAACTTTTATATCTTATCAGGAGTTTTTTCTCAGGAAAATATAGGGTCAATTTACACACCACCTACAGGATTTTTAAACTTTTCAAAAAATAAGAAATATAGGTTTACAATAGGAAACTAGGAGACTTGTAGACGTTTCAGAGCAAGTATCTCAGGTGAACTTAAAATTTCCTGTAATAAAGTACCAAGTGTTATGTAGTTACTCTATTTGAACCCAATGACTTGTACAGTAAAATGTAACTCCCAGAAATGGAGAGATATCTTACAAGAGGCATAAAGCACTGCCATTTTATTCCATTACTTTTAGTTAAAATGAGTACCTAATTTTGTACTTGCAATTTTAGTTATATGCTGCAGCAACTCAGCAACTCTTTCTTGCTGAGGTTCTGCTATCATTACAATTCTTCTGTTTTTCTCCACTGTGAAGGTACATGTACCTTCTAATCAAATCTTGCCATCAGCTGCATCTGCAGTGAATGGGAAGGGATTGAAAAATTATTTTCCCCAAACTCAATTCAGCAATAAAATACCATTACTCCCTTTCAATTTCTGGTATCATTTTACTTCCTCTTTCCCATTCCTAGGTGCTGACTTCTTCAAAAATGGGAAAAAAAGGAAAAACAATAAAAACACCCCTAAAAAACCCAAGAGAGCAAGAAAAGCAAGAGAAAGCTTCAGCATTTTTTTCTTTGATTAGGAATTCACATTCTGTGCATCAAATATGCTCATTTAAACATATCTTATAGCTCAGATAGATGTAAGCATCAAAGGTAAAGGAAGATTGGAAGAAAATTATCAGATAATTCTTATAATTGCAAATTCATACTCAAGTAAATAGACATCTCTTTTTACGTGAGAATTTTTTTATGATTCTGTGTTTTTTTCTATACACATGAAAGTTAAACACCTGTAACTGCCATTCTGAAAAATGACCCCTGCAGTTCATGGAGAATATGGACTACAGCTGCTGAGTTTCTAGACAAAGATCTTTCAATGCTCTAAAAAGCAGCTGGTTATTGGTTTTCCTGGAATGTAAAAGGAAGAGCAACACAGCCTGCAGTGTATCTGCTAGCAAAGGATTTGAAATAGCTGTCTATGGATGCAAAATGCAATTCTCAAGAAAGCTAGTACCAATAAGTGTAAATGAAGTGTAAGTTCATTGTTATTCTCAAGGAAGGATGCTGAAGGTGTTTAAAGTAAAAAAAAAAAAAAGTCAGATAGGGATTCTGACACAGCAGAATAGCATCATTTTAGAGATGGATACTTACTGCAGACTGATAGACATAATTTATGCCTATTTTCTTTCTTGACAAAAAGTCTGGATAAATAAAATTCATCAGCAATTATTTTGTACTCCTCCTAAAATGCAGGGAATAAGTGCAAGGCATTGGTTTGCATGTTTCCCAATCCTAAATTCAGCAAAATACTCTGAGGAAATGCATCTGAAAATAATTCAATTCCTTGTTTCCCATGTCTCTGAGGATTTGGAAAGGAGGTAATTTATCCACCTCAGGGAGGACATTTCTTCAGACTGCTGCTGATACAACTTCTTGGTGTCTTTATTACTTAGAGAGCATTTTTAATGCTGTTACTACTATGACTATTATTAGTATTGTTTTCAAGCTAAAGATTTTCGAGAATAGTTTTCTACAATACATAAATTTAAGTCAAATTGATAGAAAAGAACATATACTTCTATGCTAGAAAGTGTAATTGTGATTCAAAATTTAACTAGATAGAGTAAGCTTGCTTTGTACATTTCTTTCTTGTAAGTAGTCTATATTATAAATAAATGCATGATTTAAAATATTTTATATGTTATAATTTCTATACTGTATTAGAAAACCATTACACTTTACTTAGTGGTATCAAAATCAGATAGAATGAAAACAGAGACCTACACAAAATCCAAACTTTACAAGAGACGGTTTGGAGCAGGAAATAAGTCCCAGTGAGGACTCCTTCCCCTACACTTATTTTTTTGTATTAAAGGTTGCTTGTTCCCTCCAAGTATTTATGCTATAATTTCTTAAATATTTTGATGTTACCCCAAAGGCAAATATCCCACTGCCTTCAGTGGGGAGAAAGATTTAATTCAGAGTATTTCACTCTGCCACAGCATTACTTGACAGCTTTGCCATCTACAGAGAAGTTCCCTTTGCATACTAACACAGAATCCAATTACGCTATGAAAACCAAAAAGTTTCACTGTAGTTCTTGCAATCTAAAGGAGATGATTAAGGAACTTCTGAGGCACGCAGAGGTATAAATTAGCAAAAGAAAAGGATGTTAACAAGGCCAACATTATACAGAGAGAGCACAAACCACATTATCTAGCTAGGATTTGATCTAACTGTTCAGCAGATTATAATTATAGTTAAAAAGCTATACACACTTCCAATTTTAAAAGCTGATGTATACAGGAAAACAAGAACCTACTGTAAAAAAAAACTAAGTCTCTAAGGAGCATCCCCACAGACATACATTCACTTCAAAATAATACTTTCAATAATTTCAAAATAAATTAAATAAAGGCACTATTAGAAAAAACATAAGTTTGTGCATTATTTTTTACTGAGGACATTGGTAGCACTGAAATGAATGGGAACTCTAGGTGTGTGCTTGAGCTTTTGACTCGCATAGAGCTTTTTTCATAGCAGCTGGTGTGGTTTGGATTTGTGCTGAAAACAGTGTTGATATCTCAGGGATGTTTTAGCTATTGCTGAGCAGGGCTTGCACAGAGTCAAGGCCTTTTCTGCTCCTCACACTACAGCAAACAGGCTGTGGGCACACAAGAAGTTGGGAGGGGACACAGCCAGGACAGCTGGTCCCAAGTGACCCCAGGGATAGGCCACACCATAAGGCATCATGTTCATCATATAAAGTTGGGAGAAGAAGAAAGATGCAAGGGATGTTCAGAATGATGGCTTTTGTCTTCCCAAGTTAACATTAAACACATGAGCCCTGCTTTCCTGGAGATGGATGAACATCAGCCTGAACATGGGAAGTGGTGAATGAATTCCTTATTTTGCTTTGCTTATGTGTGCAGCTTTTGCTTTACCTGTTAAACTGTCACTATCTCAAGTCATGAAGGTTTTCAATTCTCTTCTCTCTCCCCATCCCACTGGGGTGAGCAAGCAAGAGAGTGGCTGTGTGGGTTCAGCTGCTGGCTGGGGCTAAACCATAGCAAGTTGTTTTGTAGGAAGTTAGCTCTGACTCATTCTCTCAATGAGAAAAATGGAGCTGGCCAGGACATAGATACTTTTTTTTTCCTTCTTTTTTTTTCTTTTTTTTCCAATATATTTCCCCATGATGCAATATAACAAACAGATCTCTTGTCATGCCATTTCGGATCAGCACATGATATTACCCTGCTTTTGACCTCTCAGAGAATCACCTTAATCCTCCCTAACTCAATTGCAATAAACCCAGGAACAAACAGACAAATACTAAATGATTTCTCTCACTAAGGAAGAATTAACAAAACTGAGGCTAGGCCCTGGATAATTATATGGAAGGAACAAGCTATGATCAAAAAGAGAAGTCTGTGTGTAATTACACATGCTTTTGGAAAAGGCAATCAGATTATACAAGGCGTCTACCTAATTACATCCTTCTGGGGTTACTAGAGAGCTAGCTGCAACAACAGTCATATGTACAATTAAAGAATTTTTAATAAATAAGAACCTTTCACTGCTGAAATCTCACACAAGTTTTGAGAAAAATCTTTTATACTCATATATTCACCTCATTCCCCCAACACTAGCAGCAGGCAATGCATAAAGAATGAATGACCATAGCCTTGGCTTGATTTTATTAAATACTTCATTTTACCTACCTGATTTCATTTATGCAAAATCTGCTACATGACAACTTCCTTTACACCACAGTATATTTCTACAGGGAAATATTGGAAATTCTGGTATTATAAGAGGTTCAAATATAAATTTTATGAACAGGCAAGCAGTGTAAAACTTACTATTTATTCATTAAATCAAACCCAAAATTAACAAATGCAATATATATTAATGATAAAAAAATTGTTTTGCAGTTTCTTAAGTTCACAGTATAACCCTGCTATTTGTACAATGTGAATTGTGCTTGAAATGAAAGCATCTTTTCCTAGAAGCACCAGCTGGCAGCTACAACTCCCTTTTCTTCTCTGCAACTATACCTGCAGTTTATAACATTCTCAAGCAGAGAAGGAGAAGTTCAGACTCCTATTGTTTGCACTGAACCTAGCTGAAAACAGAAATATAGCTACAGACTGGAGGTTCTGCACCAATTCTTCTTAGCACAAACCATTAACAAAACCAGGACTGCTCTGCAAAGGAATACTGCTTGTTTGACGGCTCAGTTTTACATCAGACACAGGTGTTGTTACTACTCTACTCGGTCATGAGAAAGAACATTGCTTGGATTGAGCACTGTAGTTTCCCAGCTGCTTTGGAACAGGATTAAGACAGTACTGCCAACCATAAGAAAAAGAAAAAGTACCTTGTAAAAAATTTTCTTTTCTACAGATAAAATTCACTAGTTACCTCTGTGATTGATTTTAATGTCCTCCTAAAGCTATTAAAGTCATATTTCCATATACTTACACAATTGCTCCATATAAGTAGCCTGGCATCTTTGTCCTTCACTTGCCCCACCTAATGCAGAAACCAGGCATTTCTATACTTATGCCTTTGGATGGGCTGACAAAAATGCTCTAACAATGTCATAGTGCAACTGGGCCCTAAACAAAATGTGTATTTTACTTTTTTTCTTTAATAAAATATTTCCCTATGACTATTAGAAAAAGAAACTCCAAAACTACAGAATTTCACTTATCCAGAGAAGGACTCTTCCAGGAAGTCAAATCCCCTAATTTCAAGATCCTCTTGAGCTGCAGTGGATTCGGTTTTACTGCCTCAGTAATTTATCCTTTATTGGGATAAAGATAATTGCAGCTCTTCCTGCCAAATCACTGTCACATGGCAGAAGTGAATACAGAAGAAGTACAGGAAGAAAAGAGAGAGCACTAGAAGTGCTCTAAAGAATACCTATTTTTCCAGTCTCCTCTATACTTTTTGGTTGGTTTTAAATTAAATTTTAAGGCAGGATCAACTCAGCTTCAGACACAGCAGAGATGGCTAACAGCTAATTGAGAACAGTCTGAACAGGTTCAGACACACATTGCAAAGAGTGAATTGCATTTAATATTATATTCTTTACGGTAGTAGAACAACACAGGTGAAGTCACTTCCATTTGAAATAAAAGAATAAGTCTTGATCACATTTTAGAAAGAAAATTTTTCATCATTCGGGAGAAGATTCTGTATCCCAGCTGAGCTCATGTGTCTCAGTCCTCTTTAAAAGTGTTAAATATATGCTGTGCTTTCTCAGGGGGCTATTGTAGTTCTGTATCCAACAGCATACGGCTTAATTTTCATACAGAGGTGTTCCCTTTTTCTCATACTCTGGCGTTTAGGATCCAAAAATTCTTCTACAACACAACCCAAAATGACTCCTCCAGAGGATCTAACTCTAATCAAAAGGAAGCCCATCTCAGACAAGTGTTTTCAGAAGTTTCACAACATCTCCACATGTATTGGTTTGAAAACAAACCAGTGGGAGATCACAAGTCAAGGTTGAAATTAAAAATAAGTGAAATAATAAAAGGAAAAGCACTGACAAAGTCAGACGTAGCAGCCCATTTGGCAGAGCTGGACCAACTGACACTGATGTACGACAAAGAGTCTGATGAGCAAGAAGGGTCCTGGGAAGTGGCTGAGGTTTAGCTCAGAGTGACTGTTAAAGCCACTCCCAGTGATCCCTGAGACAAATAATCTACATATTATAATCCTCTGCCCTGGGTTGGCTACGAGAATCTCCTCCCTTGGTTCACTTATATGGTTTTGTTCTGGAAGTTTCTCCTTTGTTCGGTTTACAGCTATTGATGATTGGTTATTTGCTGTTGCGTTCCCTCCCAAAGGCTGTTGTAATTGGTTTGTTCAAATGTCTGTAACTATTCCCTATAACCCCATTGGTTGTCATCCTCAAAACTCCTCCCATACATTCTTCCCTTAAAATCCCCTGCAATCCCTTGCTCGAGGCTTCTACCCTCGACTCTTTGAACTGCTCCTGACCTGCCTTTCCCATACCCTAATAAACCCTTCAAGGACTTGACCAGAAGCCTGCATCTCTTGCACCTCTTTCAGCCTTCGTCTAGCAACTCTCCAGGGAGACTTCTGGAGGAGACAGTCCTCCCCCTTCCACGAAGCAGGGTTTGAGCCGAGCCGTCTCAGGCGACGGGACTCAAGCTCGCTTCAGTCAGATACAACCTGACACCCTGGTAGGGTGGCAGTAGCAGTCCAACTGAAGTTGTTCAGTTCAAGCAGTGATCCTGTGAAGGTCTGGTCTCCAGCTGAAGAGCCAGTGGTAGCTCTTGTCCCCTGGGAACCCAGTAGACAGGGCTAGCTCAGGCAGTTCCAAGGCCAGGTTATATCCAGGTGGGAACACCTGGCTCCTCCCTCCTGGGCAGAGCATCCCACAATGGGATGAGATAAGTCCATGAGTCATGTGGTGGGTCCCTGATGGCCCATTGTCTGTCATCCGGGGTGGGTCATTAGCAGGTGATAACAGCTGATGGCCCACAGCTGGTGGTAATAGAATACTTAAATACATCTATATTGCAACCTAGGACACCATAGACACATGCTGCACCTTCATCTCAGGGCATTTTCTTTGGCTACTGCAACCCGTAGAGCCCCAAAACCAGTTGCTTGCTCTGGACCGCAAATTAACGAAACTCTTTTGCATTTCCTCTCATTAGGAATTTTTCTCTGATTGTTTGGTTTTTTCCCCCTAAGGAAACTGATTTAGGTAAGACATCAATAACACTTGGTGAAATTCAGAAGTTTAACTAATTCTACACCTGTATGCTCAGATCTTGTCTCACATGTGTATGACTCTCTCCTGAGTCTCTCTTGAAACCGGTTTAACCTTCAGTTTCATTGCTGTAGCTTGTTCTTCACCGCCAGGAGACTGGCTCTCTACAAACCCAATCATAGAGCCAGAACATTTGCTCATAGCAAGAGGTCTAAATTAGCACACAGCTCCTCTTTAAAAAGTTTTAGACCAATAGCATTTAATATTGATAAAATTTAGGTGTTTCACTGAGTGAAACACTGGTATATTTTAATCTTGCAGCTTATTCTTCTGAGATAAAAAGATCCTTCTCTTGATTGTATATTCACAAATTTCTAATTGCTTATCTCCAAGAGAGTGGCAGGAGTAAAGACATATTTCTTTATTTTCTCCCTCAATGTGAGGGTCATACAAGAGCATTATACTTTCTTCAGTAGGTACTGTTGAGGCTTGACATTGGTAATTTAATGTGCTAACCCCACTGAAGCTGGCTCAGATTGCTTCTGTCACAACATGTTTAAAGAGCTCCACAGTCAATCCCGTGCTGATATGAGAACTGTCAGTCATGCAGTGGCATTCTCTGCTGAACAGATGACTGACATCGAGAAGTTCAACTGCTCAAAGTGTCAACTCTCCAGGAGGCCACAACACAATCTTTGCCAGCATACAGATTGTCTTAACGTTCACATTTTAAATATTTAACTCATTTTATTACAGAAAAACACCAAAGCAATTATATGTTTGGACCTTTAACACAAACAAACAAACAAACAAACAAAACAAAACCAAGCTTGTGAACGCTTACACTATCTCTGAATGATCTTCAGAGCATTAGATAGACCTTTTAGAACTCAGCGTAGCTTAATTTCATGATTTTTACAAACAATCAAGGTCTTCTCCAAAAACTGAAATCTACTTCCTGGTTTCAGATTGGTCTCTATGGTTTGGTCTCAGATTGGTCTCTCTTTGGTTTCATCAAAGTAGTGAACAGAAACAGATACTTTTTAACCTACCCATTTTCAAAGAGCTGTTTTAACCCCAACAACTGAATGATGTAGCAGGCTCCGGGGGGGCTGCAGGAGCCGGCTCCCCCCTGGAGCGAGGTCCCTGGTCAGTGTATCTCCACCGGGTCCGAGGCAGGCGGCCCCCGGGGTCCGCTTGGCGTGGCGTGAGTCTTGTAGACACAGAAATTCATCAGGAAATAAAGTATGACGAAGAAAAGAACTGGAATCCATCTCTGTTCTGCCATGGAGGTTTATTTGAGGTAAGGAAAAAGGGTTGCAGGGGAAGGAGGGGAGAGGAAAGCAAGGGATGGGAATAGGGCTAGTATCTCAGAGATGAAGACCTCGAGCTGATCCAGACATTGGCTTATAAAGGGAAGGAAGGGGGCGGGATTTTCTCCCCTGGAGCCATTCCCGGGGAGTCTGAAGGGAAGATTGGCAAAGGGTGCACACCAATGGGTTTCAGGTACAGCAGGATGCATATTTCAAAATGAACCAATAGTACACAGAGCAGGGAAACAAAGGAGAGCCACATGGAATCCTAAAAACCCACATTGCTAAAACTGAACCTTTTTTTCCTTTCCTCTTTTATAGTACATGAAATACATGGTGTTAAGGGATGCTGTAATTTGCTGCTGCTTCCAAAAGCTCCGTGACCTGGGGGGTTCCTCTTGACTGGACCACTGGACATAGCTGCTGCTTTCCCATTTGCAGGTTCAACCAGCAGCAAAGCCAAGTGCATGTTCCCCAGGCATAACCAAAAACACAACCAGGGCCTGCCACAGAGAAGTAAGGCACCCACAGCCCAACCTAATGCCACCAGGACTCAGAGAAACAGAGAGCCCCATCCCCTCCTGCTCTTGGGCTGGCAGAGACAGGAAGTCACTCGTGGGTGTACACATGACACTATCCCACCCCACAGGTCCCCAGCTCACCCGCTGGCCATCCTAGTGGTCATTGCCAACCGAATCATATCTGTCCCACAGGCATTCTACACCTGCAGCTACCCTCAAATACCTGCACAGACCTTCCATCCCCTTCCCAAATCTGGGGCCTCCTCCTAGTTTCTGGTGAGCTCAGCTTGGAGTTTTCTGGCAAGTATCCATGAGCACCTGATTTGGGGTTGATACAGACAGTGTCCCTGCAGCCAGCACCAGGTATCGAGGCTGTGATCCATGGTCCCACTCAAGTCATAGATGCTGAGCCCCTTCCCTGTTCTAGTCCCTCTGGTAGATGGTTTGCAGGACACACACTGCTCCCCCCAGCAGCTGGAACACCCCCAGTCCCCGAGTTGCTCACACTGTAGTACAGGGTACTTACACCCAGTCTGACTGGGATAGCTGGGACTCAGCTACCCAGTAGCTGGTAATCACACACAGAGGATGGACAATGAGATCATGCAGAGAGAGAGAATTATGATAGTCTTTAAATAAGGCAAGACGGCCTGTGGTGATCTGGCAGAGGGCTCAGTCACACAAGTGCACTGTCCAGCCCCGGTTTACAGAAAAGTTCAGCTTCTTCATACCCTCCTGCACCTGCCCCAGCTTTGCATCTCCCCAGTTCCCTTCCCCTAAGCACTCCTTGTAAACATTACATAGTCACTTAAGCATCCCATGAATATTCCAAATCCTGATATTCCTAGTTTTCCACTTCTTATCAGTCATAAAATCCAGATGGTCCTCTCCAAAGCTCTGTCTGCATACTTTTTGATGGCACTTCAATTAGTAGCTCAAGACTTTTGGTCTTTGGCAGTGCTTCCATTGTCTCCCATGAGTGGGCTCTGTGCTCCTGTTCACCACTTCCACCTCCAGCACCAAAACAGTCCTTGATCATATAAGCTCAGTGAAGCAAATACTCATCTTCCACATGCCCTGACATACTGGACAGAAATTTTTGTTATCTATTTATGAATGTAAAACCTAGAATGCAAGATCTAGAGCATGAGTTTCTTTTGTGAAGCACTGAAAACACTTTAACGCATAAATTGTTATAGAGAGCAACATCCATTTCTTAGACATTGTATGTGTACACTTCTAATGGCTGCTCACCCAAGACCTGTCTTTTAGTTTTACTAGCTCCCTTGTATAGTTTAGACATTATTTTAATTCTTCATTTTATGAAAGTTTTACTATAATACTAATCAGAAAGCATGGGAGAATATTAATAATTATCTAAGTGCTTTCCAATACTACAACGTCTATATATACAAGTAACGTAAGCATGCCAGAGCTTTTTTTTTTAATGGCCCTTAAGCTAAGTAGCACAATACAAAAGAGGATGATAACCTCCAAATTGTCTCTGAAGTGCTCTTTTCAACTGTGCCAGGAATTATTTGACTGGAGACGGAAATCACACGTGGGACCATTGTATCACTCTAACAGTACAATCAAGACTCAGTACTGAGGTCTCTGCACCATTTAATTCACCCGTACAGAGATAAGCCCTGGGTGTCCATCTTCAGCCAGTAACTACCTCTTCTACAAACACAGTCTCTGGACAGTCATCCTACTCTACATACTTAATCCATCCTCCTGTATATAATTTAAATATAAAAATAATTTAACTAGCACATAAGTTATTTTCCTTTTTGAAGTATATATTACTATGCTTAATCACAGCCAAAGATAGGGAAAAATATACAGCAAACTTTGCTAATAATTATTTGATATGTTCTGTTAGTAATTTCTATAGCCTGAAGGAGCTCTAAAATTTGTATAGCTGCAGAATTCCTTTATTTTGCACAAGGTGCAAGGGAGCCAATCTTTTAACCTTTCCTCACCCCTTGGGGTATGTCATGTCCTTCCATAAGATGAAATTACATTAGTGCACCTGCCATAGTTAAATTAATAATATATTCACTCAGAGCAAAATGATATAAAACTCTTGAGCCAAGAGCAGGAAAGAAGTAAAGTACAAAATGTCCCTTCACAGAAAAGAATTTCCAGGAATCACACATTTTGCTTGCCTGAAGTTATTGAAATATCTGACTATTGCTTCCATCAACTGCACAAAGCTCTTCAGCTCTAATGGAGACTTCAATAAATCACACACTTAAAAAATGCACAACCTGCAGTAAGAGAAGTAAGTATTATTGAAATAATAAACTGTTTTCAAAAGGCCTCTGCCAGTACCTATTGCATATATCATTATCAGTTATGGCACAATAACTCCACTGTCACTTTTAATCTTTTTTTGCTATCAAAGCCAAAAAGCCTTAACAGAATCAGTCCAACACCATCACTACTTCTTTCCTGGTTCCTGAAAAGAACACCAGTTCACCTTGAATAAACAAGGGAGGGAAAGTGCTCAGGATTGTCCTGATCCAAGTCCTCATGTATGAAATGTAACTTTAAATTAGACCTCTTTCCTTCCTATTTATCATGTCCTTCCTTATGCAGATTTAAAATGCTTTTTTACCTGCTGGCTCACCTGTGTCTGAGGAGGAATAGGGCCTGGGGGGAGGGAAGGCAGGGATTCACAGCTTTGGAGCAGCTATTTCTGCTCATGCACATCTATCATCTACATTTAATGTATGGCAAAACTCTGAGACACAGTTGTTTCTCTTCCTTTAAAATTGTCTCCCTTTTTTTGGTGGTTTTTGTTGTTGTTGTTTGGTTGATTTGCTTTGTTTTGTTTTGTTTTGTGTGTGCTCCTCTGCAAAAATAAGTCATCATCCCTGGTAAATGACTTGTGACAGACAACACGTTTCATTTGTTTGCTCATGGTTTTAGAAATCTGTGGCCACTCAGCAGGCTGCTGCATGAGGAAATCTCTGAAGTGTTCTAGGAAAACACCTGGTTCAACTGGAAGCAGGTTCTATGGAGCAGAAGAAAAAAACCGGGAGGTAACAAGCAGAAATTATCTGCAGGACAAGTAGGAGTTAAGAAAATCCTGAGAAAAGAGGGAAACAGGGTGGAAGAGAGAAGTTGATTTCACCTTTTTCCATTTCTTCACCCACATATCTGGTTATTATATTCTAATTTCTTTGTGATAAACAGAACTTCAGAATTAAAAAGCTAAATATCTTTCTTCAGTCACCACTCTTAAGGAAAACTGAGGTGTTTGTTCCTGTCTCCAGACTGTCCAGCATATCTGACATGATTCACAGATTCACAGAATATTTGGAGTTGGGAGAGACCCAAAAGGATCATCAAATCCAACTCTTAAGGAAATGGCCCATGCTGGCATTGAACCCACAACCTTGGTGTTATTAGTACCATGCTCTAACCAACCGTTCCATCACACATTTCCCTACTCTACATAATAATCTTAAGATAAAACTTCAAATGTACAGTGTGGAAGTAATTAAAATTTCAAGTATATGCAGGTCTTAAGAGACTGTATCTGAGTTTCTTGGGTTTACATCTGAAAGAACTTAATTAATCATCTTTGCAGCACCTTAAATAACACATTAATTTTCTGTTGCATTTCCTTTACAATCATACATAGCAGGAATGTCTGTAATTGCTTCTGCACTTTTTGTGCACAGGCTCAGGCACTAACATACAGACACCCATATTGCTAAGCTGTCAACATGCTCTTTGCTAGGATTTGGGCGCTGGGATTGGCCCAGGAACTGAAGCAACCTGGCCCTGGAGTCTGCCCTCTGCAGTCCATATGTAACAAGGCTGCACATTTCCCTTGGCTCCAGGACAGGAGCAGGTCCCAGTGGGGGATTTTCCCCCACTTGTGGGGGATTTTCAAGACTGTGCTTTAGTATTGTCCGGGAGTGCTATGACAGAACTCTGCCAGGGACCAATGTAATCTCTTAACATCTCAAGTGACCAAGCTCCACTGCTTCAGCAGTACCACCTTTTAACTTACTGGTATAGACAGACTCTTCTTGGACATAGCTGAGTGGCTGGTGACAGAATCTCCCCAGCAGGTGCTCATGTGCAAATCCTCCCTTCTGGGGGGATTACTGTTTAACTGTACACCATGGCAGACAGGAAAAATAGAAAAGTGATAAACATTTCTGAAATTCAAACAAAAAACTCAGATAAATACAATCTGGTGCATCTGCTAAATCAGGGGAACAGAAAATACATATTTATTCAAGTAAAGCTATTTTTAGTAACCATTGGTCATGAAATGAGCATATCTACTGTAAGGAAAAATAACATGGAAATGTATCAGTCAGCAACAACACCTTCCTTAGGTTTCAATTATTTTTAACTGAGAGTTCACAATAATAGATTCATATGAGATAGTCATTACAAACTAAAACTCATACATCAGCAATCCTAGAAGGAATGGACTATAAAGTAATCAATATTTAGACTGTTTTAGAACCAAGGTGGCATTGGCTGAATTTTAATTATGGTCAGAAATTTTTGATGAGTGGATGGATGTAAGAAAAGTACAATTTAGTAGTGTACACAATAAACAAGTACTGAAATTTGAAGCAGTGATCCATCATTTGTGTCAAACATGACAGCGCAATCATGCAGTAAATGCATGCTGTGTCAGATGCTACTGATTAAACAGACATGACTACTGCAGAATCTCACGATTATGTTCCTCTCTATCCCATCTGCTATTAATAACAGATGCAAATGCCTAAGAATAAAAGTAGTGAAGAACTGCAGTAAATACAAACAAAAATAGATGGGTAAGCACATAAAAGTAAAGTGTCAGCATCAAATCAGCATCAAAGGAAGATAAAAATAAAAATAAAAAACAACAATAAAAAACCTGGTAAGGCTGTAATGTGAAATGAACCCTATTATCAGAAAAAAAGCCACATTAATAATGTTTTGTTGAAGGTTTCACTGTATACTCCTTTTTCATCACTTCCCTCCAGCTTTGAACTGCTGTATATAGTTCAGATTTCATTAGAATAACAGCATAATAGAATGCCATTTTAAAATCATACTTATTTGCTTGATAAAATATCATTTAAAGACTGATATCCACCAAAGAACACATATCCACAGGGGTTTCGGTGCCAAGATGCTTTTAAAAATTCACCAGGTTCCCGTGCATTCAACTTGCACAGAGATAGGTAAAACAGAGTACATAGTGCTCTGAATCAGCACAGAGAAAAAAGTATGCTGAAGTTGGCATCAGTTTCCAAAACACAGTATATGGCTGGGGGGGAAGAGACTTTTAACTACATTTTCTCTTCTTAGCCCTTTAAGAGTCTTTTTTTGGTGGTGTGCAAAAAGAGAATAGATTGCTGCCTTCCTAAGTCTTTGCACAGCTGATTCTCACAGCAGACATCAATAAGCAGTTCTATTCTACACAAAGAGAGCAAGGCACCCTCTAGATTATACTTTCTGCTGTAACTATACTGAATTGCTTCTTGAATTGAATACCAGGAGTAGTATCAGCTTTCATGACAATTCCCTTTAGTTTTGTATTTAGGAACAGTATAGCAGAGATAAAAGAGCATCTAAGAAGTCCCTGGGAAAACTGTTTGTTTGCCAAGTCCCAATTCATTTACAGAGCCTACAGTAGGGGAAGAAAAAGCAAAACTATTTGATGTTGCTTATGGATGTCACCATAACACAGCGTGTGCGTGCTGCTTGCCATGACAGGGTTACAGACGTACAATTCTGAGGCCAAATCAAAATCTTTTTTTTTTCTCTTTTTCCCCCTGGACAAAGCTATTATTTCAGATACTGGTGCTCGCAGAAGTAATTTACATTGCTCCATGGCCAGGTATTTCTTTCCACGTATACCTGTACTAATAAAAAACAGTACCCTAGTCCTCATTTGTCACAGTGGAACCTGTTCACTAATCTGCCAATGGAGCAGATTACTAAGCCTGTCATAATTACCTCTGAAAAAAAAAAAAAAGGTATAATTTTCAGAGATAATGTCTCTAAAGTTAAATAGGGTAGGGGTTTTTTGCTGTTGTTTTTCATTTTTCAAGACTTAATTGAAATCTGAGCTGAAATGCCCATCTCCCTTATCCATTAATTGGAGATAATGCCAATAGCTGCCAGCAGCAGTTTCGCACTTGTGCCAATGTGGAAGAGGGAGATACCTGCTCATTGTACCACATGCTGGCACAGTTATGTAAACAAATTACTGGGTTATAAAATAAAAACAGAAAGCAGACAATGCAAAAATTCATGAAATTGAATGGTAAGATCTTCATATATTTGGTGTTTCATTTTTTTATATAAAACTCAGAATCAACTGTTGCTTTTGATAGAAAAGTCCACTCTTTTCTAATAGTGTTTTTCACTGTAAGTCAAGATAAAGACAAGCTGAAATATTTAAAAAATCTTAGCTGATATATGATAGCACTACTAGTGGATGTTTTTTAAAGTGAAGGTATTGACAGTACAGAACTGTCACTTTAATGGAAACAGCCTCCATATTACAAGACATTGTGACAGAAGAATTTGCATCACATCTGAAAATTGCACAGTTTATGTATAATTTAGAACCCATTAGGCAGAAAAATGTAGTTTTCAGTGTGAGGAATTTTCATTGGAGAAATCTTCTTGCATAATAGTAGCACATATAGGAGTAGTGACCTAGCAAATAAATAAAATATTTCTGGCTTAAGCCAGCAACTTTATGCTGAAATTTAATTCCTGTGTGAACCACTCAATAAAATCAAATTGCCATATCTCAGACATACCAGAGAAATGATTGGCAATTTGATTCAATTTTAGTTCATCACTAAGAACTGAAACTGCTTGGTGGTGATAAATTCCATCCCAGAGTATTGCACTGTGGACTATTTGAATCAAGAACTTCTTAAAAGTCTCTCAAGGAACAGCTCAGACACTCTTTGCCTTCCCAGAGTGCTATAAAAGGTCCAGCATGCCCCATTAGCAGAGTCACAGCATCTGTGACCAAAAAAAACCCTTGGTCAACATGTATGGGAGCAGAAAAAAGAATCAAGAGGGTCTTCAGGAGTTTTTAAGCGTCTGCAGTTGCGAGTATCTGTGCAATACCTTTAACCTGGAACAGTCCACAGAGCACTTCCTGTGATCAAGCTGAAGTATCATCCAACATCAGTAGTGACAGAAAAAGTAGTAGGCCATAGAGTGAAAGAAGAAAAGTTCAGGCATGTCCATTTGAGGGCTAAAGTCCTAAAGAAATGTCTTTAGCTAGTATTTCCTCATGATGGAACAAAATGATGACATGTTGCAGGAAAAGGCAAACAATTTCAGGCTTCCCAGTTTCTGTTCATCCCATCCAGTGTTAGCTCTCCTTTCCTGAGAACAGAAGATAGCTGAGCACTTGATAGGCTTTGCAATGACACTGGAAGCATTACAAATCCCATTTTTACCTGTCAATAATCTCCAGGGCTTCAAGTAGAGAAAAATAAGAGGAAAACAATATCAAACCAAACCAAACCAACCAGCCAAATGAAAAAGCTCAGGAAAAAGATTAAGTCACAGAAACTAAATGCTCTGGTGTCAGCAGGTGAGGAGCAAAGGCACTAAAGCATGGGAATTAGTAATAATATGGTACCAAAACCCCAGAATCAAAAAATTTTACATCCCTTTTGGAAAATGCCTCCTGATCAAGCACCAATGTATCACAAATGTCAAGTTATTATCGTTAATCTTATCCTTGTCACACAGTCCAACAAACTGGGTTTACAACTAATCCAATCCAGATAATATCTGTGCCCTTAACTGCTCATCCTTTTATAGGATCTCTGTCCATAACCAGGCATTATCTTGGCTTTCCAGTTTGTCATACTATTGCCTCTTTCCAGTAGTATGTCTGTGCATATTACTGAATCTTTCCCTTTCCTTTCTGCACTTCATCACCAAGTTTTTATTCCTTGGCAAACTAATGCAGGTTATTTTATCCTTCATATATATTCACAGATTTACTGTAGTTAACATAACCCAGTTAATAAATGTGGTCTGTGCAATGAGTAGTCTCATTGATTTCATTTTCTGAGAAGAGTAAGTCTTTTTCCTATGGTACTGAGGCCAAATCTGGAGTATTGACACAGAAGGGTCAACGATAGCAGTCAACAGCAGTGGTAGCAGCTGCTCTCAAAAGAAAAAAAAACTTATCATTTATCACTTTTCCTTTTCAGAAAAGAAATTCCTTCAGACTTTTCCTTTAGAATTAATGAGAAGACTGTTTCTGAACTGTGCATTACCGAACATCCCTCTATCCTGTATCAATAACTACCTAATTTATTTATACGTTGGGTCTTAATTTAACTTAGACCCGTAGACTTCTTCCCTGGCTCAGGATTCGCAGATTAGAGCACTTCTTTTGTAGTCTTCTGCAGCTAGTGGGGATGCTGGTTGCTAAACCTACAGATTAGGAGACAACACACAGACGTTGTTTAAGCACCAGGATAGTTCTTTATGTACCCAAAAGTGAGAAGTCACACATAGCAGGCTTTCAAAATTCTCCAAGGGGCATCCAGAAAATCCACCTGGTGTTTTCTCTATATATTCAGCTAGAGAGAAACCTTAACAAATGCCATCCAATATCACAAAAGAATTTAAAAAAAAAATCCTTTACTCCCACATATCAGATTAGTTAATTCTACCAGTGAAGAAATACTCTGATTTCCTGGATTTAAATTCCAGTTTAAGGTCTTGGGAACAGATAGGTACAGAGAGAGAGGTGTATTTTCAAGTCCTGGTACAGGCCTTAAATAATGGAGTCCTGGTATATGACAATAAACATGTATGGTAAAACTGATGATGACTCAAGGAGCATCATGAGGAATGGGATACATTTCTACTGTTCTCAAAGTTTCTTTGCCCTTTTTTAGACCTTTCAACATAGAGGATTTCTGTTTCTATCAAAACTGTTCATTGTAAATCCCTTCTTATACACCTTCATCTCCCACAAAAACTTTTTTAAAAGTAAATCTAAAATGAGAAAGGTTTCCTTTTGGCTGTGTCTTTACCTACAAAAAAATAAATTGAAACAGGAGCAATATACTGTAATGTATTATGATTGTTTTAATAAATGATGAACTTGGCACACTATAAATCATTTTCACCTGAATGACTCTCATGGCAACTCATTACAATACTCACTAATGGTAACAACTAATAGAAGTCTTCGTAAGAGGTTATTTTTACAATAGACTAGAATAATTTTATACTTTGTAGTTGTAGAATTACGGTACCCAAAGATCTAAACCCTTACTGAAAAAAAAAAAACCCAAAACCAAAACCACCTTATATCAGCAGTCACTTCCGGTGACTTCAGTTGTGAATTGTGAACAATTTGAGTCCTGAGAATAGATGGAGAGCAAGACTTCTGAGAGGTAAAACACTGTATCTGGTCATTAAACATTACTACAATCTCTGTTGCTAGAAAAGGCAATTATGCTATGCCACACCATGCATGGCACTAGTGCTTCCTTATAGAAAACCTCCTCTACCCTTGGCATTGTGGCAACAGAGGTTAGAGGACCACAGCTGCTCTCTGAAAATCAGCTTAACTCATCTTAAAAGCTTTCTCCAGTCAGCTTTTTAACTCTTACAGGACGTTAAAGCGAGTTTCAGGGAGTCATGAAGCCTGTCTTTTGATTATACATTCCTTATAACACTCTGATGTCATCATCCATTAATGCACACAGACGTTTTGGTTCTGCTGAGAGGGAGAGAGAATCAGCATTTTCTTTCTAAAGCTATGCAATTTAAAATGTTTCTAAATCTAGTGTTTTCTGCAATGATTTTTTTCATGTTATTGGCTATAGTTATAACTATGAAGTGAGGCATAGCACCAGAAAAATGAATAAAAATTATTTTATTTTCAGAGTGTTTCTTTGCATAATTAGATATAGAAAATGTGTGTGATGATCACGCATTTATTTTAGTAATTATTTTGTTCTCAAAAGTAGTGTATAAGCAGTATTATGATTGTTCAGTCCAACTCAGGTATGAAAATGCTTATCTGCCCTAGTTGTGCAACAAAATCTCACAGTAAGAGACAGTAAGAGGCATCTTCTTGCTGACCTGATTGCCTTAAACCAGGTTGGTAAGCACCTCTGGTCCTATTTCCCTTCCTGTACAGATCAGTGAGAGGCAAGAGTGGACACATCCTAGATGATGAATTTATTCCTCTGTGTGATGGAGCTGTGTGAACTGGTATGTTTTGTAGAAAGCATTTGATATGCTGTGCTGGTAGAGATCAGAAATAAACAATTCTCCCTTGAACTAAGAAGGCAACCAGAAATAGCTGTGGGGAATGGGTGGCATGAACACAACATGCAGCTAAAATGGGACTTTGAGATAGTCACCGCAGAGAAGTTAGCTGCACATAAATTCACACAATAGATATAACTGTAATATAGGCACATTAAAATGCAATATGGATAGTCACATGCACTAAAATCTGATACAAACCTGAAAAAAGTAATCAGTGAATTCAAGCCCAAATGTACACCCTAAAGATGAGCCTGCAGTCACAATTAGATGATCCAAAAGGTACCTTACTCGGCATTTACTATTTCCAATGCCAGTATCTGATTTTTTCTTCTGACTCCCTTTCAGTCATTAATTGTTTTGCCAAGGGGGCTACACTGACCATCTCCTGGAAAGAGGAGCCCAGTCATGGATGCAGCTACAACACAAAGGAGCGGGAAAAGTGTTGGCTGGTTGAAAGCCCTCGATCCAAACAAAATTAAAAAGTTAGCACATTGCCACTATCTAGAATATGGAAGTAAGAAGGCTATCTCTGACTTAAATCAGGAGCAATCTCTTTGGACTAGCATTAGTGGAAGTGTATCCTTGTTTAATCTTTTTATAAAATGGTCACCAAAAAGTAACCTGCAACGGATTATTTCCTTGCCTCTACACCTCCTGACCTCAAACCTCACCACTGAGCTATAAAACACTGAGCACTTGCTTCCCTCACATGAATATGGAATATATTGCCAGGTTATATACCTACATCTTCAATGACAGCACCAGAAAAAGGGAGAGCAGAGGAATGCAATGGTGAGGATTAGAGAACTAATTTCAGCTTTTGCATCAACCATCTGGAAGTCTCGGCTCCAACACCTGACTGCTAATAAGGCAGCCCTGGAAAATGGATCATCTGCAGGCTTTACACTTACACTGCTTACTATTGCCTTACCTATGATGTATTGCAAATTTCTTGCACTAATTTTGTTGGCTTAATAAAATGGTGTATTGGCACGCTCAATTAATATAAATTCTGCACAGTAATCTTCACATCTAATGCTTTGATTTTATCTTCCCAACATTACAAGGCTATTGTTGCAACTTGGTAATTTTATTCTAAATTTTTGTGATACTGAATTTTCCAGTATGTTAGGAGACAGGTTCCTTATTTGTGTTTTGGGGTAATGAGGGTAGTTAGACCGGCCACATATTTCAGTTGTGCCAAGCAGAAACAGTCTTACCTGCTGTGAACCACAAAATTTTCAGTCAGGCAATGCGTGAAATAATTAAGGAGACTGAAAAGCCACAGCACTTCAGCCATCTTCTACACCTTTGTTTGAGGAAACCTCGCAAGTTGTCAACAACTTGTTTTTACATGTCTATTTCAAATACATGGTTTCAAGGAATAAAAGTATTTCCTTCTTCAATGATTTTTATAAAAAAAAATTAATATATCTACAAAACCTTGAAAATGCAATTCCCATCTTATTATTTGTTCATTTGTTTATTTGATTCAGTGTGCCTTCTGTCTTAACTTCGAACTTGTTCATACTCCTCTGTAGTTTCTTTTAAATCTACTCTGTAATTCTCTGTTGCCATGTGCTAAACTTCTTTTGAGAGCTGTCTTACTATAGCTGATTTATCCTCTGTATATAAGAAAAAAAATGATGCTGATAAACTTACAGAATAATGTTAAATGATGGTACTTTATAGATATGGCTTGTGTACATGTGGTAAAAGAGAAAAGAAGATAAAATTGTGTTTGCTGCCGAATTTGAAAGATAACAGAAATAGCTGTGGGAATGAGTTTTGTCATGAATAAAAAGTTTTCTAAAAGTTTAGCATTGAACAAAAAACCCAACAAAACCTAAAACCCCAAAACCAAAAGACAAACAGCAACAAAAACCAATTTAAAAAAACCCAAAACTAAAACCAAAAAACACCCCACCCACCCCAGCCCCCCAAAAAAACAAACCCAAAAAAAGCAGCCAGTCACCAGAAACAATAACTGCAGTTAGTGGAAGACTCTTTTCCTGCTGCCCATTTAAGTTACAGACACAAAACAGTATTTTTATCTTCTCCATCAAGTCTTTCAAACATTCTCTGTGAAAGGAGCAATAGTTTTCCCTTTAGTAAGTAATTTATATAAAAATTAAAATATTCTGGGATTTTTTTAAAGCATATAAATCCCTTCACTCTTGCTAATGGCCTTTCCAAAAGTAAGAATAGTTACTTTTGAGCCTATGCACTATATCAAGTAATTCTGGGATACTAGCCATTACTGCAACCTGTAGGTAATAATTTCAAGTCACATCAGTTGCTCAATATATTTTTGGAAAGCACTGTTTAGTTCTGCACCCTTCTTATTTTTGTTTTCACAAGTGTACCAGAGTGGCCCCTGATTAAGACATTTGTGTCTACAGTTGCAGACAACACAAAAGACACTGAGCCATGGTTGTAGTCATCTTCATGAGACACTACCAGCACTAAGCTCCTTTTTTACACATTGTCCTGCACCACCAAGCTAACCAGTATCCAAGTTTAGAAAAAAAATTGTATATTTAGAATTTAAAAGGAAACTCTTCTGCCACATATACCATCATATTCAAAACAAAAACTGCTTCCATTTCTATAGCACAATTTCTTTAAAATGATATGCATATATTATGTTTACATTATGTATACATTATGCATACATATACAAAATTTAAATTGTCTTTTTGTTATTACTCCCTACTCATATGCATTAAGTTTCACTTCTAGGTTGCTTATAAATGCTTGAGGTAGTTTGAGAAACCAGTTGACATCTCAAGCCTAAACTAGAATAGAACCCAAAGCTAACTATTCCTTCATCCAAAAGTTTTACTTTTTTAGTTTTTCAAGCATTAAGGATCATTCCCTGAAGACTGAGTAAGTGACAAGAATTAGAGACATACTGTTATCCTCAGAGTTTCCTACTGAAAACATGCAGCTAATGCCACTTCATTTTTTGATCAAGCTCCAGATATTCAGGTGATTTATTGTCCTGGCAGCTGAGAGCAGCTTGTCATTTTGGCAATATCTGACGTCCTGGCATTACCTTCAAAAGTGGCAGAAGATCAAACTTTTTTTTATTATCATCTTAAATAGACAAAATTTTGAATTTGAAATTGCAATAATTTAGAAATCAAAAAATCTTTCCCTGGAAGCAATAAACTTCTGTGTTCTATTGGATTGTTCTTTGGAAATTGCTATGCTTGAAATGTTTTTCTATTCACACTGTTAATCCAAAATTTTAGAAGTTTCCTTTCTTTTTGTATGAGTAACAGATTAGAATAAAAGCAGATTTTATTTACAAATTCTACTGTATTTGAAAGAAACATATGGGCAAATGTCTGCTTAAGTTGATGGGGCTTGCATTTTCTTTAGGATAATTGCCTTTTGTTCTTTATTTCCCTCTATTTCCCCTAAAAACAAATATTTTAATTTATGTTCCTTATGATGTTTCCCTCAACATTGAAATATTAATCTTATATTAACCACAACAGTGTAATAATAAAATATACTCATTTTGATTTTCATCTTTGTTCTTACATATATAGCACTTCAGAGATTCCTAAAATACTTACAAAGTATTCCCTGGCTTTTCCTGAGAGCACATTAGTTTTGCTAGGTTGCACCTCTGGTTTGCTTTTATCTACGTTTCAGGTCTCACTGAGAAATTACAAAATGTAATAAAATAAATATTACATATATGGTGTTTATACTCCTTTGAAAAAAATCACAGTTACAAAGAAGAATGCCGAATTAACTGTGTCAATCAAGACCAAGAAATTCCCTCTACCAATACCAAACAAGAGCCTCTATTATCAATAGAAAACAATTTAATGATCTGTAAGAAATCAAGAGTAAATGTACTATTAAACCCCAATGTTGAGGCAAGGTGAAGTGTTTTTTTGTTGTTGCTGGGGGCTTTTTTGTTTGTTTGTTTGTTTTTTAATTGTGCTCTTATCTGTATTAGACTTAATGTGTAATTAGGTTCCTAAACTACCTAATATGGTCTTTTGCCACTGTAAACAAGATTTATACTGCAGTCTGCTCTGCATTTAGCTTTGAAAAGCAGACAGAGACCTTCATAACTGCGCCCTATTCAATTTTTGCAATATACAGAGATAGGAATTTGGGCAGTGGCACTCTGGCCAAATGAGGCTGTCTGATTTACCTTTTAGTTGGAAAGGTATTACTCATTTTTTTTCTGGATATTTGTTTTCAGACAGACTGGTTCATCAGTTCAGTTTCTTTTGACTAACTGACTAATTTCTGCAGCTGACTAATACATGTGATGGAAAAAAAGTGATGTACTGCAAAAGGAAATATGAATAATTTCCATGCCTTTTCCACTTTTCCTGTGAGTAAAATGGCTTCTTTTACATCTCAGTGGGTTCATATTTGTCCTGGTAGATTAATGGGATTAAATAATAATAATAATTTAAAATTTATTATTTTTCCTAAGTTTCCAATGTATCCAAAACTGAAAATTATGTCGTTCTCTTGTGATCCTAGATTATCTTTTTTTACCCATATTTAATGGCATATTTTAATTATTTAGTCAATGAAAAGCATTGCTTATTAAAGAATCATGAATACACAGCTGAAGAAACTAGAGGGAGAAAATCTTGAACCTTCATAAAATGATAAAATAAACAAAATTTCCAGATCCTGCTATTAGGAAAGTACAACTCTTATGTGGATTTTTAAAAATCAAAATTATGAGACAAATGATGCCCAGCTCTTAATGAGTATTCCTTCCACCTAAACTTGTAGGTACCTTTTGGCATAGAGAGCTCAAAGGGGATCTATAAACTTCAGTGTGTGGATGAACACATCAATACTGAATGCTAATAACCCAAACAAAGAGAAATACAAGAAATTAATAAAGCATGTAATTTACACTGAAATTAATGATTCTGCTCAATGAATTTCACTTGAAAAAACACTGGATTATGCTTGCCCACACCTGTTGTATCTTCTTGTGCTTTATAGTCCGCTTTTGGCTCTGCTTAACACTTCACAGGTGACTGCAGGATGCTTAATAAATCATAAATGTTACCAAACCCCTCATTGGTTTCCTCATTGTACAAGAATGATATCACCACCTTCCTGGTTTATACTGAGGTTAAAATGTTGTCTACCAGATTTGCTATTGTTCAATTACAATTTTATGCTCTTACACATTGATCCAGAAAAGCCTGGAAAACTGAAGGTTACTTAGAAAAGCAATAATCTAGTGTGTTCGCATAATAACCACAAAGTAATTTGTACTTTTCCCCAGATTAAAACAAATGTGGAATTAAGTTTAATAAGTTTGAGGATGATTGCATGTCAATGAATAAGCTCAAATTATTTTTGTCTTTTTTTCTTCTTCTTTTTCCTCCCAAACTTCTTACTGTCCTAATGTAATTATATATCTGCATAGTGTAAAATAATTATATTCCTAAAAAGGTGAAGAGGAACAGTTGTGCTGTGTTGAGGAGTGGCTGAAATATGTTGAAAATTGCCTTGGATCAGATGCCTAAGATCTCCTTAACAGGGAGAACATTGCTGTAAGTTCCTGCTATGAACGACAACAGTGTCCAGTCAGTTTCACCTCAGTGCATAAGCAAGTTATGTATGAAGTAAATTCTTCCAAAAGCCACCCGTACTCTGAGTGGAGAGTGAGGCATACGTTCTTCAGAGATCACTTCCTACCTAAATTATTCTATGGTTATGATTTTTGCCCTAAGCCAGCACTGTAAACTCACTGTAAAGCTCACTGGTGGAAAGAGGACCTGACACTGGCTCCTGGATTCCAAATTAGGGTTCATGTATATCTGTACTGCTTAGTGCCATGAGAAACCACAATGTGACAGGTGAAAAGCTGATGTCTGCTATGTGTGAAGAGAGGTGGTTGTACTTTCATATTGTACATTCCTATTATTAGTGATGTAAATACTTCTTGGTATGTGTATCTCTGACTAAATCTAATCATACCAAAAAATATATCCAAATCCATCTTCATATTTGTTCTCCAAATGAAATTACTCTGAAGACAAGAAAATGGAAGTGAAACAAACAAACAATAAATTAGGGATGTTTATATGGTATGATAGGTAGTAAAACAAGCCCTTTAAGCAAGTTGTTTGTAAATCATCACTTCAGGTTCTACATAAAATAAAAAGGAGCCATTACATGACAGTGATTTTCACTATCAAAGTGCGAACAAAGAAGCCACTGTGAATACCTCATTCTCATATAAGTCCTTCTGAAGAAGCTTTTTCACCTACAGAAAGCTATACAAGTGCCCAAAATTAATCCAATATCTTTGAATTAAAAAAAAACTTAATTTCAGAGATCACACTGTATCTATAACCCTGAAATGTTTACCCTGTCTGTAAATGAACAAAGCAACATATCAATAAGCTGTGAGACTAGTCAATTGAAATTTATTACACAAAAGCTGGTTCCCAGCAAAATTTTCTCCTAAAAGAATTGTCTATTCATGTGCATCCCAGTTTAAGTGAATTGTGTTACACTTCTGTTCAAAGACTGTTTCTCTGCATGTTACTGATTTAGTTGTATTTTCAGGGCAAACTGCAATATATGTTGTAAACAAGGAAAAACATTTATATATTAACATAATCTTAAAATTCCATCAAATACAGTCAAACAATTCCAATTTCATGCGATGTTTTGAAATTCCACAACGTTTCACTTTCTGATTAAATAAAATGTATTTTAATGCCTGAAGTTGAGCAAATTAGATTGGAAGTATGTTTTATGAAAAGAGACTGTCTTGTATCGTGCTATGGTTTTCAGCCCTACAGAATGTTGCAATGAAAATTGGACAAAATTTGTTGGAAGTGATTAGGAACCCTTCATTTAGAATGTCAGTGGAGGAAGCAGTTAAATTGCTTTTCAGAATACTGATTAAAACAAAAGTAATTTCAAGTTGCAGGCTATACTCCAGGCCAGACAGTACTTTAACTCCGGAATTAAGATGAGCAAATGAAACCGATTGTAAACCTAAGATACTAAGAAAATCTCTGAGAAGAGATCTGAGAAGAGGTCTGAGTAGAACAAACTTGGATATGTGAGCAAAGACAAGACAAAATTACCTGTCTTAATATAGGAAATGTAGGGAAAAGTTCTTTAGAGGAATGTCTCATCTCTTCCCCTTCTCCTATCATTAATGATTTGCCAGTCCCCTCAATACTGGTGTTTCTTAAAAGCACGTATTTGAATGTACATTAGAGTATTCTGGCCAGATGTCTTGAACTGCAATTCCAGAATAATATGCAAAGCACTAAAATCCATTTAGGATATAATTTGTTTACACTAAAAATGTGATTGTCTACCGTGTGATCCTATTTAGTGTCTCTGTCATTCCATTTCCTCCCAATTGCTTATTATTCTCATGTTATAAACATAGCTTCTGCCTGAGACCAGAGTTAACATTTTTCTGAAGCACATTTCCATTGAAAGCCTCTTGTCTGTTTCCTTAGACTCCTCGGGGTTTTCGTGGGTTTTTTTGTTTTTATTTTTTTCTTTTGTTCTTTTATTCCTTTTTATTCCTTTATTCCTTAACCAACTCCCTCTCTTGGATCTGTGAACTGCACAAGATCAGGACCAACAACCTTCTTGCTCTTTATTCTCTTTGCAGAAATTTCTTGGGTGATTCACAAGAGTGCTGGAAACCATCCAGAAACCCTATGCCACTGTTTCAGTGTTCCCTCTGCAGCACAGAAATGTCACTGGGCGGACATTTCTGCAAGAGACCAGCACAAGAAGAATTCTGCAAAAGGCTCCAGTGGGTTCTAGGTTTGCTCCCCCATGAGAAAAGTCATAAAATAAGCTTTTGGAAAAGAAGAAAGTGTTACTGCAGCAGATATGACAGTTAAATTAATCACCCAGTCTAGAAGTTCAAGTACTTTAATTCTTCTGGGATGCCTTTCATGGTTTTCCATTTAGGAATTTTATGTTTCTCCCTATCACAAAACTCCTGGAGCTGGTGGCTGAAAAATCACATTAGCAAGTCTCACAGATCTCAGTCATTGACATTCACTGGATTACCAAATTTAAACATACAAACAAACAAACAAACAAACAAAAAGAAACAATTGAGTCCATGAACAATAATTATATTTTAGGATTATTTTCATCAATAAATCAATGTTTGTTCAGTCCAGCAAATTATTTCCTGGCATATTGCTTTTTTTGGGAATTAACTCAGACTATTGATACATATTTAGAAACCATGTAGATTTTGTAAATCTGCTGAAAAATGCCTTGAGTATGATATATCAATGTTTTTGGTAAAATTAATGCAAATTTAACCTGGAAAGGTGAAATGTGAAAGAAACCAAACAACATTTGGACTTCAGCCACTGAAATCAAAATCGCAAGAACACTATATACATCTTTATGTGGTTTTATAGCCACTTACAGCTGTCACAATAGCCCTTGATCTTTTTATTATTATTACTTCTGCTGTCCCCAGAAAAGTAAATGCGATGTGGAAATTTAAGTGTCAACATCACTTTTGAAAATGTTATTTAATCATCTGCAGAAAAGCAACAGACATAACTCCGTGTCTAGCAGAGGAGCACATGGAATCTAGGTAGATAACCAATTTCGACCCTGAAAACCTTTTATGCAGATGCTGCTTAACACACAGCATCTAACCCTGCAGGAAGCTCAGGAGCTCAAGCCTTGATATGGTTGCACAACTCAGCTGTGTATCCATAAACTGTGCTATATTCAACCACCAAGAAGCCTGAACCAAATGATAGAATAGCAGCGGCTGTTGTGCTCTCCCTTTTGATATTCAGGAACTAATGATGTGTGCACTCCACGGGATATGGAAAACACTTTATTCTACCCTCTGCATGACAGAATTCAAACAATTTCCATAGTACTCAACACTGACTTCTTAAATGAGCTGTTGGCAGTTTCTGCTTCTTATGCTGAAAATGTATCACTGTGCAGGAAAAATATGAGATTCATTCACATCCATTTTGTTTGTATCAGTCAGGTCTTTATATAATGACCATTGATTTATGCTACAAAGATAAGGCTACTGGCAATTACCAACTTTCTATCCTCACAAGCAGTACAGCAGTTGCTGTGTTTACATGCAGTTCATGCCTGAATAAGTATTGTTAAAGAAGAGCTTGCTAAATTAGTTCAGGGAATCACACAGCAATTTCATCTAATTGCCATTTGTCAGAACTTTATTACAATCACTGAATATTTTTAATTACATTAAGGAAGGGAAGATGTCAACTCACAATTTCATAATATGTCAGAGACAAAAAGAATTCCATGATTTATCATTTCAAACGATACTCATGGTATCAAATATTGCTTGCTGTTTAAAATTACCAGCAGTTAAGGGAAAAGCCTTTTTTACCTCTTGTGGTGTTGCTTTATTATTTATTACTGTTTTAAATATATCAAATTTGACCTGATTATTTCCTTCTATGTTCAGCCATACAAAGATTGCAGAGAGGTAGCTTTACTAAATACTGAGTTTTTAGACAGTTCAGCTAAAGTCAGATGAATTAAAGGAAAGTGGAGAATCCTCAACACCTTTTCCACATGCTTTTTAAAAGAAAGCTGTGGCAACCGAAACTTCTGCATTTTATGTACTTTTAAAAATCCCAAAGCATCAGATGGGGAAACTCAGGAGAGCATTTTCTGGATTATAATCAAGTTAATGGGAATGATAGGCATTAGGCAGGAAAAAGATAATATAGTACATAAAGTTCATGTATTGCAGCATGCACTGTTGACATTAGCCTCATAGCCTAGCCATTTTTTCTGACCTATATATTTCTTGCCAAATCACAAGTTTTTAAGAGAAATTGGTTTGCTGATGAATAATTCATACACAGCAGTGCATTAAGGTATTGCAGCTTTTTTATTATTTTTAACATCATGAAGAAATGAACTGGCATTATGTCCTACTAAAAATCAATGAAAATATAATAGAAGGTATTTCAATGTTCATTCACTGCAAGGTAATTTGATACTGTACCTTGCATAATGTTTAAATATTAAACTAGTCAATCCTAACATATATGAGTAGAGCTGTAGCTCAGTCTTTAGTGATGGCAACCCGAATTACCAAGTAATTTCAGCCACCTTTCCCTCACATGCTGCCAGTTTAATAATTAGTATATTCCACTGCATGCAGTAAAAGATTCTGGTGGTTTCAGTTTGGATGTATGAAGTTAGTTTACTAGTTGATGAAATGGTCTTCAAAATGCAAATGACTCACTCAGAAATTATTTAAAAATACCTCCCAACCAGTAATGATTGCAATTAAATAGTAATTAAACAGAGATACTGCTCTGTGGAAATCATCATACTGCTCTGTTGAGACACTTGATTTTAGAAATAAAGCTTACATAAAACATCATGGTTTACTAACTTAATATATGCATTGTGTTAAATATAAAAGTCTGTATTTAATCTTTTCAATTTATCTGTTGTGAAGCAGCTGGATAATTCCAGGGAATTTTATACACTTCCCCTACCTGCCCCCAACAAAAAATACTGTCAATATCCCTACTGTTAGAAAAGCCTGTTCCTGACATCAAGATATAATGAGCTCCACGGAAAACAAGGATGCACTTTCCTTCTATTCATTTGATCATAAGGCAGCAAGATCACTAACCACACTCTCACCCCGAAGTGTGCACAGCCATGCTGATGTTGCACCTTGCCTACACCACTTCACCACTGCCTGAGCACCTTGGTTCCTGGGGAAGGAGTGGCACAGTGGTGCTGTCAGTCATCCTTGGACTGACCACACAAGCTGGCACAGGTGCTGCAACATCTTGTCCTACCCTGGGCTTCCTCAGACTGGAAAGAAAAGTGAGCAGGAGCAGAAGCAGAGAAGCCGTTTCTCTGTTAAGTCACATAACTTTGCACATGAAACCAAGTTTCACTAAATTTGCAGCTTTTTCACTATTTTGCCCTTTTTTTCATCTCTCCAACATATAGGAAAAAAGTTTAGGCATTTCAGTCTACATCTGTCATTTATCTACAGGAAGAGAAACACTGTAAGAGTAATTACTGAGTTACAGAACAATCATTAAAGATGCACCTTTACTCTCAATTTCACTTTTCAAACACGGATTGGTCTAAATACTGTCCTTCATGTTTGCTGACTTCTATATGCCTATCACTGATAATTTAGTAGAGCAGTTCTTTAGTTCTTGGCACACTGTTCTTTAGAGTTTTTTTCAGCTTTCGAAAATAAATTATTTTATCTCAGGATGGGAGAGAACATTTTACCAGATAACTCCATGGAAAGGAATATGAATGGAAACCAAACATTTTCCTTAATACATTCTGCATTTTTTTCCTTTTTATTTAAGAGCATGGCTCTCTAGTTCAATATGACTTGTTTTAGTAAAGGGTCCACTCATTTTAACAACATTTGATTGTTTTACAAGAATACACAAAATATTGAGAGAATACAGAAAGAATGGCAATAAAATTTAGCTCACTAAAGTGAGATGTGTATTACTGTCCCTACTAAAGTATTGTAAGATGAAAAATAGAAATCGCCATTCCTGCTGAAAATGTTAATGTTTCACCTGAGTCTACTATTCTGCTGTTCACAGAGATTACTCAAATTAAGCTAAATCTGGCACCAGATAACCTTTAAAGAAATTCTAAGTGGAATAACATCAACCAGCAATACTCAAAGACTGAAAAAAAATTAGGATCTATTAAAAACATACATTTCTCTAGACAAAATTACAGTCATATCCCATGCAGACTCAAAAAATAAGTTGTCCTGTTCTTATGTGCCCATATAAAATTGAATTATGTTCCTTCCTATACCCAAAATTCTGTCAGTCTCTTTAGTCTCATGTTAAATATTAGCATTTCTCATTCTGCCCTTCTATTTTTCTTCCTCCTCCCATACTCTCTCATATTCCTTCACCAGCATTCAACGCTGAATGTTTTTCACCTTTCCCTCCCTTCCAACCCTATGGTTTTTCTTCCTGTTATATGTTTTCCACTTTCACATTCCTTTCAGTCTTGCTTTCCCCTCTTATCAGACCATATATGAACTTTGCTGCAAGCATAGTTGTATGAAATGATTTTCAGTGCTGCCAGCAGCTGGGAGAGTATTGCTTTAATGATCCTTCATGTGAACCAGATTAAATGCCTGGAGCACAAGTGACCTGTAGTCCAAAGCAAACCTGATGCTGCAGTCATCATACTGCACACCTTAGTTTCTCCATTCCATAGAGCCTACATATAAGAGAACATACAGGCATTGTACCTAGACAAAGATAAACACTGTATTTACACTAAGTTTAAAGCTTTACATGTCATCTTTGTGCATACCAAACTCATTTTTAGGAGTTTTGTTTCATGGAGCTCAATCAAGAGCTTCTCATCTTCTTTCAGTGAGAAACAGTATTTTGTATTTCAGTCTGAGGATAATTTCCTTTCACACAATTCCCCAGGGCACCCCAAGCAATACCATACTTTCCCACAACCCAGCAGAACCAGAAGTGACCGTGCCACATCATTCATTTGTAAATCAGAACACTAAACTTTTCTCAGTGGATACATCAAAGGATTTACAGAGCAGAGAACAAAATAGCTCCAGTTGCAAGCATTCCCCTAAGGACTGAAACACCATGTGTTAGCAGATACTAGATATTTAAACAAATGTAAAAAAGGATAATGGTGCATAAAATCATAATAACTCAAGATAAGCAGCAAATTAATACAAGTCTTTTATAAATTAGCTATCTTTATAAAAGCATTCCATTTACTAACAGTTCAGAGTCTGTACTATGTCTCTGACACTGAACAATGGTTTTAAGTCCCCAGGAGGCTGCTCACTCTATCTGCTTGGTTCAATAGGACACCTTGGCAGCTCTGCTCTGCTGAGGTTATGACAGCCTTGTTCAGGCAACAGCAGAAGCCTGAGCAAGAGAACCATTTTCTGTGGGTAAATATTACTCTGTATATACACACAGTTCCAGCAGCCTCTTACTTACAGGATTCCTGTTCTTTGCTACACTTGCAAGGAAAGCTGATACAAAAGAAAAGCTAAATTTAGCAATCTTTTCCAAAGATACACAGTCATTTTTATATGATAGAAAATAATTTTCTTCAGATAATTTTTTAAATAGTGCTGTAATTTATTCCAAATGAGGGCTGGATTTTGATCCCAGCTCTCCTATACTTAATTGGATGTCTGAGGCTAAAAATATTCCCAATGGTCAACCATGCCACAGTGCAAGATTACATGAAATATGCCAATCACTGGGTTCAGGCAGAAGGGCATAAAAAGCTGCAGAACTTAAGTTCTATTATTAATGCTAAATTGACTGTCACATCAGAATAACAATATTGAATGTGTTACTTCAAATAATAATGCATTTCCTAATACAAAATCTTATTAATATGATTAGGTGATGAAGTACAATGTAATGACCAAAGTGAATTCATGATCATTTCCTGTACTAAGGCACACTGAAAAATTTTTATAAACTAATTAGGCATCCTGCTGCAAATATTGCATTCTTAATAAATTTCATACATACACATAAATAAAATGGGAACATTTATTAAGGGTTCCTTAATGGCTTGGTAAATCTATCAACTACTAAGTGGAAACAATAAAGAAAGAAGTCATTAAAATACAATCATTACTTTAAAAGGTACAACCATTTTCATTGACATTGCAGTATGAATTGCAGTACAGCATGTCAATGTTTGGAAAGTGTGTTCAGGAGAGGTAATGACAGGCTTCACAGCTGTGTTTAAATGGGTCATCATGTACAAGGGCCATAGCAATGCTTTGGATCAGAGCTTTATGACAAGTGTATACCAAAACTGTTTCAAATTTGTCTACTTTTAACAGAGAAACACATCAATGCAGCTAAATTTTGTAACAACATGTTATAGATTATTGTAAGTGCTGCCTGCAGTAGTTTCATTTATGAACGTACTGTCAGTATGTACAGTTGACATATTGGATGTATAAGCTGCTTTACTACTAAAAGCAACGGAATATCTTATTATGGAACTTGAGAAAGCTTTTTTTTTTTTTAAACTGAAGTTTCCCTTCAACTCCCATCTTAATATACTGAAGATATATTATCTGCTCCTCTTTTTGAGAGCTCAGATTTTAGGAAGGAGGCTGGTGTTTCATTTCCCTGAGACAACTGGGCAGCTTGGGGAAATGAAAAACACTGCATCGCTCTGACAAGTCACTTGGCTCATAGAGCAGACTGATCATGCTTTTGCACTTACCTACCTAAGGCTGATGTTATCTTATATACTTATAAGGAATAAACCTTCCTTAAATATGATGCAAAACTCCAGAGAACTGTTTCAAGCTAAGTACAAGAGGCTTTTCCAAAACATAGTCTCTGAATGTGTAATTCTGGCTGGAGTTGTATTTTCTTTATACAAGCTGGACAAGATAGTCAAGCTTGGAAGAGAAAGTACATCAGATTTCTGTTATTTCCATAGAAAAAATAAGAAGCAGTATTGCCAAAATACATAATCCTTTGTATTCTTGCTCTTTAAGTTGCTTGCTTTCTGTTAAAGTGCGGAGTTTTAGTAAAGCAAAATTATTTGTGATGGTCTGACCAGCATCCTACGTATTTAATGACACATTTTACAGAAACACGTAGTCAAAATTCTAACCATCCAATTATCAACATCTACTCAGAAAACTGCAATTCAAATTGCCATAAGCAATCTATATCTACACCTACACATATATAAAAATGTGTTCGCCTGTATGATTTAATTTTATTTCATTTTTCTCTGTGGTATTTAAATAACTGACTTTAGTATACAAAGAACAAGACTGTTGCTAGGTCTGTGACCCTTGATCACAGACCTAACATATAGATAGTTGCCCCAGGCAAGAAAATCTAGATACAAAATTATTTAATGCCTATGTGCTGTAAGACTGAACTAATTTAGGTTTGCCTAGGACAGTGACATCTAAAGAGTTCCCATATAATGACTTTCACCTACCTGTTCACCACTATAAATATACAATATATTATTTGCTTGGCATTAGAAAACCATATTTATCAGCATCAGAAGCTTTGGTTTGACTATTATTGAGGTTGAAATATAAATGTCAGTGTACTAGTTTTGGCTGGAGTAGATTTCATTCTTTTTTTCAGACCAACTCACATGGTGCTGTGCTCTGCATTTGTGCTAAGAGCAGTGTTGATAACACAGGGATGTTTCAGCTATTACTGAGCCATGCTTATCCAGAGCCCAGGCCTTTTTTGTTTCTCACCCCAGCCCACCAGCGAGGAGGCTGTGGGCACACAAGAAGTTGGGAGGAGACACATCCAGGACAGGTGACCCCAACCCTCCCAGACCATATGGTGTCATGCTCATTACATAAGGGGAGGAAGAGTGGAGTGGGGATGAGGAAGAAATGAGGATGCTCTGAGTTAAGGCATTTGTTTTCCCAAGTAATGGTTGCATGTGATGGAGCCCTGCTTTCCTGAACACCTGCCTGCCAATGGGAAACAGTGAATTAATTCCTTGTATCAGTTCGCTCGTGCACACAGCTTTCGCTTTACCTGTTACCTGCTTTAACTGTTTCTATCTTTCTGATCGTCTCCCTCATTCGCTGAGGGGAGAAGTGAGTGAGCATTTGGGTGGGAAGCACCAGCAATATACTGCAGTCATTAGGACTGACCCAGAGCAGTCAGTGTAACAATTCTGCTGCTCACAACTTTCTCTGATATTTTTTTTTTTTTACAAATTATGGCATATCATGTGTTCAGACACTAAGAAGATCTTTTAAAATATTTCTTTTCCAACTCAACTAACAATTTTTTTTAAAAATGGTCCCAGAAACACTGTTTATCGCCATCTTAATATGAATAGAACCCACTTCTCTAAAACCATTCTGTTAATCTCTCTATATTGCAGAAACAAATGTTTTACTGAAAATATTTGAAGAAAGTTTGATTGTTCCTAGCTATAAGGAAGTTCAGCCGATCATTCTTTCATCTTGAAGCAGTATCATTTTTTGTCAATATATGATCTGGAAAAACCTTTTATGCTTTCCAGCATAGTACTAAAATCTACAGTTCTGAGAGCATACAGAAGCAAGCAAGGTAAAAATGCTCAGAATTCCTTTCATACCTGTAAGCCTGCAGAGCCATGAAATACACTCAGGTTTTGTGTAAAAATTTAGAGATTTATACTGGTTAACATGGCATGTTATCTTTTTCTAGTTCAGGGAAAAAAAATCTGTGTGCAGACAGACTGTCTCCAAGGAAGGAGAACAAACAGAATCTGAAGATACTTGCTACTGTGAAAGACATAATTGAACACCACAGGAAATGATCACTGTAGAGACTGTTAAAGTAAAACTATATTCTGCACACTTTTCATCTGCTAAATCACACCACACTGAGAAGAACCTGGCTGAGCCTCACACAGATTCCTGAGCCACTTCACAAATGAGCAAGTCGCAGTTGGAGGCAGTGGAATGTGAGTTCCAGAGCAGACAACAAAGCTCTAAGCTACAGGTTCTCCTTTCAATCGCATGTTTGGATCATCATTCAATCCCTGATCAACCTTACTGCTTCCAGAGCTGTAAAAAGCCATGAAACATATGGCAAAGGATCACAGAATAAGATTCTCACATTACTTTATTTAATACGTTTAATCGATTACCAGACTACAGTTGAAATCATGCCCTTGATTTTGCACTGGAAGTGAATGGAAAGAACTCATTGCACAAGATCAGGGATTTCTTTTACATTCATTGACATTATTGAACAATCTCCCAGGAAATATTAAGCAGTCCCTAATCTAGCACTCCTGCTTTCATCAGTGGTGTTGAGACAATCCCTGAACACCAATGAAAGTATCTTTGACTATTTATGTACATGTATTCTATATAGCATGTAATTTTCACAGAATATGCTGAGTTGGAAGGGATCCAAAAGAATCATCAACTCTGTCTCTCAGTCCTGCACCATCCCCAAGAGTCACACCATATGCCCAAGAGTGTTGTCCAAGCACTTCTTGAACTCTCTCAGGCTTGGTGCTGTGACCACTTCCCTGGGGAGCTGTTCCAGTGCCCAGCCACCCTCTAGGTGAAGAACGTTTTTCTTATATCCAACCTCAACCTCCCCAGGCACAACTTCAGGCCATTGCCTCAGGTCCTGTCATTGGTCACCACAGAGAAGAGGTCAGTGTCTGCCCCTCCTCTTGCCCTCACGAGGAAGTTGTAACTGCAATGAGTTATCCCCTCAGTCTCCTCCAGGCTGAACAGACCAAGTGCCCTCAGCCACTCCTCACACAGCTTCCCCTCAAGGTCTTTCACCATCTTTGTTGTCCTCCTTTGGACACTCTTAATAGTTAAAATATCTTCCTTATATTGTGTCACCCAAACTGCCCCCAGCACTCGAGGTCAGGCTGCCCCGGGTCAGAGCAGAGCAGGACAATCCCCTCCCTTGCCCGGCTGGCAATGCTGTGCCTGATGCCCCCAGGACACAATTGGCCCTCCTGGCTGCCAGGGCACTGCTGACTCATATCCAAGTTTCTGTCAACCAGGAGCCCCAGATCCCTTTCCACAGCACTGCTTTTCCATTATTTTTATTTTCGTTAAAAGAGTAAGTATACACTGTATATATCATATACATTTTGCAATCTATTTTTATCCTCTACATTTAATTTCAAACAGTAATTTTAAAGGATACCTACTCAAAACTTTAAGTCCCTTAACATCATTAATAATGATACCATGGAAGCTCAGCAGTATATGAGTATTTTAATAAATAAATCACCTTACTTTTTTTTTTTCTCGTATTGTAAGGGCTTGTGTAGCAATTTCTGATATATCCACCACACTGATACACTTTAAGCAGAGACGTGCCTTCATCTAGGCATAGGAGTAAACCAGTAGAAAAAACACCAAAATAAATTCTGGTTAAACATGAAGGTGACTGTACTCTTACAGCAGTTTTATTGGTACAAGTATGTGGGCAATGTTTTTCAAGCCAATTTGTTAAACCCAGCCAGCTCTCACAACCCTCTTCTCATAGCCATCTTAGCTAACAAAGACAAAGTGCTGGAACAGATCAACCATCCACTACTTCAGTATTCTGGCTAGAGTGGCCAATAACAAATGTTTTGAGAGAAACGTAGAAACAGAGCAAACATTCCATGATAAAATTTAAGTGATATCCTTTTAACTTCCAAAAAGGGCTCAGGGGCTTCCTAAGTCCCAGGCAGTTTTTGCATATTTAGCAGTCATCAGGGGGATTTTGTCATAATTTTGTTGTAACTTTTAGACCCCCTTTCAATCTACAAAGTTCCATGGACAAAGTCTCTGGATTTTTTATAGATTAAGCCTTGATTGGGAAAAAAAAAAAAAACCAGTGACAAAAGAACTATTGTTGGTTTTAAAATATACTCAGTATGGACTACAAGCTGTCTCTGGTTGCCAATCACTAATCTATTAGTGTGGAAGTAATGACCACAGTCTGCCTGCTAAGGATAGCCTTCATTGGGAGGTTTGTGCAAAGTAGTTCTTATATGAATTGCAATTTGCTAGCAATTGTGTGCTAACTCCCTCTGTGAATATTGCTAATAAGGCATTATTAGCACACCTTAAAACTGAATTAATAAAGCAAGAGAAGTAGGCATCTTCAAAGACTCATTGAGAGCTAGTGCATTAGTCAGTAGGCAAAGGCTGCTAGACTGCTTTCTGCCTCCTTTAAAGTTATGGGACCAACCAAGCCTTTAGATTTCAGAACTACATGAGTTCAGTGACTAAACTAGGTGGCATAGTTATCTCGCTAGTGTTCTTAAAAGCCTCTGGGCAAAGTGTTTTTCTTTTCTTTCAAATTCTATATTTAACTAGACTGTTCCACATTTACTGTTGTACTTAGTGCATCCTCAGGGACAGCCAGTAAGAGGATCACTGAGACACTACCTGGAACTAACATCCCATTACAATCAAGTCATTAGTTATCTACACAACTAAAAGCTGTCATCTCATTCACCAGATATGAAATAGAATTATTCTCCCATTCATAAAAGGGCTGAAAAAAAACTATTGAAATTTCACCACAATGGATTTTCTGCTGGCCAAGTTTCAGTATTGTCACTCCAGATATACCAGTTGAGCACCTTCCATAGACAACCCAGTTAATATGAACCCTTTTTATTGTAAAGATGTTCTTATAAGTGAAAATAATCTGAGAAAAGTATTGGTAAGAACCTATTTTTTAATCAGAAATATTAAAGGCAAACCCCACCCCCCAACTCATGCATTTGCATACACTAGAAGTTCAGAGTTTTGTTAGACTCCAAGGAAAGGTGACAAGTAAAGAGACAAATACAGTGACCACATCATTTAGTACAGCTGTGCCAAGTAATTCAAGAAAGGAAAAGAAATGCCTATAAGAGAAATAAGTAATTGAGTTTTCTTTTAGAATTTTTTCTTTTCTTGTGTAATACAACATCATATTAGAATTGAAGTCCACTGAACTTGTCTCTCCCTACTTTCTCCCCTTCCTCTCCCCCATAACGAAATATAAGCTAGGCTGTAAAATGGAATGAGTGTTATTATAAGGTTGTGTTGATTGAGTAGGCATTTTGTCTTTTATTTCATAGTTATAAGGAATTAAAAGCATTCATATATTTTAATTAAAAGTGTGTTTCTGAACTAATGCCCTAAATTCCTTCAGATTTTTTACATTCATATAATTTATGTATCACTAGAGAGCTATCATAGTCTGTTGTGTCAAGGTCTTTCTGGAAAGAATTTTATTTTCAGTTTGCAGCCATTACCCTTCATCTCACTTTGGACCTTCATTTCAGTGTTTTTACTATGTATGCAGACCAGCTGCCCAACTTAAAACTGAAAAAAATTGACGGTGAGTATTTCTGGATATTATTTTAACAGCTAATAAAGTTCTTACCTGCATTTTTTTAACACCCACATTTTGTAAGACATTATGCTATAATATTTGATATTTGTATGCATTTCTCTAGTTTTAAAAACTATATCTAAGTTTTTCTGCAAGAAGAAAAAAGTACTATAAAGCCCTAACATCTGGAACGAGCCTCCAGAAATTACTGTGTATGGACATGGTTAGAAAGAAGTAGTAAAATACATGCATTTTCAGAGTAATTTTGGAATTGTTAACTTCTGAGAGAATGCATTTCCTCAGTTCTCACAAACACAGAACACTTTAATTTTAGTTTAATAGGAAATACAATATTTATCTTCACTTGAGTCTGAAGTCACCTATTTGCTTTCAGAAAATAATTATGAGCAAGCCTACAAGCAATTAAGGCATTCACAATCTCTTATCAATATATCAACTTGGACAAACTCTCTCTGGCTGAGTAATTTAGTTTTGATACCCATTTAATATTTTGGCCACTGCTGAGATTCCAACAAGGGTGCTAATTAGTGCCAATTGTGAGGCTGGTTTCTGTGGTACAGCCATCTGTCTTACAGATACTGAATCATTTAATTACTTTAAGGTGTAATTATAAATGTCTCAAAGCGTTTAAGACTAACCATTCACTATTTTAAAAAAACCATCATGTTGCTGTCAGATATTAAAGAGGGGTTTTTTCCAGATAACATGGTTTAAAAGAGACACACTAGTTACAAAGTAGAGCCATTACATTAACAGCCTTATAGTAAAAGTCAGAGATAAGCAAAATAAAATTTCTAACACTACCCCAAAAAGAAAATTTACAGAAGGAACAAACTTAGGTTACTTTTTATTTGTAATTTCAGAATTTCCTGAGTATGTTGAAATTTAATCTTGTTATATGGATTTTATGTGCAATTATTTACAGTATTTGCACTATTTTTATACAGCAATGAGACTTCATATAATTATAACATATTAACAACAAGCCATGATAACTGAACTATACTTGAAAAAAAACATTAAAAACTTTAAATGCACAACTCAGTCTTGACTCCAGATATGTAGCATAGAGCACACTTAAATTTACCTGGTTTTTTTGTCATTCAGTTTTTGCCTCCCATCCCTCCCTCTGCATCACCCCAGTCTGAAGCAATGGAGTGAAGCCTTCTGTGGCAGCCAACCGGAGAAGCCAACTCCCCACTCCAGCTGGGTCCTTCCAGACAAATCAAGTTACATCACACACATGCTAAGCATCTTTTAAATACATGACTTTTACACTACAAACACCAATGTCTGGAATTTGTATCCCATAGTAATGAAAATCTATCAAGGAAACAAGGTAATACATTCCCAAGGTTTTACTGCTCTTTTCACATGAAAAAGCCAATATAAATATGTAATGGGCACACCATATTTTGCTGTATGGAGGAATGTTTCAGAGATGTGATGAACTACTGCAGCTTTTTCCAAATATTAACTTGTGATTTGAAAAAAAGGCAATTAGGGAATCATTACATTAATTGGAAATACTGGAGGCTGAAGAAAAAAAATAGTACAGATCATTCTAGAAAAGAACCAAGTAAGATGTGAGTTACCAAATTCTCTCTCCCCTTTTATCTGAAGATAGGTGGCACCAAAGGGATTCCCCTTAACTTTTTGAAATCAATTGAAAAGCAACATGTGTTACAGACAGAGCTTTTATCTCTTGTTAAAATAATAAGAAACATCTGTGTCCGAGTTTTAGGCACTCCAAAGCCAATTAGAGGTGATGCTCTGGGACACTCTGTAAAGCAACAAAAATCTCCTTAAAATACAAAGCAGAGTTAAAAAATTTAAACAACGAATATTTTAAATCAGTCAACATAATAATTAGCCTATTTCTATGTAAATCAATTCATAGTTATTGATATCTCTTCACTCCTGAGTACAATTTTACAGAAATTTTTTTTTTCCAAAACACTGCAGAGGGAGAAAAAAAAGACCTAATAATAAGTACCTCTCTTAACCTCTTTTGTTAAATTAGATAAATGAGAGGAAATTAAAATCTGTAATGAATTATGTAATTCCAAAACAAAAGCTCTGACAAAGGAAGAAAGCAGTTTTGACACTGAGTTAAATGAACTCAGACTAAACACAGAGCATGATGTCTCCTTCTCTCCGATGTCAAAATACTGCCCATATTGACATGATCCATCCAATCTAGGACATTGGTATGGTTACTGGGATAATTTTGTGACAACTCATATTTTGGTGGCCTAATAATTGAATAATGCCCTGGCCTGTAATGTGATTCCATGGACTTCATGCTTGAGTTATTTACCACAAGCTAGGGGCTATTTTTTACTATAAAGATCAACCCCCATGTCACCATATAAATTTCCATTTTCTTACTTACATAGCACAAGTCTCTCTGCCTAGCCTGCAGCCTACACAGAGTTTTATAGCTCACTGCATCTTGAAGCTGTCTGCAAAATTGCAGATTTTCTATAATGTGAATATATAATACATATTCAACACATTTATATTTGACCTCATTGATTAGCATTGCATACCTTGTCTTACATAGCTCCTAGTCCTGTACACCCAGTAAATACTTTCCTCTGGGTATTTTTACTACTTGATGGAAATAGAGGATGGTGTATATCCGATTAAAGGCTGTCGTGCACAATGTAAATTAATCTAAACTTCCTCAAAGGCAATGAAGAAAAATAAGTGCTTTCATAATATGATTCCTCTCAAATTGAGGCAAACATCTGAAGTAGGTTGGATGAATTGTACCTTCTTTTTAATTTACTGAATAAAAAGTGACTCTAGGGTCATATAGACAGCTGTACTACACATGTCTAAGGTTACCTGAAGTTAATTCTAAGTGGGGAATTGTCAGGCCAATAAACAGGGTGCTTGTTTTCTGGGGTACAAAACTAGAACCTGGAACCTGAATATAAGGAATTTTGTTCCTGAGTGAATGGGAAGAGCCCAACAGACCTGAGTTGGTATCCAATGGTTTAGTGAGAAATGTAAGGCAACAGAATGCAGTCACCTGTGATGTTTCTATAAAGATCTGGGTATGTTCCAGTCTGGCAAATGGAGAAGCCTGGAAACACTGTCTTAGTTCCCAAACCTTTATACCAAAATCTAAGTTATCTAGCTCTAACTATTTAGGATTTCATAACTTGGTGAGTCATCAGATATCTTGCAAACCACCAAGAAACCTTCCATCTCATTCTAAACTGAAAACTTCATGAGAATTATACAGTTTTACAGATCATGAAGGATGCTGCACAGATCATGGCTCATCTAATTTCATTCCATGGTTTGAACAGCAGTAAAAATGCAGACTACAATAGCTCACCTTGCTCTTAATTGCACAGATATCCATACTTCTCATGAGAAAGACAGTCCCAGCTACAAGGCTTTGGAGTACTCTGGAGCCTGGGACACCTGTCACTTGTCATATTGAAACTCAACAACCACACAAGCAAGAACTCAAAAAAGGAGGAAAAAAAAAGCAAACCCAAAAACACAATTAAAAAAAAACCCAAACAAAACCCAAACATACCACCCCTCACACACGTACAAAAACCAAACCAAAACAAGAGAACAGAAGGATGAAGGACACAGGAGCTTTATGGTTAAGGCAGCTGCAAAGAAGTAAGGAAAATCACATTCTAGTGCATATTAGCACGTTTTTATATCTTATCAGCAGGATATTTAATGCTGGCATGTAATTTCCCATTCTCCAGTGAGTACTTGAAGGACTAGATGGACAGTAATTTTTAGCTTCTGTATTTTTTTCTAAACCAATAAACCTTGGACTCCCTCATACATTACTACAAAACTTCAAAAACATGATGTGGCGACAAGCTGTCTCACACATACGAAAATCAAAATGGCAATACAGCACAACAGAGCTAATTAAGCCTAGATGCCTGCGGGAGCAGAGCTGCTTGATTCAGAAGTCAGAGCAAGCTCAGACATCATTCTGTACAACTACACTGCCCACAGCAAGAAGGAGGAAGAAGCACCCAGTTTCTAAACAGTGGGGATTTTACAGAAGTGTTATGGGACTGATGTCCCATTGTTCACTTACATTGAATAATAAAAAACAAAACTCAGAAGGATGTAAATATTCTGTTTCAAAATAATCTTGGTAAAATGATGAGGCATTTGGATTTCAGAAAATGCTGCTTGTAAAATGCTGGCATAGAAGTATTCTACACTTCTGTAGCTGAATATTATATTAATTTTTACTCATACCAGAAATAGAGTGAAAGTTAATTATGTATTTCCCAGAAGCAATGATAGGAGGTCCAACGTTTTGTACAGATTCCTACCAGGGATAGTCTGCTCCTTTTCTACATGAAGGAATAGGTGTTCAGATGTCTATTTTACCAGATTTTATGTTTGGTGTATGCACTACATCAAGGCTTCATCTGTTACCTTCTGTTCGGTCAATATGCTCAATGAAGAAAATGCTCAATAAAAAAAAATAAAAAACAAAACTCTTTTTTTTCAGCAATTTTATTTAAAATACTTCTGACTCCAGGTGACCCAGAGTAGAATTTGCTTAATTGTTAATCACTTTCTGCTTGAACTATTTGCTCTACACTGTTGTTACTGAGAATTTTAAAAAACCCACTTCAATTTTAAAACAATAATCTGGCAATTAAAGCTAAGTAAGTTTAAAGACCCATAGAAAACACTTTAATTAGCCTATATCTGCTATAGTAATTATAAAAAAAGAAAGAGATCTCAGCATTGTACTTACTAAGTCTCTTTCAATTTGTAGCAGAATTGCATTATGGAAATAATCACATTAGATAATTTCCAGGTATTAAAAAACACAAACAAAAAGAAACTTCATACAATACAGCATCTATTTGAATAATTTCTTTTATTATAATTAATTTATTTTACAAATATATGCTTCTTTTCTATGTGACTTTTACATTTGGAAATGAGTTAGTAGAAGTCAGCCTCCAGAATTTTCCAATTCCCTCCAGGAAACAACTGGCTGAGGTTACTCTCTCTGCTGTGAGTAAAATGTTAATTGACACATAATCTATATTGTATCTCCTCTCTGCTTTATCAGAGAGGAGACCAAAGAAGCCTGCAGGATCTAAACACTCAGCTCACTTCCAAAGACAACAAAAAAAGTGACAGAAAATGGGGTGTATGCCAAAGCCATGAAAGGTATCATGAGTCTCCACGTAGAACATCTAGCATTTTGCAGAGAATGACACTATTACTATTAACAATTATGTTTGGTTGGGTAGTTTTCAAAAGTGGGTTATGTCTCTGTAGGTGCTCTGGCAAGCTAGCAGTGATTTGATTACAGGCATCAATTAGAAAAAAAAAAAAACATTGAGGATCCACCTATGCTTAGGCATTTTTCTAGTACAGTGAGGGATCAATTTTAATATATATAAGGCAGAGCTTATCACAATCATGTCACCCTGTCACAAAGGGAAAAGCTGTTTTGTCACAGCTGCCTGAATATACACAACTCTGAGCCGCATCTTTGCTTTATCCAGATCATTGCTGCTGGCCAAATATTCATAATGGATGTCTCTTCTGGATAGCCATTAGCTGCTATTTGCTCAGGATAAACTGCAGTTAAAAAATTGAAACCATGATGATCTGCTAACAACTGTCAGCCCCAATGTTAATATGATAAAAGCTTGGACAATATTACTTACTGTCCTGAAAACACAAGTAGCTTCTATTCCATAGGAAATTAACACTGTCTTAATCATGCTGGAAAAGAGTTTCACTTCAAAATTTTTACACAAGCTGTTCCACATCATTGTTAAACATTAGAGGTAACAGTATGATACACGTTTTTCAGAAATTAATGCCAGCATATCCAAAAGATATATAATTGGTATTAACAAATCTCAGCATTCTCCTGCTTAGATCTATCCCTGGTGGCTTGATTTTATCAAGGATTAACATTTTGTTTTGATGAAGTCTTTATTTTGTTCTGTTTTTCAGAGAAGTCATTTTATGTCTACTTCCTAAGGACTGAAAAAGATGATTTGATGATTGAAATCAAGAACATTTGTCAAGGTTCATATGGCACAATACCAATGCCACTGGGGAAAGACCCCTATGTGTCTCGTTTTATTATCTAGCAGAGAGATTGATTAGACCAAATTCAGCTGCTGCCTTTGTAGGCATATTCCTCTACTCTTTCAATGGGAGGGAAACCAATTACAGTGAAAATAATTTTCAGTGGCTTTATTTCTAATCAGTTATAACAAGACAGTACATATTAAACCTGAATGGACTGATGTAGAAAAGTACTACTATTCCCTGTGCAATTTATTATTCATTTGAACAGAAACATGGGCTGGACTACTTTGCTTCACACTAGTCAATTTTCTTTGCTTTGTACTCACCATAAACCATGCAACATAAATAAAAAAGCACCTTCAAACTAAAATAAGTTACCTGGTTATTACTTTCAAACACACAATAAAGTAATTGAAAGTAGGAAAAAAATCATTAAAAAATTCTCAGTTTCATGTCATATATTTTTGAAAGGGTTTCCTTTGGGTACTATTGGTTTAATTTGTCAGTCTGAAAATGAGGAAAATTGATAATTAATATATGAATATACATAACGGAATTAAATTCTGCCTTACTGTAATTAACAACTGAACACTGCCTCAGACAAGTACCTTCACTAGGAGAGTAGTTTGAAAAAGTATAATGGAGAAAGAAGGAATAGAGAGTGGAACATTTTTGAAGCCTAAAGAAAGCAAGAGCCTGGTAATAAAACCTGTGGAAGTATCACATGAAGACTGTGGAAGAGCTCTCAGAGCAGGAGACAGACTGAAGAGAGGCAAAGCTGTCCTTTTCAAAGCAGAGGACCAGGCAAAGACAAGAACAGCAGAACTGGTTGGAGAAAACGAATGTTTACTTCAGAGAAAATGGGTGTCTGAAGTTATCCCTAACATCTTTCAGGTCGAAGTGGGAACTGTTTGTTACAAATGAGTAAAATAAAAACAGTTAAAATGGGCAGATGTGACTGTGTGAACAATGAAAGTTAAGATACAAATTCAAGAACAGGTGAATTGCACATACGGCATTTACATTACTCTAAATATTTTGTTTACATTTCAAGGTGATGTCTTTACAGTGCACAGAAACTGAAGAAGTCATTTTAACAAAGAACAGCAGCTGGGAGAATACAACCAGATCAGGGAGTTACAGATTTATGAGTATGACTATATTTATTTGTGATTGCTAAAGGACTCTGAGTCTGAAGCTGTGATAAGCTATCTGTTTTGTTTTATTGTCTTTGGAAATTGTGGTTCTTTATGTTATGTAATCATATATATACAAATTTAAATTGTAATAGCTCTAAAATTGAGAAGTATAATCTAATTTTATAAGTTATTTCCTTCCATGGGGAAACATTTTCTGCATTAGTTTAGACCAGCACAGCATTTGAAGAGATCTGCAATGAATCATAACCTTTCGAGGGACATCATGACGGTAGCATGCATTAGCAGTAGTGTACATTCATCATTCCCAATTCTCCATAAATGTAATGTCATTCATTGGGTACCTACTATTTAAAAGCTGGACTGATGCTGATGACATCAATTATGTATAATTTTAGATTTTGGGGTCCAAGGATCATCTTATGTATTATTGAAGAGTGGTCTTTTTACCTTTGTGTAAATTTACATACAAAATCCATGCAAATAAAACTATGAAAAATGCTTTTGCTAATGATACATGCAACAAAGAAAAAAGCATCCACACATGATTAAAAATTGTCTCCGAAAATCAAGAAATGGCACAAATCCCATCTAATTAAAGCTATTACCCAAAATCAGAACATTTGTAAGTATGGCAATTAAAGTCAGCAAAGAATTACTCTTATTTAAGTACCCCTCAAAGAGCCATTCCATTTAAACTCAGATTACCAGAAAGGTACCTTGCCAGTGAATGTGTAATTTGGTAACCAATAAGGATTAGTTCCCAAAATACCCTATTAGAATTGCAGAAATCAGTGTATCATTTTTTCAGACTGCAGTTGCAGATCAAATTCAATAAACAGGTTTTGTTAAGAACCTGGAAACCATTTTGCTAGGATGAAATAGAAGCAAGAAAGTCTGAAACAACTCCAAGGAATTGTGTTATATAGTATAACACGAGGGGAGAAAATTACCTATAATTATCCAGATGAACAAAAATCATGTAATGTAAACCATGCTGGACCTGTCTTGTTTTTTTTTAACCTAGTAATAAAAATTACATTATATTGTCTGAATATTTGTTTCATTATTTAGTTTTTCTCTACTGAAAATAGTAAAACATGGTCCTCTCTTTTCATTTTTGATGAAAATACAAATGAAAATAGAATTAAATAATGCAAATTCTCTTTTAATGTTACAGCTTAGCTATTTATTTCCTGTAAAGAGAATAATTTCTTTTTAGTATGTTCTCTGTCTCTGCATCCTTTAGACTAGATTGAAATGGTACTAGAATGACGGGAGAAAAAGAATAAACACTGAAACAGAGTGAATTACTGGTAGAACTGCATCTGCCATATGATCGATTCAGTGTGGGGTTTTTTTAAACAAAAGACACTCCAAAACACAAAAGTACAAATGGAAAAGACTGACAACTTTTCTTGTTTTACCTACTGCACCAATTTTTTATGAGAAAGATAGTTAACTCACAATTGTATGAACTAATTATTCACCACGTTTTTGCAAAAGAGAAAGCTAGTAAATGGTTTAAAGAAAGTTGTGACTAGTCAGTGAGCACCTAGGGTCCCAGGAAGCCTCAAGGATAGGGAAGGACATAGGGAAGAGAGGGGCTGCTGTGAAAGGAGCCAAGCTTTGTTCAGTGCCAAGGGCACCCAGGGGACTTTGGTCTGGATGAATGGATAGACCACCTGGGTGGATCCACTGAATGGATGGACTGGTTGTTTAAATGCTTCTCCCTGAGTTAATCAAAATAATGTGAACAGCTGAGTTACACATATGGATATGGGGGACAAACACCAGCTCTACGGTGGGACTTCAGCCCACAGAGACGCTAAAGCCCAGCCAAAATACCCTTCGACTGCACTCAAAAATACTAAAGCCAAAGACCCTCCAGACAGTACATCCAGGGAGTGCTTCTGTGTTTGGCAGAATTTTTCTGAAAAAGCATTAATGACGTGACCACTCCATGGGCTATCCAATGCTGTGCTGGGAGAACTGGTGGTCAGGACCAAGCTCAAGGCAGCAGGATCCCTCCCTCCTTCATTCCATGAGCAGTAGCAGAGATTAGATACAGCATGTAAATCCACTGAAACCTGCAGAGAAGTGTCATGGCCCCCACCGCTATTTCAACAAGCTCTCATATGATGGCCTGTGAGAATGTTCCGATAAAACAAATTTTAGACCGACTCTGTTTTTCTCAAGCAATGGTACAGCACATTTCAAAAGGACACTTTGAAAATCTGTTCAGGAAACTTGGCAAGTAGATTATTGTGTAGTGCTCCCTCAGTATGAGAGCCAGAAGGCTGGAAATATGTTGTTACAGGGGTAGAAATAGTCACTGTAGAGGGAGTATACCAAACAAGCTGAATTGCTGGTCTAAATCAATGGCTTGCTACTTGTCTTGAGAAACCCAGTTTTACAGCAGATCTCATCGAGAACAAAGAAATACAAATAGTGTACTTCAATGGACAAAGAAGTTTACAACCTGAAAGTAATATGCCAGTAGACCAGAGGAATAGACTACTAAAATAATAGCTAGAATTTATATAATAAAAGAGTGAATTTGTACTATGTCCGGGAGAGAAACCCACTGTGAGCACTTGTAAATTCACTAAATAAGCAAAATCCCCATGGTAAGTCCCACTCATAATGGGTTCAGTAGCTGCACAGATTCCTTTTAAAATAAAGGTAAAACCCTGTTGAAGCATTGGAGATGAGACTGTGCTAAACATTCAACTGGGGTTCGATCTGTGTGACTATTCCATAAAGGAAAAAGAGTATGGGATGCTGGTGACAACGGGAGCAATTCAGCAAAACCTGAGGCTCGGAATATGTTTAACACCTGGTCTTCTCTTGAAGGAAAATGTGATATGATCTCTATGGGAACATCGAAAGTTGGAACTTATACCTGAAACTGTTTCTAGCAGGTCCTTTATTTACATTAGGATTTAAGTGAGTTAATACACCACCCTGATAAATCAAAATAATGTCAAGTAACTTTGAGTGTTAAATAAGTAACTTAGTATTAAACAATAAAGCCTCTGTGGGTGGAATTTCTACAGGAGCCTGGGTAGAAAGTATTGGGCAGAACTCTGATATTAGGTAGAAAAGGTTAGGTTAGGTTAGGTTAGGTTACCTGATGTTTACTGTTGCAGTTTCCAGACAAAGAACAAAAGAGAGTACCATTGCAACCTGTCCTAGCTCACCTTTCAAGCTGATGCTGATGAAGTGTAACCAATGCCACAGTAGATTCCAAGATTTTAGAAGAGTGTACATAAAAGTCAAAATGACAAATCCTTCCTCCAGTTTGTTTTACCTCATATCAGTGCCAAATTGTGATGTCTCACTGGGTCTTTGATTACTCTCTAAAATGAAGTGATGGTGGAATTGTCTTCCTCTCATTACTCATATACCACAGGAGTCCAAGACTCATCCTGCTTACCACACAAGAGCTCTGTGCAGGTTTTACATTCCAGCACATTTTTTCAGTCTTTCCTTTCTAATTAGCCTTTCCTAATTCTTCAAGAAAATTTTGTTTAATGGGCCAAATTTAGGTCTTGTTATTTTGAACAACTGTTCAGAAGACAGCACGTTAGAAAAATAATAAGTGTGTTCTCAACCATATGATAGGTGTGAAGTAATAACTGTCTTGGAAACATAGTAAGTAGATACATTTTTAGTGTACTCATAGACTGACTGTATGGTGTTTTATGTATGTCTGATTAGACTTAATTATAGTTATCAGTAAAACATAGAAGTAAACATCATTTTAATTTATCTATTATAAATAAACTTCAGTAGTAATAAATGCTTTTCTATTTCAGCATGAAAATGTAGAGGATGTTTCATTCATCTCACTGATGAGCACTGCTAATGAAAATATCGCCCTGTGTGTGAGTTCGCACATTTCTAAGAAAAAGAGAGGTTCTTTATGAACCACTGTACAGAAATCTCACTAAAAACACCTCTACAGTGTGGTTTTTTTCTGTTTTTTTAAGGAGTATAAATACAGATTTTCATAGAACAGATGTATCTGGTCAGTGTCATAAACCTACAATGAAGATGGAAATTAAAGGTGCGGCAAACAGGGCTCCATAGTGACAGGAGGCTTGCTGGAAATCTGAAATTTAGAGCTCTCTTAAAAGATTCAATAAAAGGGTTTCATCATCCCTCTCATACAACCTTCCAGCATTCTTACCTTCATCATATGATCTCCTGCATAAAAGATTATTTATCTGCAGGAAAACCAAAGAACACAGAATGCTACTGTAGTTACCAAGTTAGTTTAGCAGTGCTGGTGAGAAGCAAGTGTATATCTTGTTTAAAGATTGACTTATAAGGACTCATCATTTATAAAGATCACAAGGTGGAGAAATATCAACTATTTCTGCAGATAATTGCAGAATTTCTTGTTGACATTTCTTTCTTAGCATACATAAATAACATTTCAAAAAGTGCAAAGAGTTTCAAGGCAATTTTTTCCAAACTGCTATTTTTCAAATCCTTTAAGTAAACTCATTCAAAAATCAAGTTCAGTTTTGTGCACTCACTCTAATGGCAAAATTTGAAGGGATTTCTTAGAACCATATAAAGTCAGAGAGAAAAAAAATCAATACCGTAGTGAAAAGGCCACAGCCACACAGAAGACTAAGAAAAACCATAACAGAGTCCTCATAAAAGTAATGTACTGTTTGGAAAAGTAATATTCCCATCCTGCCATGTATCCCCTAACCAAATCACATCACATGGAATTTGTACCCTTAAATGGCATTAAGATAGCAGGTGGTTGATTTTTTACACGAAAATGGAGGTTGTAGCTCTTGTGGAATGATGTTTAATAGTTATTTTTAAGGAGATGAACACTGAAAGCATCTGAAAATACTGAAATTGAGAAAACACATGTTAGCAAAACAAGTAACAGAGGTCACAATGAATGGTCTATTCTGATGTATTCATTATTACTATGCATATGTCCAAAGATAGGGAACTGGAAGAAAATACATCTTCAAATATGTTTGGGGTTTTGTGGTTCAGTTTTTTGTCTTGTTTTGTGGAGTTTTTAGGAGGGAAATTTAGGTAATTTGTTTGGGCTTGGAGTTTGTAGATGTTTTGGTTTTTTTTAATTCTTCAGGCCCTAAATCTTATTTTGACCCCAATCTCGCCTCAGAGTAATTAAAGGTAATTCTCAAACTATTCAGGGATATCATTCAAAGTTCCTAAATTAATAGTAATAAATCAGGTATTTCAGGTTAGTTTTGAACTCCTTCAGGAGCAGTACATGCTAAGTTAGAATAATTGATCTTAAACAAGCAGTGTAGCTATAAATTACATTCACACGTACTGAAAAAACCATTTTCAACATACACTTGCCACAACATCAAGCCTTTTATACAGTCAGTGCACTTACTGGAAAATTTTACTGGTTTATTTCATAGAAGTGTGCAGTGGTCAGTGTTTTATGACTTTTTTCCCTTTTTGAGCAAATTAGGTATTTCTTTTAAGTATTTTTTAGGTATTTCTTTTATTTCCTATTTAAGTAATAGACCTAATGAGCACAAAAGACAAACAGGATGGTGTATTTATAATACTACAGTAAATGCAATTACAAAGAAAAGAAACTAAAAAGTAAATTATGTTCTACTTTTTATATTAGTGTAGTATATTTTTGTATTTTTATATATTACATCATTAATTGTAAGATGGAACTTGATTTTTAAATGGTTAATTATGTGTCATTTCTCAAAGGAAAAAATTTCATTCACATAATCATATATTATGCCATTTACATTTATTCCTCTAAAAATACACAAAATGTCAAATATTTTCAATTACTTGTATTCTATTTCTTCTTTATTACAGTTATTATCAGGGATTGCAATTTTAAAATCAAACATATCTGTATGTGTGCAGGCGCATGGGTGCCTTGGAGGTAAACAAGCAATCTCTTATTACCATTCTAGACATCATAAAATGAAGCACAGAGATTCATAAAGATGCTAAAAAAAGTATTCAGATACCTAATTAAGAAGTAAAAGTATAGCATTTCTATTTCTTTGACAACATATATCAAAGTTTAATATACTTTACAACTAGTAAAAATCATCACTCTAACTGACACGTGTTCAGAAGTAAACGCTGGCTTTCACAGTTTTCCAGGACTCAGACTTGCCTTTCATCAAAACTGGAGCCGTGTTCTATGAATGGAATTAAGGTAGCTTTAAAGATACTAACAGGTTTGCCAGTTTATTACAAGTAACCCATAACTTTTTCTCTCCTGCTTTAAGTTTTACAGGTTCTCTTTCTCATCCAGCTTTCTCTGCAATCTAGCACTACTAAAGTGATCATTAAACATTAAGGATATCAAAAATCTTTCAAAGGTCTAATTCATCAGGATGTGGATCCATCAGCAGTGGATTTGTAAGAAAAAACATATCCTAGGTAAACATTTTACAAGTGTAGCTGTATGTGCATTCTCTGGAGCATAAGATACATGACTAGGGTGCCTCTCTCCTGAGTGACCAGAACTTTTTATGTACTCATCTGCCTTCTAGTCCCAGTTGGGTTTCATAAGTTCAGTGTCCTGAAAATTAAATCCCCAGAAGGACTTCTCACAGTGCACCTAACATATACAGACAAACTTGAATTCATCACAGCACACAGCAGCAACATGTCTGGAAGGGAAAGGAAAGATGGCTCAATGTACTCAAAGAAGTGTGGGATCACTGTAGGGGTGTAAACACAGCTGTGCCTACATACAGAAATCTCTCTCTGCAGATCCATATATGTATCTCATTCCAAATTTTAGCTATTCTTTTTAGTGTTTTCTACTGATTGGTATAATTATACCTAATTCAAGTACAACATACTCTGAATTTCATTTCTACAATATACGGAACCTTGTTCACCATATACAGAATTAAGGTTCAAACAGCTGTTTATGAATTTCACACTTCAGGACTGCATACCTAGAGTTTAATATTAGGGCATCTACGTTTCTTACTAAAGGAGGTAAAAGCCTAATGAGGTCAGAAAGGGTTCCCCTTGCTTACAGAAAGCTTTGATTGATTTGGAGTGAGCTTCACAGTCAACAGTCACAGGCCTTCAAGAGCAACTGCACACACACATGCCAACCCAAGTTATGGCAATGGCATCTACACCCCACAGACACCCAGAACTTGAACTGTATAAAGGTGACACCCCAGAAAAACAATACTGGGACCCCACCACCAGGAAGACCAGGGTGAAGAAAGATGCAACAGGATGCTGCAGGATTCATGGGGTGGTGACTAGCTCCTGCTCTCTGTCTCTCTCTCTCAGTCTCATTTACTGTTAAATAAACCCCGTATTATTGACTTCAGGATATGGACTCATTTGTACCTTAATTCAGGCAAAGGCATGTCTTAATAATCAGATTCTTATTATAATACCACTATGTGCACCAGTTACACTGCACTACAAACTCCCAGATAGCCTTCATTTTCCATTTCACATCTGTCTTCTTTCAATTAATCTACTTTCCATTCTGATCAGTAAGAGCAGAATTTTTCTCCCCATCTATGCCCTGCTGCTCTTTATGGAGTGGGAACAATTCTGACTTCTGAAAGGGAAAAGTTCTGCTCATTATGGTAAAAAACAACCAGGTTTTCTTTAAACATAATTACCAGGACGCACTGTAGGTAGAGCTTACCATCATGTTAAGGCATAAATTAATTTTGAAATGTCTTCCACACTGTAAAATAAATGAACTTTTCAGAAGAGATTAAAATACCTCAAAAATGCTTCCAATCTAACTTCCCCCATTTAGTTTCAATATCCTTGACTTTCCTAACATTTGCCTTCTCTTTTTCTTATTTCTGAAGTTATATGTTGTCTTTAAATAAGCATATAATCTGCTGAGTGCGGTAACTATGCTCAAAATACATTTGAAAATGACAGGCCATTTTAACAATGAGCTGCTGTTTTGTTTGTTTTTTTTTTTTTAACAGAGCTCTGTATGCAAATGATTTTTAAATGTGGATAACATGTATTGAGGAAATTCAAAAAGAGCAACACATGTGAGATGAAGTAAGCAGTTAGTAAATTAATTATAGGAGGATAAAAACTGTATTTGACTTACACTGTGGCCTAGAGCACACCCTACCCCAGAGTTTCTTTCTCAGTTATTTTATTAGAGATTAGATTAACTACTCATGATCCAAATTCATCTGACTCAAGTGCGGTTCTTGTCTCAGATACACTGTATTTACTATATCATCTTATAGTCATTCAAACACAGACATGTCATGAGACATTTTGCCTGACTACAAATATGTTCCCAATATTTAAAACTGTGCTGCACTGAATGTTGAGTAGAGCATTTTCACTCAGAAATTGTTAAAAAGTGCTGGGAAGAGAAAGCTTCTGGGTTGGAGTGGAGATGGTTACTGAACAAGCCCTTACAACTTGTTCTGGTAACATCAGCTCATCATGGCTGTTACACTTGTTCCTTAAAGAAGTGTATGCTCTCTAATACTTCTCCCCTTTCTGATGTATTTTTTCTCTTGTCAGCTCCCCAGCACTCATTTACCCGAAAAAAACCTTACTTATTCTGATTGATCAATATCAGCATTTTTATCTGGAGGAAGTTTGGCATGTGCCATTACAATAAGCAAAAGAGTTTTTCAGTCTGCAATAATATTACTATAGTTTGTAGGCTATGAGGCATTTAGACTATTATGCTGTTCTAAAATCTAGTGTTAATTCAAGTCTTCTAAACAACCTTAGAATAGAGAAGTGCGCAGCAAAGCAAAGCTTCAGTGGCTACCTAGAAAACAGAAACTGCCATTGTAAAAAGTGTTAAGTATTACAGTTTACAGCTTTTGCAGACATACAGCAATGAATCAGACTGAGAGAGCTTACTTATATTAAAGGATGCTACCAATGTGTTTTGGCCATGAAAAGATGGTAAATCAAATATGGCAAGATTGGGAGGATTCAGTAAATACATTTTTCTGTGTGGGTATAGAGAAATACAGAATTCTTCAGGGACAGAAGAGTCATCATGGACCTCAGCAACAGAAAAGATAAACCTCCCTTGTACTCTAGCAGGTTTATATTTTATTTATCGGTTATGGGAATGTCTCCCATCTGTAGTGCTGGAGCCACAGATAACACGGTGCCTTTGCCCTAGGGCTGCAGTAACCAGCTTTTACTCTGCCCAGGAAAAAAGAAAGAGGCCAAGAACAGATTACCATATAAGTGCTATCCATGAAACACATTGTTTTATTCCTTCAATAATTCGTATCTTATCCTGACACAAATGTCTAGCATTCACTAGTGTGGTGTTCTCAGTTATAGCCTCTAAATCACACAGTTATAATACACTCTCAAAACCATTAAAATTGAACTATCAGTGACTGGATAAAAGGAAAAATCCCTTAAGTCATTATTAAATCACATGCATGTAAAGAGAAGAGTTCTGAAGATTTTTTTTTTTTTAGTTATTAGGTAAGCCATCCTGTGATTTCTCTCTGCCACACCATCCCCTGTGATTTTCCCCAATTCCGTAATAACCCTTAAAATTTCTAGGAGATTTACTTTAGATCAAATACTGAATATCTGACAGACAAAGAATGATGTCAAATACCTCAATAGCCATACTACATTCTTTCTGTAACTGAACTTTTGGTAGGACTCTACAGGGAATATTACCTGTCACCTTGCCACTAATGTATCACAGCAAAATGCACCCAGCTGGAGAAAGGAGGCAGAGAAAAAACTGCATCCTCCTTTCCCACCCCACAAGTGACTGTTTCTTTCAGTAATGTACTGCTGAACCAGTGTTGGACCTTAAGAAGTTCTTCCAAAGACTGATTCACTAATTGCTCCAAAGGTCCTGTTCAAATACCAAAACAACTCTGTCTCTGGCATCTTGAACTGTTGTTGGAATGGAGTATGTACTACCTAAAAAATACCCTCCCCTAAGGTGAACAAAAAGGCACCATGCAATGCTTCTAAATGTTTTGAATACACTATAAAATAAGTGGATTTTTTTCCCCAATAACTGTGTGTCTGTGGGAATACATTTTCTTGCAAAATATGGAAAGGAGCCCAAGAGTCCTGTATTATATCATTTCTCTCTAGGTATCAGCAGTGAGTATCTTGAAACATCTTTCAAAACTAACTATTAAGGAGAAATGTTGACGTCAATCTTTTTTTTTCTTTTTTCAAATTATGAAAATTCATTCTTCTTTTAATTTTGAGAAAGTAATGGATTTCAAAATTAAATTTGTAAAGTTTAGAGTGCTCATAAAATGCTGAGCACCCAAAACATTTTCATTTTGTGGAGAATGCTTAGTCCATGTTCCACATGACTAATAGAGCATAATATCCTAATTTCCTTTTCTTTTAATACCTATAGTACTCCTCTACCTAAATTGAAAGTTGTAAGTATGTGAAGCAGAAGAGAGCAACCATATTGCAAATAAAGTAAGTGGAAGAATACATGTTTTTTCCAGAATATAATGGATGTATCTCAAACACCCTTTATTTATGGAATTTGGAAAAAAATAGTTTTGTAAATCAGAGGAGTTGTGTTCTAAAAAACCGTTTGTAAACCACTCAGAAAGAGGAAAAATAAGAAGTCATCACTGATTAAGTTATTAGCCAACTGCCTCAGTGTAACACAATTTACAACCACACTCTCACAGAAAGTGAAAAATGCTCTTGTTTTGCTTCTTATTTTTATATAATAGTGATATCACACATATGGTCATAAAGATTATTTAAATCAGCATAGCATAAAGTACTTCATGCTATGAAATTAGAAGCAATCTCATAGGACTAAAAACTTTATTTTTTGGGGATGAAATACAAATAGTCTAATTCTGATGATCACTCTTTTAGATACTGTACAAATTCCTGCAATAGTCAAGTTCAACCATCAGGGATTTTTTGTGGGTTGCTTGGTGTAGGGTTCGGGGTTTTTGTTTTGGTTTGGTGTTTAGTTCGGTTGGGTTTTTTTGCTTTGGTTTGGATTTTTTTTGTGGTTAAAAAAAATCTGCTCAGCTAACACAAAGAATTTGGAGAAACAGATATTATCAGTGCTATGCAAGAAACACAAGGGAAATGTAGACAAAAAAACCCTTAGTCACAACTTTTCTCCCAGTGGTATAACAAAGGCAAATACTGCAGGCTGGGAAGGTTTGTGTGCAATGCTGAGATTGTGGGTTCTTAACAGAACTACTGGTATCATTTCCTTATTTTGTATAATGATGACATGAAGAGACATAAATGGATGACATCTCTCAATACAAGTAACTCCCTAGCTCTCATATCCATGCTAGCCCATTTGCTCCCATTCTACTATCTGCTGCCTCTGCTGTTCTTAAAGGACATTCAGTCTGAAGTTAAAATAATCATTTCCTCTGATGACTGTCTGTCTTTCAGTGGTCAGAAGAAAAATCTCTTTCCTCTCAGAACATCTGCTTCTGACAAGCAGGCCTGAAGAGCTTTGGTGAAATAGCTGCCCAATTTGTAAAGTAACAAAAATTTAAGAAAAAAAAATTAAAAAAAAAAGAGAAAAAAAGAATGGTAATTTTTTTCCCTATTTTCTACTGTGCTCACTCCTCTCCTTCATCTTTGTCAAACATCTTCGAGTAACTGTAGCACATACAGTATTTGCTATTATTCAGCACCTACGTAGGTTATGCAAGAAAAAATACCATTCTGGAAGTCTACGTAGAGACTTATTCAAGTATGGAAAAGACGCATTCAAACAATCAATAAAGTAGTATTTCTAATTAATTCCCAATACAATTTGGAAGTCAGTATTTTTTAGTCATAAAGATCAGTATACTGAATTAGTCAATCTTTTTGTTTTGATCTTTAAAATTACATATACTCCAATTTATTAAAGTAATATGTTCGGAAGTACTAAGTTGAGGCTATCAGAAAGCTGATTAACAACCTTATAGAAAAAACTATGGTGTCTCCTTTTTTTTTGTTCTGTGGATTTCCCTAGAATATGGTGTGAAGAAAAGGAAAGTTTATGCCTGAAATTATTTTGGAAGTGGAAAAGAGATTGCAAATGTTGTTTTGTTAGTTCACACTGAAGGGGAAAGTTTCTGGAAGCATGATTTTCCCTTCAATTGCAACACAATATTCTAAGGAGGCTGGTTCATTTTTCCCTCAGAGAACAGTAGAAAGATTGTGGGAAGAAAACAATTCTGATTTTAAATTCTCCAGGAGGGATCTGGAGGGAAGTTCAGCAACAGGAGAAATATTAGATGTCGGCACTCACATCTTAATTACTTTAGCATATCTAGCATTGCCCCTGAAAAGGTGCAAGAAATGCTGCCAGCTTGTATAGAGGCATTATACAAGATAACTGATATTATTGATGTCCATCATAAAAGGATAAAAGCCAGATTAAAATTTGTGTAAGAATGATAATTATCTTCAAATAGGTTTTTAAAGGTTTTATTTCAAAAAGTTCAGAAAACACACAGTAAGTCAACCAGATGAGATATTTCAGATTCCTTATAATATGTATATGAGTAAATATGATGATTATGTTAATGAGAGTGTATATCAGTTTCAAACTTGTCATGTACTGAGTGGGAAAGACATGTATCTTTAACAAACGCTATTGTCAGAAACAGTATTTTTTAAGATATGACTCATTTTCTTGCTGACTACGGTTTTTAGTTTTAATACTTTACACAAACAAGAATGCTTCTGCTACAACCAATTTATCTCTGAAGCAACATTTTACATTTGGAAAGTATTTAAAACCCATTAATTCTTAAAGAACATGCCTGTAATTAACTAAGGACTGTTAATCTTTGTTGCGCAGCACTGAAGCAGAGGAAAAATAATTTGTCCATGATTTCGTAGTTAACCAATACTAGGTAATAAACTAAGAAAAACATATTGCTGCTTCTTATTTACAGTCTAAACTAAATGTATTATACTGCCAGTATAATAATCCACAATACCAAATAAAATAATGAAAAAAATATTGCTAATATACTAGATTTGATTCTGACAGTGTCTTCACATGCTTATTTCTTCACAGAACACAGTAAAACAGCCTTGATTGAATAGTTACTCCTGTTAGTATCATCATACAACAGTGAAGCAAAAAACCGGAAATCTAGGGGGATATGTCTAAGCAAATAAAAAAGCAGTTTCTTTTAACCAAAGCTCCATACAAAAGCAGAGTCATACAAAAGAGCTTTAGCCAGGAAAGGCTAGAACTTGACTGCTTTTATTCAATCGTGTTCCCTAATCACTGACCTTCCTTTCTGCTTTTGAACACATGAAGTTCGTATTCTTCAACACACAAATATAGAGTTCCAGCAGGGTATATGGCAAAGTACTCTTGCATGCAACATCCTATAGCTTGGTGATTAATATCTTTCCAAGTACATATTAATTATTTTCCTTCATGAACAATTTGCTTGAAGGTCAGGTCCCACAGAAGAGAGAACAGAATTTCACATACCACAAAATACCTTATTTTTTTTCCAGGAAAAGTCTTGATCCTGCAGACTTTTGTTGAAATGTCCTTACTCTTTCTGGGATCTGGTTAAATTCAGTATTTTTTTAAATACTGAATTTAATTTTAATACTGAAGCCATTTCCAAATAACCCATTTAATCACAAGCTTTTATACAATGTCTGCGAACAGCCTCACAGCAAACTTGTCACTGACAACCCAATGAAGATGAAGGCAAAGCTACTGTGAGGGTCATGCCAACTGTCTAAATAGGCTAGTTCCATTTGTTTTTATTCTTTTCCCCAGCGTGTCTCCTTTTGGGAAATTTTATTAAAAGGTGAAGTTGACAGATGGCCCTGCATTACTTCTCCAGGTAATGAATGTTGTTTTATTGACCTTCTTGTGACCAACGATTCAGGATTGTCTGCCTCTAGCACAGGAAACAAATCAGGTGTACTCTATTGAAATTCTACTGCTCACAATTTCTGAAATACTAGAAGTGTAATTTCATGCAGGATGTCCTTAGGTTGCTTTTTCAAAAATTGTTGCCTGCAAATTGAATTTACTAATAATTTGCTTCCCTCACAATACTTTAGAAAATCCTTGAAATGAGAAATAGATGATAAAGCAGAGAAAGAATGATGGCAAGGCATTGGAAATATCACTAACATCACAGGTTCCTAGAGATATGACAGAGAAAAGACAGAAAAAATTATCTTCTTTGTAGCGCTCAGATTTGTCAAAGGAAAATATTGAGGAGAACTCTCCTAGAATGAAGATGCAAGAAAGCTCCTTAGTCCTTTAGTTTGACATGTAACAACTCTGATTATAGAAACAGAGAGAAAGAGACTCCAGACCTATGAAGCAACACATCGCTGCACAATGGCAAAAGGAATTATTTTCATGAATTTGCCTGCAAATATACTGCTAACACTATTAAAAATTAAATTAAATCACCGAGGAGTAAAATACTCTCTGAAAAGAACTTTTGTCACAAGACAAGTCGAATTCAGAGACAAATAATTTCAATATATACTAGAAAAAAGTATTTCAAGGTAACTTCAGCTTTACAGGAAGATGTTCCTGCATGTTATTAATGTATGTAATGTTTGACTGGACGTCTTGAATTAGACTCCATTTGCCATCAAGGCCTTCTGCAATAATCCATAATATCAACAATGAAGATGGAATTTATCTGGCAACAAATAGTATGCTGGTAAAATTACTTGGATTTTTTGAGACTTCATGCGTTATTTAAATTAGTAGGTCCATATTGTAAAACTCATAACAATGTCTAGTGTATATATTTCAAAATCCAAAACCAGGCAATGTCAAGTGACCATCTTCAAAAGAAAGAAGTAGTTTAATTTTTTTATTAAATAAATTTCAATTATTTTTAAATATGATGTAGTAATAAAATAATGATATTTCTTGTCCTTTGGCAACTATTACTCCTAGCAAATGTGAGTAATATTGTGAGGGAAAACAAAGGAGACTAAATTAGCATATGAAAACCTGATTTTTGCAGCATGTATGTACATCAATTTGCTTATATGCATATGCAGGCAAGACATGACACATTTAATCATGAAATTAATGTACAAATTTAAACCTTTTATATTTTCAGTATTTGTGCTATTACTTTGCTTTTGTCATATTTATTTTTAGGCAGTAAAGAAGAATGCTTCCTTTGAGCCCAATGAAGTATTTCTTGATTCATCTGAGAATTATTTTCTTAGCATTTACCTTAGACAAATACCTGAAAGCGCAAAATAGTTATATTCTTACTCTCTTCAAATCGAAAATTAGGAGTTGAGCTTCCAAATTAACAAACAAAAATTTTAAATGTCTCTCTAAATCCATCTCAATTCTCAATTTTTAACTTTGAATATCATATATTTAAAATTATAGCAGCTTAGTGGCATCCAGGATGTATCTGTACAAAAAAGTGGGATTGTTTACTATAAAAACTCATTAGACACCTCACATTGTGATTGACAAACCCAACAAGAAGAAATATGGAAGCTATCCAACACAAACAATACTGGAGTAGTTTCTGTAACACAAGGTGCAGCATACATTAATTACAAGGATCCAGTTTCACGTATCTATTCTAAGTGTACTCCAATCCAGGCACACCTACCAGCTGTACTCAGATGCTCGAAATCACTCAAGCCAACTGTGGATCAAAGGCACAGTTACAGTATTTCTTCTACTGCATTAGAATTTTTAGTAGGAAACCCAGACAAGCAAGACCAGAACTGACTCCCTCTAAAAGAATATAAAGATTACAGCAGTATTATTAAATTTAAAAGACCTAATACGCCTAAATACCAGCACATGATCATTCTTGTTTGCAAAGTCCCAGGATGGTTTTGACAAAAGCCAAACAGCTGTCTCCAAACCATGTTACCACTGGTCAAGACTTAAGAAAGGAAGCCTAGGAACATTCACAGAAGTTAGTTTCACTGTGGTCACCCTGCTTTGGAGATGGATTCATTCTGCTTTGGAGATGGATTCATTCTGCATAAGAAGCCACATGCACCAGCTGGTCTCAAAGCCAGACAAGAGCTTCAGAAACTGTTTTCAATGCTAGAATACTAAGATGGTTTGGGTTGGAAGGAACCTTAAAGATCATCTGGTTCCAACCCTTCTCCACCATGGCAGGTTAATATTAATATACTAACGTAGTGGTATTCACAGGTAATAAGAACTCTTGAGGAATTATGAGAAAGAAATGTGCTAGGATCCATTGTTTCCTCTTCGCAAGTCATCCTTAATTAAACAACAGAGACTATTAACTTAAAGCTGTGATGATGTGCACTGTCAATCTTTAACACAGCATTTAGCATTGATATTGGTACTTCACATTCAAAAAAATTCACTGGCCAGCTTCCTTTCCTTTCAAAGTAAAAAGGGATGAAAGAATCTGTCATGAAATCATGTGAAAGAGATGGATCTCTTGTAACCAAGAGCAACTCCATCCTGGATTTTCAAATCAAAACAGTCATCTTAAGCTTCACTTAGGAATCAGCCAGAGCACTGAGAGGAGTAATAGTAATGTGATTTCTATAAAACTTCTACTTAATGAAAAAATACACAATAGTTTCCAGCCCTGATTTTTTTTTTTTAAAGTACAGCATTCTCAGCAGACAAGAATTTGCTGAACACAGCTTGCAAGGCTTGAGAAAAGGGTGTGTGATTTTATAGCAGCAAGTATATTTTGCAAATGCCCTGAGTTGTTCCTGTTTGATGTCTGTTCTCCATATGTTCATGAGGACAGGACCTGGACACTACTCAGTGGGAGCTCTGACTGCAAGACCTGACCTGTCAGCAAAATGGGAAATGACAGCAGCAAACACACTGTCCCTTTGGCAGGTAATGGTGATGATATTTTTGACTAGAGATATGCCTCAGTACTTCTCGGTGAAGTGAGCAGATCCATCCAGACAACCGCAAAGCAATGAGACAGCCAGGTAACTCTGCTGCTCTCTGAGGCCCTGGACTAGGACTGGCAGCACAGCCTTCATGAGAAACAGCCAACCTAAACCTAACACTTGCTCAAAATCTAATCTCTTCTTCAGCTTAGCTTCTTTAAGAAGATTTTGCTGCAGCCAAACTTTTAGAATACACGGCACTATTCTCTTATATGCTAATATATCATACAGCTTAGCAGGGTAATTATGTGTTACTTTGGCAAAACAGCACATGGCAAAAAAAGCCCCAATAAAGTACTTCCTCTGCTTCTTAATTCATGATCGATATACATTTTATGCTTTCATTTACTATAGCACTACAAAAGTGAATTATCATTGATATTCACTTTTCCAAACAATCATAAACAATTATACACTATATCCTGCATGACACAGAAAAAGTGTTCATGACAAGACGAGTCATCTAGGAACTCAAGCAAATTGTTTGTTTCACAGAAAACTGCAGTATCACACAAAACATTCTCAGCTATGTAATTAACTATCTAATTGAAACTCTCAGTCAATTTTGCTGTATCTGAGCAAAAGATAAATGAGTCCACATAAATCATTAAAATACAGTATGATACAGTACTGCTTGGGTCTAGTTAATATTCATCATAAATCAATAGTAGTAATCTTATTCATATACATTCAGTGCAGTTGAATCCAATGAATACAATATTTCAAAGTACTGAGTGTATCTCAATGCATGCAATATTTTATGCAAGCATTTTAAACGAGACACATCTGTTTCCTTTGCATTCTGTTGAATCTCAGGAAAGATAGATAACCATGATCAATAAAGTAAAATTAGCTCAATTCAATACTGAGAAATATTCAATACCACTGTCCAGAAGATTAATACCTGGATATCATTCCAGCAGTATGACAAAGCTAAAGAACCAGAAGCCAAACTCTAAATAAGGACATCAATGTGCTTCCTGCATTACTGCTTATGTTGTTATTGATTCTTGTGAATGAAAAACTTCCACAGACTCATTTAGTTTCATTGTGCATGTGAATTTACAAAGCATTTATTAACGTGTGTGTTTGTGTAAATTGCCAAGTACTTTTGTAGTCATCCACAATTTTGCACTCTGTACTATTCAAGAAGTCCGTCCATTTCCTACTCTTTTTCTAAAGCAATTCCCCATATTTGGTGTATACAACTGTGGCAGGACACACCCCCCCC